>VZRO01007926.1:0-79439 GCA_013397915.1 Daphoenositta chrysoptera
AAACCTCTGAGAATTAAGATTCAAAAATCTACTTTGCTGTTTTACCATTAATAAGTTGCTAATGATTAGATGCGTCCCTTTTGCTTTCATTTAAGCTTAATAATTCTTGTTCTGTCAATCGCATGGAAAACAAATTATGTCCTTCTGCAAAATAATTCCAGGTCATTAAGGCCTAAGATATCTGGGTTTCTAACCTTTTGTGGCTTTCTCTTGATGTCTTTTCAGATTGTACTTTTCTTTCCCTTTTTTAAAATACACTAAGACAGACATAACTGCTGAACTGCTGTGCAAAGCAGAGACATTATTTTACACATCATCTAGGCCACAGTCATTTTCAAATAAAACCCAGCATGGCTCCTGTTCTACTTGTAATAATTTAAAACTGTAGAGTCACATTCAATTTACAAACCACTGTAACACCAAAACCCTTTCCTGAAGAACTGGTACTAGTAATTTATTTTCCCACTCTTGTTTGTGGTGTAGAAGTCCCATTAACAGCATCTTGTACACGTTATTCTCAAAATTAGTACTAATTTTAAAATTATGGCTTCAATTTGCAAAAATTATTTTTGTATTCCAATGCTATTCTCCAGCACATCAGCACTCTCTCAACACCCATGATGAGAAAATATTTTTAACAAACTCTCCACTCTGCTGCAAGCACAGAAACCACATGAAACAGCAGAGATTTGGACTTTCAGATGAAACAGGTCCAGGAACAGGCCTAGGGTCAGGAGTCTGATCTCAGTTCCTCCCTCCAGCCATGGTCACGTACTCAGCAAGCAAGGATGAGCAGCATTCCTCCCAAAAATGCTTGGTGTCATCTGGGAAAATAGGGATAAACAATTCATGTTCATTTTCAGAAACCTTTCTGATACAGAGGCAAAACTAAATATACAAGACAATATTTATGAATTATATGCCATGAAATTATTATGTTTATATAATAAAGCACAAAATTACTGCAATGCCATCTGGACTGAGCAGGGGAAGAAACATTAAAGTTATGAGGGAAATAGACTGCGATTTTAAACTAATTGAAAAAACTTCAGGTTACAGACTCAGATTGAGAATTTGAATCTGAAAACCACATTGCTACCAGATACTCTCATTCCACACTTTGAGAGTGCTCTGAGATAATGTTCTGAGTTCAGGAAAACACTGCATTGGGGGTTTAAATCCATCTCTGTGTAGCTGACTGAACAATATCAGTGTGACCACTGGACTAAAGTGCTCCCTGAATGAGTATGATTTAAAGAGGTTTGCTTAGCAGAGATCCATACAAATAAAAAGGAGAAGGGGAATCAAGATCCGATGACTTTCCTGCTGTCAGAGGCAGCACAGAATTACAGAACGATTATCTGCCAAAGGCTGAACATATGAACACAGCTAAGCTCCTAGTTTTCCTTCACAGTACAACAAAACCTAATGATCCCTCAGTGCTTTTGCTCTATACTGTTATTTTTCCAATAAATAGCGTGAACTTGTTTCTTCTCACCCCCTAAGTAATCATTTATGACAATTTATTTGGAACGACGAGTTGGTGTTATTTCTCTAGTTCCTCTGCAGGAGATGTACTGGAACATCTTTATCTCACTGAGTCATGTCCAAAAAAGTACAAAATTGAAGAACCAGGGCACAAGAGCTTTGCAGTTGTCAGAAGCATTTATTCTCTCAGGGAAGTTCTGGAGAACTCACACATCAAGTATGACAGCAATGGCAAAATTTGTGGTGTTTGGAAACTTTTCACAAGGAAAGTTTTAAAGTTCAGGCATTTGCAGTGAGGTGGCTGTAGCTGAAGTATTGTTAAATATTAAAGTGGTAAAAGAAAAAAAAAAACAACTGAGGGAATCTCAGGTTAAAGCACTGCTGTTATATAGAGCAGTTTTCAACCTGCACGTCTGTGGTGGGTTGGCATTGCCTGGCTGCCAGACACCCACCCAGCACTCCCTCACCCTCCCTCCCTCCTCAACTGGAAGGGGAAAAAATAAGATGAGAAATCTTGTGGGTGAAGCTAAAGGTGGAGATATCACTCAGAAGTTATTGTTATGGGCAAACTGACTCGGGGGAAAATTTAATGTATTGAAAATTGCACAAACAAAGACAAAATTCAGATGGGACACGCCCTCCTCCTTACTGCTATGCACAGTTAAATCTGCTGGCATTGCCTAGGAGATGTTCTGACCAGTTAAAAGATTTTCATCATTCTGCCACAAAGAACATCAGAAAGAACAATTTCTCTCCCTGGTCTTACAGATCAGCCATTGCTTAAATGCTGTTCTGTTCCATAGGCACGGATTTAATTTTGAATGTGCTGGGCTGTGCTCACATAAAATGCACTTATTTCTGCCCCTGATTCTACACAAGGACTCACTCCCCTAAAATCACAATAAAAACCTCTACATACAAATCAGCCATGAAGGGATACGAAAATCACTTTTAGTGGCTATAAATTTAACAGCAAAGAGTAAACCTCGTGCTCATTTCCCACAGGCAACTGGGAAGGCTGAAGGAGTTTCACGCTGTGTTAAAGACACTGTAATACCTGCATAAATTCATGTGATTCAGAGAATACTTCCCCAAAGATTACAACAGTGGAGGAAGATGTGCCCCTTTATTGTAAAAGTCGTGTTGCTACAGAGGGCAGCCCATTCCATCCTGGCCAGAACAAACGTGCCAGTGCATTTTGTGTGAGGTTCATCACCACCGTGCAGGGACAGGAAATTGTGAGATATGAGACTTCTTCTGTTAGACTTCACTTGTTTTCCATAAATTATGGAAATGTGGGACAGAACTAAGAACTGTGAATAACTACAGAAGACATTGCACTTGGCATGTGAAACCTGTCAGTGATCAGTGGCTGGGCCAAGGTCTGTTGCTTGGATTCAGCCATCAGTTCAGCTACATTTGAGAAGTTGATTTTCAGACAGCAGTGTTCCTTCTCTGGGGTACTGAACTCTAAAACAATCTTTATTGAAATGGAACATGGCACAAAATGAAAAGAAAAATGAATTGTTACAGTAACTAACTACTAAGTCTTCTTATTGACAGAGTTGAAAAAGAGAACTGTATTTAAGAGTTGGGGTTGAGCAGAAATCGTTCCCACATAATTATCCATTAATTTTATTATTGCATTTTATTGCATTGTCAGTTAAAGCACTGTGCTTAGATAAAGCAAAACAAGATACTGAACATATCTAAGATGCCAACAGCTACAGGAATTCAGTCTTAACTAGGTTTTCTCTTGCAAAGGTATTACACTACTAACAGCCTACAACAACAAGTAAGAATTTAAAATGCTGACATCAGCCAAACAATGATATCTTCAATTTTCTGTAGTATTAACTAGGAGAAGACCAAAGTTATATTTATTCTTAAAAACTAAAATTTTGGGATTTTAAAATGCATTTACAAATAGGTCTACCAAGACCAGGAAAACATGTAGAAGTCTTTAAAAATCAACACCTAGAGAAAGAGTCTTTCATTTTTAATGAAAAAAACGTAATAGCCTGTAAACATATTTTACTCATCTTTTCCCAACTAAACAAATTTACTTAATCTTTAGATAACATTATTTATAGCGGGGGCGTAACAAGGTTTGCTTTCTCTTTCCTCCCCTTCCCCCATAAAAAAAAAAGAACAAGTAAACAAAAATTATAATATTGATTTGGCAGGAATCCTGCTACCTTTTCATTTTTGGATCTAACACAAAATATTTTATCTTATCTAGCATTACATATTCCCTGGAAAAGTAGAACAATTCAAATCTTTAACTGAGTATAACAGATAATCTAGTCCACTGAGACTAGAAAAATTTAATTTAGTATATTGCAGGAAAGCAATATTCTCTTTGTTAAGGTCTTATGATGCCCACAGGATGCTTACACTGAGGCAATGCAAAGTTCTACTAAGTAACACTGCAGAGCTGAGAGTTTCCCTAGGGATTTTTCAGATGGATTTTGTCTTAGGGTGAGGGGCAAGTAGCCAATAAACAATAATCAAAAAACGCAGGAGAAACTGTATCAAGTTTTTGTACCAATAGAAAGACAAAGGAGAGAAAGTTGGCTACTCAGGTGAAGAATCAAGAACGTACTGATAATAATTTTTTCTAATGATCATACATCCAGTAAAAAATAAAAGAAGGCTGTACTCAAAAAGACTCTCTAAAATGCATCACTACTAGCCCTGGGTCTGTGGTTTTTAGTCAAAGGGGAGACACACTACAGGGATGAACTCCAAGCATCACAGTTATTCTGTGGAGAAACCTTTCCTCATTGACTGGAAAAGCTACTCCCACAAGCACCTTTAAACTGCTCATATCACTCATATCAAAATAAGACAAAAGTTGCAAAAGAGTTACCATTCTTGAAAAAGATCCATATTTAGCAGTTTGTCTGTCCATATTAAGAAGAATATATAGTAAATATATAGTAAGCTACTCCTAAGGTAAAGAAGAAATGTTATTCTAGTTATGTCAAAGCTCTAGTTGTGGTCTAAGAAAAAACAACTTTGAAGGCCTGGGCTAGCAAAAAATTGTATTTACAGGAAAACAGAAGTGATAAGCTAGAAACAAACAGCATATTGAGGTTGGTAGGGCAGATTAGATAAACCCAATAGGAAGAGGAAGGCAGAGAAGGCAGGGTCCAAAACTCCTGGTTTGAATGACATCCAGACACCCCATCTGCACCTCATCTGCCTCCAAACACACTTTTGCTTCTCATTCCTGCTCCAGAAGTCTGAGCCTGAAAAGAGAAACCTGATGTCTTTAAGCCACCCTCTAGCTCTACTTTTATTAGTGGATTATTCCTGGTAATCAATTGACTTTGTTCTGCCCTGGGAGATATCAGTCTGGAAAAGTTTCTCCCCTTGGAGGCTATGCTGGAAAATCAATTTCCCTGAGTTCTAAGCAGGACAGTGGGAGCTGGAAGAGAAAGGAGATCCAGGATAATCTTTCCATCCTGCGGTGGCTGCTGCAGCCTGGCTTGTGCATGATTTGTGGCACAGAGCCTGACCAACAGGGACTTTATTCAATTCAATTGCTGAGGGCTGAAGCTGAGATCCACCACAAGAATCTAAAACTCTACAGAGCTTGCTCTCCACTCCTCGTGATGCACTTTGTTTCCACCAATGTCTGTAGACAACCCAAGCTTTAAGAAGGAGGAAGAAGGTGGGAATCAGATCCCCTAGCCACAGTAGATTCAGCTTTCCCTGCAGCCAGTTCCAAGGGAAACAGCTAAACCCACATTCTGACTGTTGAGGGGTATTTCCAAAAAAATCAATCCACAAATCACAAGGAAAAAAAATTTAGCAAGAGGCTCTGGGACAGCAAATAAGGCCTGAGAGGAATAATGAAGCCAAATAAGTATACAGAAAAACGAGGAGCATTGAAAAGCAGCACAGTGACAGAGCAAGGATTTACATTCATGTTCTCCAAACTCACTGATCTTTAACCTGTAAGTACTCACTGAACTCAAGGTTTCAAGGTCAATGGTTACAGACAACTCTAAAGTATGAGAGTACATCAGAAAACTGAGGCCTTACTCTGAAACAAGCAGAAATTCATTACTCTATTTATTGTAAGTAAATTTATCTCAGTATTATTCTTCTGGATAGCTCAATTTTTCTTTCTTTCTAGAAGCAGCAGCATTTAACAAACAGGGAGTGCTCACATGCACACACATACAATTGGAGGCAGGCAGCTTTATTTGGAGCCCTTTCAGACTGGTTTGTACGCGTTCTGCCTGTTAACTTTGGCTGTTTTGATTTTACTCACACAGCAGGGATGTGGTCATTCATATTAACATCAGCACGGGGCAAGCTGGGGTTCAGGGCCTATTCAGAAAAGAGTGACAAGGGGACACTGTCATCCACACAAAAGTGGCACTAAAATCTAAACACGTGATGAAAAATATTATGTAAGCGAAACCAACAGCACAGAATCCAGTCTATGTAACAAAAAAATACAGGAAAAGAAGGTCCACACCTCCACCCCCAAAGAAACAGCAGTTTTCTGGTGCCACAACACAATATCGCTTCTACTGCTGTCCTTAAAACTGCTTTGCCAGCAATTACATATGTGTCATTATCACTGAGCAGAAATCCTGAATAATTGGCTTCCCTGCTGCCTGTGAAGGGGAAGAAGAAAACCCCTTTCTTGCAACTGCACACAACTAAACCTTAAAACCTGTGTCTCCTCACAGCATTGCAGCTACAGCACCACCATTCATTGACTCCTGTTTGAGTGGGCCTGCCATTTCCTTGTGGGAAGACCTACATGGAATTAATTCTATTTACTTGTGGCACAGGCCACTTTTGAGCACCAGAATACTGGGAAGAGTTTAAGTAACTGATCAGGCACTTTGTTTGTGCTTGGTGAAAGAAAAAAGCTGAGATTCCTTCCCACCATCAATTTTCCTGACAGCCTGTCTTCTTTCTGTGTTATCTCTTTCAGCCTTTTATGAGGAAAGCTTCAGTGAAAGATGTTTCAGTTAAAGGTTTCCTGTCACTGCAAGACTATCTAAAAGAAAAGCATCACCTGGGACCAGTATAGAGCCTAAAAATATTACTGGAGGCTTTTGGGTTGCTTCCTTTGTGAGTGGATATGGGGAAAAAATACGTCTATCAAGACCTTCTTTTTCCCTTTTAATAACTCTGCCTAGCCTGACAAATATATTTTCACCCTGCATTGATATGAACATGATTCTGTGATTGCAGCAAGCAGGCTTGGCTTGCAGCAACAAGGATGGCTTTAATAGACTCCTGATGGAATTTCTATTCATTTCTTCTCCCTTATTTGTGATAAAACATTTAGCTCTCAGTCTGCATTAATCTAAAACTTGGTGCTATGCTCATGAGCCAGCTTAGGCAGCAGGCCCATGTTTCTGCCTTTGCTGAGCAGTGCAACCCAGCACAACAGAGAATTTGATTCCCCTCCTAAAAGCTAAAGGTACTGCCTGAAGTTAAGTTGTCATTTTGGCACACAATGGACTATACTAATGTTATCAAGAACAGTTAATTGACCCAAAAAATCCTTTCTGCATGATCAGATATTGTGATGAATGGCAAGGTTTGGGAGATATTTTTTCATACTTGCTTGTAGGAAAATTGAAGAAATAAAGGGAAGTCTCTGTCTTGTTTATTCTGATAGATATGGAAAGCAATAGGGTTGGGAGTTGTTTAAATTTTTAATAGGGTACATCTAAAAAATGTAGATATTTCTGGAGATGTTAATTTGTTCACTCCCTCTTCCACAATACAAATTACTAAAATATTCAGATTTGTGCCCCAAGTAATTTGTGGAAGAGTAGAGATCTGGAACCTTTGTTAAACACTTCTGCCTCCCATTTCAGTAAATTGCCAGCCAAAACTAAACAACAATTATTTGAAATTATGCCTAAAAATCTTTTTAGCTCATTGGATTCCAGTGAGAAGTTTTCACTGATAATTTGATCGCATTTCTTTTGACACCAAGGCTTCTAAACAAGGCTGAGTAGGCAGCACCTGTACTACCAGGATTATGTTTTAACCTTATGTTCTAAACATTCAGTTTTTCAGTTCTTCTGTGTTTCAGCAAGGAATAAAAAGTACAACTCAAAATTAATATATCAAGAAGAAACCAACAGAGAAGAAGGCATTTCTTCTGCCCTTTTGCGGATCACTTTTGTCAGATACTATATTTAACCTCATAACCAATTGCACACAGACATTCCCCTACATTCAGGAGGGGACCACAGAACTCCTCAATAGAACCTTCACCCTTTAAGATGCATTTCTCCATCTAAAACAGTGTTCTGCAATCTCCCTTTCCTTCACTCACAACAGACAGCTTCAATTATAAAACCTGCTGAGATAAGGTCTCTGCTTCATGAGACTAATGAGCACTTGAAATGATGCACTGAACTAATGGATATTGAATACAGAACAGCGATTTGTTGTGTGAATTTCATCACCTCTTATTCCTTGGATGTTATTTTCAAAATGCAGTACCTTGTGATGGAAACCTATTGATATGATAAAATTTTTAACTCTCTAGAAACCGACCTGAAGTATTCATTTAAATTGAGGCTTTGCTTCATAGTATTCTATCTGAAGAAGTTACTTTGAAATGTGGATTTTCAATTCAGATTATATTCATATAAAAATTGCTTGGACAAAACAAATTTTTTCTCTTTTAGTAATTTATTGCCAAAATAAAACCCTGCAGTAGGAGGATGATACCTGAAATTTAAAAAAGGGTATCAATAACATTGATGGGAAATGCCCTTTTAATGTTCTCATGACAAAAATAGCAATCTGTCATTCAGCACAAAGAAAATGCCAGAGGAAATGTTGGACATATGAGCCTACATGGACAGGAAGAATCATGTCCAGTAGCAATTGTGGAATTACATTTTAAAACTGCAATTTCTACATTTCCCTTAAATCTGCCTGAGCAATAAATACTGTCTCATCCAGGATAACTGCTAGATGAGAGATGCAGCTCTTGAACTTCTGCTCTTACCTTAGGTCAGACCACTTGATCTCCCTGGCTAAGAACTTCCAAAGACACTGATAGAATTGGCTAATTAATTGTTTTTCTAATACAATTGTGTGAACTGAGTAGTAACTCCTATAAACACATTTTAAAACCTCTGCCCTCAATTCTTTATTTCCTGTCATGTCTGACCACTTTCTGCCAATGCTCCTGGAAATAAAAGGAGGAGCTGGGTGGATCCAGGTCTTTTACCTGTGGAATTGTAAGAAAACAGGCCTGGAGGAAGGTACATTTGTTCAGCTGGAAATGTGCTGAGCCAGGGATGCCAACTAACACACCATTGCAAACTGATCATCTCATGGTATTATCTTTGATTTAAAGTTTTGCCCCCTCCAGCAACAATCACAGAATATGAAAACAAAAACCTCTGAAATTGTGAAATAGGTTTTGAAAAGATTTCATGCCTTTTTTTTTTTTTAAGTTCTAATTTCCGTCCTATTTTCTGAAATGGAAAAGCTGGAATTTTTTCTTAAAAAAACAAAATCAGGTGGAAGTTCATTTCAATTCAATTTAATCCTTTACAGCTGGTCAACTGAGTCACCCTCAGCACCTGATGTCTCTACTGCTACCACAAATACACACAGGAAGAGGTCTGGTGGACTTTATTGCAACTGAAACTAATGAATTTATAAATTTTAAATTTCAGCTTTTGATAACCCCCTAAAAAGGATCTAAATGTCCTGAGTAATTCTTGCTGAAAGAGGAAGAAAAAGATTGGGTTTTTTTTCTAAGTCATCTTGGGATCTGGCAGAATTCAAGTCACATGTGAGGAACTCTAATTTTGATGTTTGTTGTCTGTGATTTTTTCAAAACTGCTGGAAGTTGTAATAAAGTTGAAATAAACAACTGTTGCCAAGTACAGACTCTTGGTACAGACTGTGCAAAATTGCTTTCTATTTACAGAACTCTGCCACAGTGCAGAAGCAGAACCTGACACAGCTGCCTGGCAAGTCTTCGCACTAGAAATGGTCCTCAAAAATGTTCCACAGGAAACACTTGAGCCTGGTGCATCCTTCTGCCTCCAGCTGAACATCTTTGTACTGGAGGTATGGTCTGATTCCTCAGTCAGCAGGTGCAGGGGTGCTCAGGCATTGCTGCATTATACAGTCGTGTAGAATCTCCAAAATCATTCACTTCTGCAGCATGAGACAACACTGAAATGTCTTCTACAAGTGGGAAACAAACATTGATAGAGCTGGAAATGGCACCTGCATCCCTCACATTTAAGTGACATTTAAAAGTGGATCTGCCCATGAATGAGTTAAAAATCAAAAGTATTTTATCATATGCAGTTTTGGGAGTTCTTTTTCCATGCATAAGCAGAAAATCTTTGAAGCAATGGGTATAAAAACAACATATGATATAAGAAATCACAGAAATGGGGTGGAGAAAGGCTACCAAAATCTCAAGATGTTGTAGGGCAGCAAAGGAGATTTATATATCTCTATCGTGAGTAGGCATATTCCCAGCTGCTAAGCCAGAGCCTTTAAACACGTTTATTTTAATATTTTCTGAAGTCTCTTTTCAATAGTTAGGATCTCTCAGTTGATATTCTTCCTGGCTATTTGAAATTTAAGTAAATCTAACAAGCTGAGCAAATATCTGAGGTCTGCCTGCCCTTTCTCTGGAAAAAGGATATTTCATTTTGTGTATCACTCACAAATCACTGCGGAGCTCACACAAAGTCAAAACCGAGGCTTATCACAGTGAAGGTGAAGCAGATTTGGTTTTGATTAGAAGTTAGATAGAGACCCACCTTCAGTGCCCTGGGTTAATAATGGCAAAGTCACACATTCAAAAGTCAGCAGATTATGGAGCACCTTCAACTTCTACTTGGATCCAAAATAATTCAAAGGTATAAAGCAAATTACTGTATTGGGTCACAGAGAGAAAATTAGGAAAGATGTGCATAGTACCAGAAAACATTCCCTGATTTAGATTATCTAATATCTGTACAAGGTGCTACGTGCTCAGAAACCCAAATACCTTGGCTATAAAACACAAGAAGGAAAAAAAAAGTAAACATTTCACAGTATTTATTTCTATGATTGTATTGAATTGCTGTCAGTGGATGTTGCTTCCCTGTGTACACCCACATGAGTAATGGGTCACCATTGTTTTACTCAGTACTTTACCCAGTACTCCCAGGCTTTACCAGCACTTACTCTCCAAGACTTTTATTACAAGAGAAGAGAAAATAATTTTTCAAAACAGTTTTATTAAATTTAAAGTGGTCTCCATGGTGTCTCAGGTGCTACTATAAAACTATTCTAAATTTTCCAATCATTTTCAAATACACATAGGTTTTAACTTTTGTTCTTTTAATAGCACAGATATCTAAATCTGGTTCCTCAGCTTCTACAACTCAGCATGATTCCACGGAGAAATTGCTTAGAAGGAGCAGAAATATTTTTCTTTTTAAAAAAGAAATTGTTTAATTGCGAGACAACCTGGTTTATAAGCTAAGGAAAAGCAGATTAAGGAAATGTAAGAAAATAGTAATTTAGAAAAAAAATCAGAGCAAAACACCACAATTCTGAGGAAGCATTTCCATTCGTTTCCAAACCAGCAGCTCAATATATTGAAAAATATGTGTTTTGGTCTGTGGCAAAGAGCCAGAAATTATGGTCATAGGGTATTCCTGATTCACAGTGATAATAACAGAATGTTTCCCACCAAAATCAGAAGATTAACACAGCCACAAGCTACTGACAAAACAAAGGCAAAAGAAATACAAAATAGCATATGAGAAATTAGACAAATAAAAAGTCTTCCAAATCATTCTCAATTATGTTTACATGGACATCTCTACAATCATAATAAATGAATTATTTCAGAGAAACATACACATTACTGCACTGTATCTTACTTACCAGCACAAGAACTTATGAGCAGGCTGTCTTACACACGTAAGAAATATGGTTTTCACTCACCAATAAAGGCAAAATCCATAATTGAATTTCACTACTGCACTGCAGTATCCATCTTCTTAAGTAGAGTCTCTAAAACCTGCATTTTTAAATCAACGAATGAAACTGTAGATTATAAAGCAAGTGTTGCACCCTTGCTGCGATAAGACCATTTTTATTAGGAATTCATTATTCATAATAAATCATAGGGTTATGACAAGTAAGTGGCATTACAAAAAAAAAAAAACAACCAAAAGAAAGTGTTTGAATTTCCTTATAATCATACCTTACGCAAAAATTTAGTGAATTTAGAAAGGAGAAAGTTGCATGAAAACATAAACAAACAAATTGGAAGTAATTACTGCAAGAAAAGGTTTTCTTAAAAGAGTTAAAGAAAAGCTGCATCTCTTTAAATGAGCAACTCAGTAGGGTGGAACCATCAAGTTTCATTCGTTTTCTGAATGCTACATGGATAGGATTCTTAACCTTAAAAAAACCAAACAAACAACCCCCCAACATCCTACAGGAGAGGCGGAAACTGAGGACAAAACTTAATTCACTTTGTCCCCATAATTTTATCTGTGTGACCAAGACTGCAGAGGCCACAGCAAGAGCCGTTGTCGCCTTTTCCGAGCTCATTCACGCTCCACACTCAGACCTTTCCCCATCCATCCTTCCCCCTGTCACATTAAACATTTAGGTTGCAATTATGAGAAACTGCTCCCTGGGACAGAGATGGGGAGAAATAATGGATTGTAGCTCGGAGGGACGGCCTGAAGTGTGGTGGCAGTGGGCATTCCCTCACAACCGCAGTATAAATCTTTCATAGGGAGGGAAGATGTAACAGCACAAATATCCAGATGAGGATCAATATTAAAGAGAATAAATTTCAGCTGGATTGTGGTTTTAGATATATCAGGGCATTTAAAGACATCATGTATATTTAATGGCCAGCGAGCAGGAGTCATAGAGTCCTTAAAGGAAGGCAGTTTGACTCGGGCATTAATTTACCACGGGAACTCTGCCATCCTTTGAAATGGTTCAGTGTGCATCCCCATCTATTTCATGGACAGGTTTAATTCTGGCAGCACAAGAAGGATGGATGTCATCATGACCACACTTCCCTTGAGATACGCCTGCAAAGGAAAAATTAGTGGATTATAAATATACTTGACAAAACATTTTTATTTGCGTCACTTAGCACCTACTCCAAAATAACTGGGTTTAAGGACATTTTAACAGGACTGTGCTAATGCCAAGGTTGCACATTTTGGTTCTAGAAACACTGAAAAGATGCATAATTTTTATCCTTTACAATTTAATGTTATTTTACTCCTTCAAAAATATTCAAATAGATTTCATCAAAAATTCACAGGGAAAAGTTTTCAAGTGCATCCCATTATTTTTTATTCTCTGTTCACTGTGTGCTTTGTTTAATATAAATACTTCCATTAGTTCAAGGTCCAGAAATACTATTTAAAAGGAGTATTTCAAATTATTTGGTCCTGCTTTCTTATTCTATAACCATTAAACGCAATATCTGTTAAAGTTCATTCACTGTTTTTCACCTTAATCGATTTTCTTTCTCAAATTTCACTCTAATTTTTCACAACCTCCTCAATAGAGGATTCTAAAAGCATCAATATTCCACATTTTAATCACTAACATTCCTGAACTGTTGATATCCAGAAAAGTTAAAATGGAAAAGGAAAAAGGGGACTCCCTCAGGTACTCAGTTTATTGTCTTCCTAAGAGAAGCAAAGTGCAGAAGGAAATAGGAGAAAACTAAAGGTGAGTTGCTCGGAGGGAAAAAATCAAAATGCTTGGATAATATAATTTTTGTTTAATTAATCGCTCTAATCTAAAATTTATCTCAAAAATGCCTTGTTTTATTATCTTTCTTATTGTGAATTTTCTGCCAGATCCAAAAGAAATTTCCAATGTTCTTCTGAAGTAATAAACAGACAGAGGTGCTGACTTGAACAGCAGTGATATTTTTATGGAGGGGAGACCAGGGACTCTCTAGCAGATGGGGGTTCCAAGATTGCTGCAATAATTTTGCTACATCCCCTTCTCTGAAAACAATACATATGTCTGGCCTCCATAAAAGTGCTAAGAGGGTAATAAGAAGCTGTTTAAATTCACCAATAGAGGAATCAATATTCAGAGGACATTGTCAGCAGGACAGATCTGTTTGGGCCTCCTAGAGAGACTGCAATATACCTACACTTCATCATCACCTGTTCACTGCATTCTCTAAGGCAGAAATTAAGAAAGCTTCCAAAAAAGAATTTTCATTCTGCGGAAAAAGTTTAAGGCTCTGGTGACAGCACAATCAAGATCCAAAGTTAGGAATCATTTGCACTGCCTTGAAAGTCTGAGTGAAAACACAAGTTCAGAATGCTAAGAGGCCTAATCATTAATTTCTTGAACTAAAAATAATATTTGACCCTAAAAATATTCCTAAGAGATGAAATCAGAGGAGATTACTTTCTAACAAATTGCTAGCGGCCGAGGCTTTTCAAGCCATTTATATACATAAGTCTCCTCAAGTGAATAATCAAATTTACAAATATGCAAGCAAACTTCATAAATATGCAAAACCAAGTCCTTTTACAGCATCAAGGTCCCACTTTGATAATTATTAAATCATCACCCAAAAAAGAATGCTAGAAGAATACTAAAGTGGCAAATGTCAATCATGTTAAAGCTGTCAAGACCCAGCATAAAACCTGTGTTTAGGTACGGTAATACTGTTATAGTCGTGTTTACCCGCTGAATCACTGGCTAATTCCATTTACAGATTAATTGTTCTCATTAAGCAAGAAACCATTAAGTATTTTTAGTAATTTTTTTTTTTTTTAGTTGCAAACAGCTCCATAATCTACTTACTAAACACCGTTCAAACTTTGATGATAAAATTAGTCATTTGCTCACGGGAATTTCTAAGATACTTTTTGCAAATCCTAACGTAATTTCACATCTAACAGGAGGTCAGGGGATGGTAGAGCCATTTTGAAAATGGGGAGCTGACACCTGCAGAACTTATGATCAAAAATGTCTTTTAGTTTGTGGATCCGAGTTAAAGGCCTTCCATTAGATTTTTCAGGGTTATTCTTATAATGTAAAACTATATTGAACATTTCCAATGCTCCTGTTACTCCTAGGAATGTTTAGAAATCAGACCACTAAACCACAAAGAACACAATTAGAAAGATCTAATCACTCAAAGTTGTCATTTTTTTTGTTAACAGTACTTTGTGAGCTATCAAAAATATCCTATGGAATGGATTGTTGGTTTGGTTTGGTTTGGGTTTTTGTTGTTGTTTTTTTTTTTTTTTTTGGTTGGCTTAATTTTGTAAGCTTTGACAGGCACCTGTTTTAAGCTAGAACTTGTTAAACTCGATGGTCCCAAGTCATCCACTTCAAGTGAATGTCCTGGCATCCCTGGGATGTTACAGCACCAGTACCAGGAACAAGGAAGGGAGATTCTCCTCTTCTTCAGCTCCCACCATCTGGGACTGATTGAGGGAAAGCCCTGCTCAGGTTCTGCAGCTCCAGCCTCCAACATGTCCAGTACAGATGAAAAGCCTTAGAAGATTTAAGCTGCTAACCTAACACACCTTTACTGCACGTGTGCAAAGGGCAATTTTTTGAAGCTTTATAAGTTGGGTAAATTTGGGGTATTTTCAGCAAATGTCACATTCCTGATTCCCTGCCAGATTTCAAACTCTGGTCCAAATTATTAACATACCAAATTTCTCTTCAATGTAATACCACTGATTTTTTGAGCAGCATTGTTCTCAAAAATACAGTCATTTTACCCACGAATTTCTATGTCATTTCTAAGAAAACACCTCGGGAAAGGGGAAAAAAGTATCTGCCCAAGAAATTACTGTCTGACAAGGCTACAAGCATACCACTCTCTTGCCCATAAGCATCACCAGCAGTTACATCCATAATATATCAATGAAATACATGGGGAAAGACTCAAACAGGGTCTTGAGCAAGCAATCCAAGCAAGCCAAGGCAGCGATGTAAGGATTGCGGAGTTATTATTACAGAGTCACGGTGGGTTGTTCATCTGTTTCCACTTTGTTCTGATGAAGCTAATTTTATAGGTTTTTGGTCCAATTTCCTCCTTTTCAGGCCCTCTAATTAGGTACAAAAGAATTCCAGCTTTATGACAGGGCTTAAATTGGTTCATTAGTTTTCATGTGTCGGCAGTAAATCTGCTCTCACATTACCCTTCTGAGGGGGAACAGAAACTCCGAGCCTGGTTCCAAATTTACTCCCCTTCACATCAGAGGAAGCTTCAAAGAACTTCACCAACCAAATAGAACTAGAGATAAAATATTGGTTGATCTGCAGGTACCAATATTACATACTTTTATTGTGAAAGTCAAAGCTCTATTTTTTTTCAGTTCAGGATTTAATGCACTCTCCCGCCAAGTGATGGAGCTGAGCCCTAAATGTCACAGCAGGCACAGCACAATGACCCCAAGACAGATGAGGAGGTGGCAGAGCACATCTGGTCTTGCTTCTTCTTTTCCCAATATATTCACACCCACCACTGGTGGGTAAAAGCATTGGCTTAATCCTAATTTTATGTTCTTTATCTTAAAGCACCTCTAGCATGCATCAAAAAAAAATATTTCAAAAAATCACTGACATATAAATCTAAAACTCTTTCTTTCTTAGCAGTTCCTTTCTGGCAAATCCTAACTCCTCATCCTGCTTATGCATGATACACTGAAGCTGAAAATTTGCCTTCGCGTTTATTATCACCACACTCACATCCTATTTGATTTTAGAAGTAAACAGTGTGAGTGTATCATTTCATGCATCAAAAATAAAGTCAATAGGCATCTTTATTTTGAAAATTACATCAATTAAAACAGTTAACTACAGCTCAACAAAATAATAAAATTAATGGGAAATTCTGAAAGAGATTTCTATTTAAACATAATTTTAAATTTTCTAATTGAGACCCTCTTATATAAATTTCTTCCCTCCCATCTCTTGAAAAATTAGGACACAGGGTTATTTTAGGAAACCAAAATACATGACTGCTAGGTCTGCATGCAGCACCAGTGCTCTTGCAAATCAATATAAATACGGGATGCAGCATCCTACACAGCCAATAATCCAAAAAGCATGTTTTCAAACACCATGAATATTAACTTTGAAATTTATCTTAGAGTTATCTAACAATAACAGGTCTGAATTGTTCTACACTGCCATAAAATTGCACTTTTTGAAGGCTCTCATTTCCCCACATAGCTTCTGATGACTGTGATGGAGATCACCACCTGTCACTGTCATATGGTGATGTGATGCTAATAATAAACATTATGCCTTCTGTACTGTTTGTTGAACTTGGTTATGTTCTATGACTTCCTGTTCTGGAACATTAAATGAGGCATCTTAAAAAAAAGTTATTAATGTTTTAGTTGGAAGATTGTTATTATTTTAATTGCAATCTGATGTTCCTTCTACTCAAGAGAAATGTAGACTCTTCACAAAAAGAGGTCTTGAAACAATGGTGAAGAATCTCCTGTATTAAGTGAGGATAGAATTAGGGGAACAGAACATTCTGTCTGCTCTTGCACACTCCTCAACTCTAGTTCAGTGTAGCAATTTAAATATGAAATATAAGTGAGCCAATCCACACAGAGCTATAAAAGACACTCTCCCTGGAGAAACAGAATTATCTAGGAGAGTGGACACTTAAATACAGAATTGATCACAAATAGTGTAAACATAACAATCCAATATGTTTAAGAATCTATTCTTACTTTAAAAAATCAAATTAGATATTCAACCAATCCAACATTAAACAGTCCCGTAAATTTAACAGAGATGTCCAAAAGATTAAATAGCATAAAATTTCAGCACTTTTCTGTTATCAATTGACAAGCTGATAAGAATGAAACCCTACTCTTTAAATTGTTGAAATATTCTAAATCACATTTCAGGAGGTACTGCACACTTCCAACAGTTTCCAGTTCCTTTTTACTATTAAATCTATAAAAAATCAACTAAACATAGACCTTAAAATGCTGCATTCAAGGGGAATTATATGTCTAAACTTTCTAAATTGCTTTTGTAGCAGTTTAAAGATCATTGCTTCTTTTCTGGTCATTTTGGTTTTGATAAGAAATGTTCATTTTTTATTTTCCAGGTGCCTTTCATTCACTTATAACTTAACTGAAGCCTCCTCTGAGAATTCTCTATCAGTTCCCACCCTTAACGTGGTGTTAAAAGCATCCAGAAGCTCCTCTGGCTTAGATCTGCCTGAAGTTCTCAGCCTCAGCTGAGAGGGAGGGAGAGACCCAAATTCAATATAGCTCAGAGGTCTGAAGCTAAAAATCAACATGCATAGCAAGACACACAACACAGACTCAAAAGCAGAGCAGCCACGTTTGGTTAGAATGACACCCTGGAGAAGTAATTTGAAAACGCTGGAGAAGTAATTTTGAAGGAAGAGCTTGGAGGGTGCCTAGAGGTTCAGAGCTAAACTACAGCGAGACAGAGGCAGCAGGGACTAGCTCAGGTGTGGCAATTTTTAAGGCAACACCATAATTCCATGTCTGTCTTATCCAATGATTCAAGCAATAAAATATCTCACAGCAATTTGTGTAGTGAAGGAGTTTTCTCCTGCCACACCCAATCTGCTGTGCTGAGCTACACAGCTCTTTGAAATCTCCAGGCTCTTTTGGAAAACTCATAAACAGGAAAAAAAGTATTACTTCACTTAATTTGGGAACATTATCATCATATTATATCCATTCAAAAGTCTTTATTTCATTTTTGACCCAGTCCAAGAACACCTTTTTCAATCCAATTTACAGCTCTGCAATTTTGCTGCCTGCAATGAACAAATAGATTGAAAAGGAGAATTTGCCAAGATACGGCAGTCCCAAACACAAAATAACTAACATGATATGGCAAGAAATCGTCAGTATGATGAAAAAGAGTGGCTGGGAAATCTTGTTTCTAGACTCAATGACAAACATGTAGCTGTTCCAGGTAAATGATCCATGATTTGACCATGAAGCTAAAAGAAAATGCTTAGCCTGTTGCTACAGATGTTCTGAAAAGTCCTGCCAGAGCAAGGAACACAGAGGACAACACTTGGGAAGAAGATCCTAAATGGATCTAAATTGTTCCCATTTCATGCCCAGAGACAAGCATGCACAGGTCTCCATAAGAGAGATTCCTACAATCAAAGAAGACAGAAGTCTGAAACCATTAAATTACAGCCCAGCATCCTTTGGAAAATGCAGGACATCCCTAAAACTGCTTCCTTTTCAAAGGAAATCCTACATTCTGTATTTATACAGATATTTCTGTTTCTGTAGGAGTCTTCAGAACACTTTATATACAAATCAAATTTTTATTCACAGGCGTAATTATGAATTAGTAGACCTAAGTCCTAATGATACATGCCATTCTGAGCAAGTGCTTTGAAAATGTCAAATGATACACATGCTAAATTATAACTGTGGGAAATTATTTAAAAAAAAAATAGAACAATTTCCATATATTTGCTCAGAAGAAATGTCTTGCATTTTTAATATACATTGCTGATGAAACCCTCTGGGTTTGGAAACACTCTCAATATCTGTATTCCACTGTCAACTTTTGTGCTCCAGCATGTTTACAAATTACACCTGTAGCTAATTGTATGGTTGACACATCATGGAAAATCTCTGCATTTACATTTTCTCATTCCCATTTTGCTGGTTACTATTAAGTTGTTCAAGGCTGTGCTCTGAGCAACTTGCTCCTTGCTCCCTAGAAACAAATACAATTAATTACATTCTCCAACCATCATTAAATTGTATTTCAATTTATGTTTATATTTTGTAAAACACAAATCAAGTCACATCAGGTTTGGATTGCAATCCATATGAACAGAGCAGCCCTGCTACAATGCCAGGACTTCGACACACACAAGAAACTGTGTCCCATGTTCAATTTTTGGGTCAGCAGATGTCCTTTCTAAGGCCTCTTTACCACACACCCTTTTTATCACAGATCCTTATCAAACTGTGTGGCTCAAAGCTGCACACTGCCCAGATCAAATGGGTGCTACTTATCAGTTCATTTTCTGTGGCAGAACCAGCTTTATTTGTATCACTTGGCATGTTATTGAGATAGATATTCGCAGACCAGTGATGAAATTTCATAACTGTGGGAATATTGTGGTTTAGGACCTACAAAATTAAAAAGTTTCATATTGTTTGCCTCTTTGTTTAACACAAGAACTTCCAAAATAAAAGGCATTTCTAGTGCCTAAGTTAATGTATCACTCATAGGAAGAGATTAACAGAGGTACTATCAGCACTGCATGGTCTATACTTTTGCCTAATTTGTGCAAAAAAAGTTGTAGTGATGGAATATCAACAAGAAATTCTCAAATAGCTTATTCAGTAGTGATGGAATTCTCTGAAAGAACTTCTCCACTGAATTAATAATTCATCAGATATTAAGAATATCAAACAGTTGGATTAATATGTGTTATCATTACTACAGGCTAAAATATCCAATCCAAAAATCTTAAAAAAAAAAAGAAAAAATAATTTATATTGCTGTTGCCTTGCACTATGAGATTCCTCTAGCCAAATGTGGATACCTAAAATTTTTTTTAAAATCTACTTAAAAAAAAAAAGCCTTCATCTCAGCTTTTCTTATTAAGTTCCATTAATAGGCAGCAGAAAAAAAGGAACACTTAAATTAACCATATCTTAAGAATGTTTTTTCTTTTCCTTATCTTTGAAGGGAGCTCGAGGCTACTGGCTCAGACACCGATGTCAGACACCGACATCGCAGACGTCAAAGGGAGGTGAGAGAAAATACAGTCGGAGATCCTGTTCCAGAATTTGTCTTGGCAAGGTGAACAGGATTCCCACATCATAAAAGTCTCCAAAAAGAACAGTTAGGTATCCACATGGTGTTACAGAACTGAAAAATTGCGTGGACTAGGTCTGGCAACAGATGCCTTGCCATGATCTCCCACTGCTGTGAGGGAAGTGGACCTCCAAAGTGGGCAAAACCGGCAAGATATGTCTGAACTTTACGGATTTTTCCCACTAAAATAATGAACATGCTGAAAAATGAGACGTCACCTTCTGAATCAAATGCTCATGCTGCAGCCAACACAAGTGAGTAACATCCATCACCAGAACATCCCTTCCTGCCCTTGATCCACTTCAGGGCTTCTGCAAATCAGGCTTCTCCTCACAGGCACACCCCTGTGTCCCCGGGAAGTTCTGGGGCTATTTATGACTGGGACATGCACAAAACATAAACCCAGGAGCCACTGGAGCTGTCAGACAGAACAGCAGTTTGGCTGCCACTGCGGGAGCTCTTTGTCCCATCAGCAGGTTCAGCTCTTTAGTGCCACACTCTGCGCCTCCTCCACAGCGTCACCTGGGAAATGTCCCTGCTCTCTGCACAGACAAGTTGAGCACTCTCATCCATCCCTTCCAAACCTCAGTTTGAGCCTCATCCATGGCATTACCTGGGAAATGTCCCTGCTCTCTGCACACACAGCTCGGGCACTCTCAGCCATCCCTTCCAAACATCAGTTTGAGCCTCATCCATGGTTTTCCCTGGGAAATATTCCTGCTCTCTGCACACACAGCTCGGGCACTCTCAGCCATCCCTTCCAAGCCTCATTTCAAGCTGCACGCTATCTTTGTAGCTGATGTTGTCCCACAGCACATCACACAGAGCTGTTTGCACAAAGGAAATTATTGCTGTTTGGTCTTGTTTTCATTTGCTCCCTGTACTTACTCCAAGGTTTGTAAGAGGAACAAAAGAGACGGTTGAGAGAGGCATAGTGAGAATATGCGTTTTCTCGAAGGGGCATGAGAAACAATATCATGCTGGCCTCCTTCCAGACATCCTGAAACCGCTGTGGAAAGTAAAACATACAGATTATCTTTTAAATCTATTTTTTTCCACTTTCACTCTGTTAATTTCCATCCCCTTTTAAGTAATAATGTAAGAGTGCTTTACCTGTGCTTATCACAAACCTGAGTTAAACACGTTCTTGGCACTGCAGTGAAAAGGGGCAGCGCCCTCTCCATGAGTGTGTGCCTGCCTGAACACCATATTTCACATTTATATTCTGCCTGGAAGTTGTCAGATGTATTATGTCATGTCCAGTAAGTACTTTATAAACATCATCGCATTTTAGCAAGAGCAATCTCTTCCTGCGTGTCTGCATAAGGTGATACATCTCAGCAAATAAAATTTCTGATTGAAAGATTACTTCCATATCTGCTTTGTTTTCCTTATGGTATTAGTTCTTGAAATATTGAATTTTTTACTTCATGTGTCTACGCTACTTCAAGCCTACTGATAGCACAGAGCAAATTTGACTCAAACATTTTACTCCTATCTTGAAATTAACTTTCTCGAGGCAATTTCAGCCTTTTTTCATTTACATACATCTAGGCAATTTTTCTCTTCATATGGATAAGTTGAAAGGAGGATTTTTGTATCATTGCTGATATGAAGCCTTTAACACCAATTCTCATAAATCCATGTCGTAAAGACAGCAGAAGTGTAGCTTCTGTTTCAAGGTGTCAGTCAAAACATTTGCCCCCAGCTCTGATTTATACAGGTAGCATCAAAACACAGCATGTTTTCCCCTGTCAAGATTTAAGGCACAGAATTTCCACTAAGATAGCTCCATACCCACTACCTGGTATGAATTCACTTTAATGTTGGGCCATATTTGTGACACACATATTTTTAGGATTTTTTTTTAAGGAACTTGGCTTAAGCTCTGGGCTAACAGAAGGATTGAAAAACTTGTCACTTTTATAATTTAAATAATTTCCTTTTTTTTTTTTTTTTTACTGGTATACAAAAACTTTTCAGCTTTTTATTTCTTAAGTGGAAGTTACTGAGTGGTGTTTCCCATTTTATTTCATTTGAATCAAGGACATTGAAATCAGTACAATTATGTTAACTATACCTAGAAATAAAGTTGACAAACACCCTTGAGGTTCCTCCTTCCTGTGGCTTTGCAAGTGAGACGTGAGGCTTACTCTGAATCCCCCTTCACTTGGAGAATTTCTTTAAAGGATTTCCAAAGTGCCCAACTTTCTGCATAGACCAGAAAATGAAGTCTCAAATTTTATTCTGCGTCTGTGGAGAATGAATATTGCATTTAACTTACCTATAGTGGAATGAATCATTTTTTCTTTGAAAGAAAAATCTGGGATTCTATATCCTTTTTTCCCTCAACCCTAAAATTTAAGAAAAACATGATAATAAAATTTACAATAAAATACGTCAAACTCAGGTCTTAAATCCTAACTTCTGATTTTTAAAAGGATGTGGCTGTAACAAATCCATCTGTAGCACCCAGCTAATTAAGGCTTTGCATTCCAATTTATCAGAAACCACCTGAAACAGGGACAGTTTTAGACTGAACTTTAGACTCAATGAAAATTTCCAGCTATTTTGACATGTGCTGATTTTTAAACTATTCAGTGGCTTTTTATTTCCTTAAAATCCATTGGTAAAGACAACATAATTTCATATCAGTTGTCAAAAATTCTTTCATGCAGGAAGTAAAGTAGTATGACTACTAATGGTCCGAACTAAAATAACACATAATGTCCATGTTTTATGCTGATTTAATGCCAGAAGTTGCAGTTAAAATTGATCCATAGCCTGACAACAGTTCCAAAATTCACAGCTCAAGCTGGGAGTATAAATGCTACTCTGAGACCCTAATTGTGTGGGTAGGAGGTACAAACATGGCTCTCTTATATCAGGCAACTTTCCCAATGTCAGATATGATGATATTATATCTCTGCTCTCTTTTTGGAAATGGTACCTAATTACCTCATGATATATTCTGCTAATTAAAAAAAAAAAAAAAAAAGTTTTTTCAGTTTTATCTTTCCCTGGTTTTGTGGGAAACAGCCAGTTTCAAAGGGATAAGTTTTAGTTGCCTCATAACTTCACTTCTCATGGACTAATAGTTTTTCAGAATGTTTATGTTACATTGACAAATTTTGTTTGTGCGCCAATCCCATGCTGCTAAAAATTAGCAGTCTGCAGCATGTCAGAACACATGTATTGGACTGTCAGTTTCAATCATTAACTGATAATTAGACTAATTTCACAGGGGCAAGAGAGATACCAGAACTGCATCGGGAGCTGGGAGGGAGCAGAATGAAGCGAAGATGATAGAATTAATATCTGTTTGTACACATCTTTCTCTAAGGACAACAAGTTTTCTTTCTTTCCTTACAGCACACGTATACTCAAGTGAATCATTCAAATACATAAATATGGTGATTCCTTGGTGTTTTAACTAATTTATGCACAAACTGCACAACCGGTTTAACTCTTTTATGCACACACCAGAAAAATAAAATAAAGAAAACAGCCAATGGAAAATAAGGAAAATACTTAAAAACAAACATGCTCAAGTGCTTGAGATACCAGTTGCAGACACTGCTGGGCACACTGGGCTGCTAACAGGTTGTATGAATATGGAAATCCATGGAAGACACCTTATTATTGCACTGTTAGTATTGAAGGAGGCTCAAAAAGGGATTAGATAAGTTTATGGAGAAGAGATCTCATCCCTCAGTGGCTATTAAGCACGATGATTCAGATGAGCCACTAAACTGATGTATTATTCAGAGAAAAGCACAGCACTTGACATTTTCTGTCTTTCTTACAATCCTCACCTCCTTTTTTTGGTAACTGTGTGACATAAGACACACCAAGTGTTCTTTGGGGTCAACATCCTTCAGATTTAGACCTGTTCCAAAGGACATGATTCATCTACAACTGCCAGCTTAAACGTGGATCTTCATCATGGAATACATTGCACTGGGCTTTATCTTCATTTTCCATATCAGCTCCACAAGTAAACAGTAATTACTGTCATGAGTACAACTTCCCAAAAGCTTTCAGGAGCTGATCTGCATAGATACTGAGTCTTTTAAAAGGACTGAATTCATCAAAATCTGGAATATCTATTGTATTTGAGTTGATGTTTATATTTGCCCTGTGGCAGAGTTGTTTTATAGAGCAGCTCTGGTGGGTACCTGGAAGCCAGCCTGGGTCAAACCCCCACACAAACTCAGCTTCCAATAGCAACAGCAACAAACCATGCACTGTACATTAATAATTGTAATTTATGCACCGGATTTAGCACAAAAATGCCACATTTTTCATTCCCAAACACGTCTGAGGTAAGCAAGAAAATTGAATTCCTGTTTCTATAATGCCACTTCCATTACAGCTGAGTTCAGTGAATGAGTTGAATCCTGTGGCAGTGTGTTCTTACTGATGATTTCTGTATAGGTATTTAGACAACAGATAATACTAAGGTAATAGAGCTATAATACTTAGATAACAGATAATTTCTTAGATGATACTTAGCGGGACTGTTCACATTTTCACCCAAATGGCTGATCCTCTGCTACAACCTGTTTAGAAATTGCCATGTGATCCATCATTTTGCAACCTGATTCACAGTGCAGGATTTTTCTGCAGATTCAAAAGCCTTTGTTTAGCCAGGATATTTCTTAGCTCTTGATATTATGTGCAAATTAGCATCCATTTTACAACCTCTCTGCTAATTGTTATTTGCTAAAGGATTAGCACTCAGTGTCAGCAGTCGCTTTAGTTATTATATGAATATTCATTAGGATTTCATACATAACACCCTCACTATTTGCAGCTTAATCTCTTTATTTTGTGGTGTTCCTGCTTTACCCATCTGTGCAAGTAGCTGCCAGTACCACGAGCAGGTAACTATCCATGTTTTAATCAGAAGATCTGTTTTGTTGCTACCCCTGCGTGAGGTTCTGCAGCTGCCAATACAAATTACAGCCCTCACAGCCTCTCACAAGTTCTATCCAGGCACACAAAAGTACTTCTGGTGATCTCAGTGACGCAGAAGCAACTTTACAATAATGGGAAAAGAAGTTTTTGCATGGAGTTTCGATGCAAATATCAAAGCTCTGAAACAGATCGCCCCGTTTGAAGAACAGGTGCCAAAATTGCCTCTGCCAGGATGCACCAGGCTGTCCTGCTGGAGATGAACAGCACCTTTTCCAGGGGTGATCAGGACCTCAGATCCTGTGTGATTTTACAAAACACAAAAACCTGGATAAAGTTGGAATATTTCCAACATTGTCTTATAGCAGCAGAAGTGTATTTACATACATGTGTGTTTTACTGCCACCAGTTATACCTGAAGAGCAATAGAGAGCCAAATCTAGAGTACTTCATGATACTGGGATCTTCTGGCACATGTATTACTAACAGAATCTTCAAATATCAATTTTTACCTCAATTCAATATTAATTTTGAAATATTGTTTCATGGAACAATTTCATCTTTATTAAATGTTTATTTTCTAAGATTTAGATCTATGCTTTTGGGTCATTCCCTTAGCCATTCCCTTATTTTTTTTCCTATTAATAAACTTTGCTCTTGACAATGGTTGTTCTTCCAGTAGCTTTAGGAGTTTACTGTTTCTTAGTCATCTGGGGATTTTCTACAGATATTCTTATAATATTTTTTAGTGTTTTTCTCCTACCTCTGTTTCAAAAAGCTCTCTGAAAGCCTGATTTTTTTTTAAACAAATATATATGATTATCATTTCATACTGTTACCATTCCTATAATGAATAAACAACAATGCAATTGGGGAAAGATGAGCACATCTGATAACAGAGAAGCTTGATATGGTAAAAATGTTTCTGATATAAAAATCGACAGTTTTTTAGTATATGCTGCTCCATATAGATGGAGAAGCCAACTGTTCAAGAATAAATCTATCCAAACCTGTCTAGGTTGAAACCATGTATCTGACTACTGTAACTCATAGGTGTACAAAGCTTTAATTCTACTCAGCCAACAAATACAATCAAAGCCACAGTAAATAATTTTTTAAAAAATATTTTTTTAGCAAACAGCAGCAAAATAAAATCCTGCCATGTCATTACAGCATGATTTTAACTTGCAAAAAGGAATCCTAGCTGAAGCCACTGCTTGCAAATAATGTAATGAACTTTCTCAAAACTTCTGAGGTTACTTTCAAAGCTACAAAAGTAATAGTGCCAATATCTAAATTAATATGCCACTCTTTGAAACAGTTTTGATGGGTGGCTTCCTGTGTATTTTGAACTGGATCATGACTACACCAAGTCTTTCTTCCTGTGCCTACCTGACAGCCTGGCAGCTTCAGGAGTGGAAGGTGACAGCCCTAAGGATGGTTCATGCTCTGGGTATTCAGCCATCTGCTAATCCAGACTCAGAGAATTACCTCTCCCATGACATGTTGTCCTCTAAAAGCTGCAGAAAATCCACCAAGCAGCTGAGAAAATTACAATACACGATGCAAGCTGCTCTAGATGGTTTTAAGAACTTTTCTCTAGAAATACAGCACAGCTTTTTCCTAATGCAACAATTATGTCACCTAGTTAGTACTGCAAAAAAAAAAATACAAGCTGCAATTTGTGTGCAAAATACCCAATAGTGTGTCAAAGAACATTTACATTATAGGAACATTATATGCTGTAATCTCATGACATGTGCAAAACATTTCATTTCAGTTTCATCTCTTTTTTTCATCATTTTTCATCCTTTTTTTTTTTTTAAATCACTCAGGATAAAACATCTTGTAAAAAGGGAGTGTATATTTAAATGTGTAACATAAAGATGAAAAAACCTACTCTTCTAGTCTATTAAACTCTTTAGTCATTCACCTAGTCTGAATTCCAGAGAAAATTTGCCATGGCAAAGGAGAGGATTCATCCCAGAGGTAAAACAGAGGAAAGAAACTGAGTCAACAAATTAAAATACACAATATTCTTTCATGGGACAGAAAGGATAGAGGGGACCAGCTGTAGGATACACTGAGACACAAACCTGCCTAAAATACTGCCATCATCCCATTGTGGTGACCATGGCAAATGCTTCCATCTGACTTAGGGAACTGTGTTGAGAAATAACAAGGAAAATACAAGGAAGGAGCCTGAGGAGTTTGAGTAAGGAGCAGGAATGCATCCAGGTAGATAAGTCAGGAAGCTGTGCTGGGGACAAAACAGTGCTTCCTGTTTGATTACTTTTAGCACAAAAATTTGGTCATTATTTGTGACTAAATAGGGTCACACCACACAAGGGTATGGAGCCACCTACCTATTTCTAAGCCAAGCCAGAAGAGGACCACAAACATCCAAATAGTTGTGAAGTCAGATGGAAGAATTTAGGTCAATCTAAATGATTTGAAAGTTGCTTAAGCAGCAGTAAATTAAGAGAGAAAAAAGGCTTCAGTTCCTCTTATCTGCATTTTTGGAAACTCCAGAGTCATCTTTTCAACTTTCCTCAGCAGTCAATTAAGCCTGAAAGACAAATTCTTTTAAAAATGAAAGCTGAGACTCTTACATCATTAAGTGCCTCTAGCAAGTGAAGAAATATTGCTAGACTCACAAAAAAGAATTCCTAAAGAGTCATTTTATATGAAGTCACAAGGGATGTGAGACTTCTATTAATTCTATTCACGGACTCAATTATCTTCCTATTCTTCCAAAAGGCCGAGTTTTCTAGAGGGGAGTTATTTGGAAAGATTAAAAAGTATCAGTCTCACTGATATTTTCAAGACAGTTTTTACTACCACATAGTACTTATTTTACCAGTCTAGTGGCACATCACAAGACTGTTTTATTTACTATCTCAACTGATGTGAGAATCCTAAACAGTATTTTAGAAGTACTGAAGAACAGTAAAGTGGCAAATGTTAATTTATTCATCCATGTTATAGCAAGACATCAAAAAAACCGAAAAGTACGAAATTCAACAAACACTTGTTCATTTAATTTTGTGTTTTTCCTGAATTTCCTAATAAGAAAAAAATCCAGAACTGCAATAGTAAAGAAAATTTGGAAAGCAGTTATCCTGAGAAAAAGAAACTCAAGCTGGGATGAAGCAGGGTAACAAAAATAAAGCTGGTGAACCTGGGGCCAGCTCTGTGAGAGGGGTGAGAGCACCAACCTGCAGGGTTCTGTAATACACTCCATGCTCAGCAGCTCTCAAAAATGGGCTGTGCACAAATAAGGGTGCCAGTGGTGGCAGGGAAAGAAATAAAAAAAGAAAAAACTAAAGTGAAAAAGGACCAATCACAGGAAACTGAAACATAAATCTTCACAGAAGTGTTAAGATTAGATACTAACCAAGAAACTACTGAACTAAGAGGTAACACAGTTGTCCAGAAAAATTTGATGAGCTAACCACTTAGGAAGAAGGGGAATTGTTTAGTGTGATACTTAGGGCTATAACAGCAAAAAATGGGATGAAATTAAGAGGGAAGATTTAGGCCAGATATCAGCAAAACATCGCAGCAGAGTTATTGTACTGTGAAATAATCTCCCAAGGGGTGCAGCCAAAACCCCATTGCATGGGAAACAGAAAAGTAGCTCAAATTAGAGCTAAAAACTTCAGTGCAGCAAACAATACTGCCTCCATAGAATGATGGCCTGGATTGGTTTAACAGCTTTTTCTCCAATTTCTATTCTATTCCACTATGGAATGCACAATGTAAGACAGTTTTAGAGGAAGAATGTTTTTAACAAAAGACAATGTTTTGGCTAAGTGTGCTGAGGTCTAAACATCTACTTCTCCACCAGCCATTACTGCAGTATCTGAACTTGTAATATGGACAAGGATATTTTTTTAGAAAAAGCGATCCTGGCCTTCAAAATTCTGTTTGATCTCCCATTTTAACAGCTGTACCAGATCAAGTTGAAATTCCACTTGAAGAGATGATTAGGAACACTCACAATGCACAGCAGCATACCAAAACCAGAACAATATTACTGACAGTCTAAAAAATGGCTGCAAATATTGCCACACAAAAATATCTCTAAGTAGATGGTGAATTGTAGCAGTTCCACACTTTTCAAACCCACCTGTGCACAGTTTGCATAAAATAGCTTGTATTTTTTTTGTATTTTCTTTCCCATCATATACTTGATTTTTCTCCAATCACTCACTTTGTATCTGTGCAGGGCTCCCAGGTGACCATATGACTGATAAATCCACATAGAAAACATACTTAGGGGCACAATCCTTCCTCATAACATGCACATGTCATGCTGTGATTGTTGGATGTAGTTTCACCTCACCCAGCTAAAGCATTTCACTAAGCATGAAATGAGAAGAAACACTCAGAGTTCTTCATACATATACATATCTCTGATAATACAATTTTCTACTACTGCTCACATTTGCTTTCTCTTCAATATTTTCTGCAGCACTGCCTATGGTCAAACTCTGATGTGACTGCAACATGTTAAGATGCAGGCAAATTTCAGAAATTACTATTTTACACTGTGTATGAGCAACTGAAAAGATAAGAAAACATGGCAAATTCATCAAAATTATAAGAAATGCTTCACTTCCTTTTGCTTATGGATCAAAGGACCTTTTGATGACCTCCAGTGACTGATTTTGAGTCCTGGTAGTAGCTGCAACACAAAGGAATTAAACTACATCTCCCTAAGAACAGAAGACATATTCAACAACTGGTAGGGTTATAAGCAATATCCCAGAACATCTGAGGTGAATTGAACTTTTTCTTAATAGCTACTTGAATTAATCTAGGAAAACATCCTCTCTTTTGACAGTACATAAGGGTGTACCTAAGCACATAGTGTGTGCCTATTTGAAACTAAAATTCAGTATTAAAAAAACACACCTGTAATATTTTCCTTAAATTTTAATTGGTTTTGCTGTCCAGAGTCCAAAACTTTTCAAGAGATGTGCTAAGTTGCAAATTTTATATGTAAGGTATGTTTTAATGCTTCCCTAATGACATCCAGGGTGTGACATAGGCAGGAGGTGTTACAGGGATTAAACTCTGGGTACATTTTCCACGTGTGGCAGCCTGGAGCAGCATTAGAAGCCAGATAATATTATAAAAAGATATATACCAATATCAAGAGCTCAGCTTATATCAGCCACTTGTTGGAAAGCCACAAAAGCCACGTGGACTTGCATCCCCTGTTTCCTAAGAAAATTTTCTCTGTCGCCCTGGCTGTTGCAAGGTGTCCTGGAAATTTGCAGCTGCAGAAAGCATTTTTCAGCTGATGAACTGTGACCAGTGCTGCCAGTCTCCCCAGAGCCCTCCCCATGCCTGGAAACATCAGGGATTTCATGGGGCATGTTCATGACATTCACACCCAGCAGTTACTGCGCTCTACCAAACACATTTAAATTACCTGTTGCAAAAATGTGGTGCAAGGGCTGGTAGAAGGTTAATACCAATTTCTTAAAACCACTCACTCAAGGAAGTCTTGCAGATCGCTTGCACTAAAGGTGAATTTTCACTGTTTCCAGTAGCTACGGTCTGATGAACCAGAGGGACCTGGCAGAAGCCTTGGGATACGGGAAGATGATTACATTCTCTTTGGCTTCCAGAAAATAATCCCATCATCCTCCCAGGAAGTGAGAAAAGTTAAATGCATGGAAACTGCTGACACTTGCAAGAATTTGCAGAGCAGTTGTTTTCTATTTTAAATAGAAAAACCCACAGGAAGTCTGCATCCAGCAGGTAAACAACCAATTTTCAAGCAATTATGCTTTTGCATATGTGTAGCAGCTTTCACCCACAACAGAGCTCAAGTTAACAACATGGTTGCATAGATTTAACACAGACACAATTTTGGGTGTCTTTAACCAGAAATCTAGGACTAGACTTCTAGTTTAATGAGAAAAATTCTAAGAAATTTTTAATGGACACAAGCAGGAAAAATTTTGGTTTTGTGGAATATCCAAAGCACAGGAATTGCCACACTGGAGTGCTCCACCACCCCATGGAAAAGGGTGAGTGCTCCTCACAGATCAAGGCTTCTTGTGGTGGATAATTTTCAACTATTACTTTCAGAAAATTATCATTATGGCCTGTCCCTCTTCTTAATAGGATTTTCAAAGAAAGATTAATTAATTAGTTATTTAATGAAAGATTTAAATTAACTAATTAATTTTAAAGGATGCAATTTAGTAGGATTTGAGGAAGCATTAACACAGACCAATTTTGATATTGATGCATATATAAAAACATGCAGCTTTATGTTGCTAACACTGTCTATTTATCACATTTATTCCCAGTAACACCTTTGGGTTCCTATAGTAACCCTAGCACTCCTAAAGATAATGAGCTACCTTGCCAGTAGCAAACCTCACACAGATTTTTCTGTCATTAAAGAGTGTGGCACCTTCAGCACAGTGTGTACATACCTTTATTCACAGAATCACAGGATGGCTGAGGTTGGAAGGGACCTCTGGAGGTCACCTTGTCCAACCCCCTGCTCAAGCAGGGCCACCTACACCCAGTTGTCCAGGACCACAAACAAATGGCTTTTGAATATCTTCAAGGAGAAAGACTCCACACCCTCTCTAGACAAACTGGGTCAGTGTCTGGCCACCCTCACAGGAAAATAAGGGCTTTTTCTTCTTCTTCTATTTAAACAGAACTCCCTGCATTTCCTTTTGTGCTCATTGCTTCTCAACCTGTAACCAGTCACTGCTGAGTATAGCCAGGAAAAAAAACCACAAAACACATTCACAGGGGATTTCAGTGCTAGTCAAAAAAAGGTATCTATGGAGTTTTCATTCTCCTACAACTCAGTGACTAAAACCATTCCCATTTGCTTTGTTTCTGCTTCTCCCAGCTACAGGTCTGAAAGCTCAGCCTGACCTGTGTCTTTCCTTGAGCTCCCCTCTCCAAGTCCAATGCAGGGAGTCAAAGTGAAGCCATGGAAGCGTGGAGCACACAGAGAGAATGAAGATCTGTTTCTCCATTCAGAGTAAGCTGTCTCTACTGGCAGTTTCATTAGTCTTAAAATCAGGAGTTTGGGCAAATGATTCAATCAGTTTTGAATAAGAAAGAGTGTCTCTAAAAAAATAAAAAGCCAACACAAAAACCAACAAAGCAAAACCAAAAATAACCTTTAATCCCTTTATTCCTTTTTTTCCTTTCTTTAAAATGGAGACGCTATCGTTCACCTCCACCTGAGAAGTGCATTATGAAAAATAATGATGTGTTAAAACTCTAATATAGTACAGACTAGATAAGCACCTCAAGAAGACAAGTGGGTTAGTGGGTTGGACTAATTTACCCAAAACTGAACACCATTTTCACTGCTTCCTTAGAAAAACTGCTCAAAAGAAGGCAGAAGTAGTAATGGGCTGTAATTCTTTAAGCACACAGGAATTCTAATCCACTGAAACTCCAAGTGTGCCAGCACACCTGCCCTTCCTGTGGAGGCACCTACCAGCAGCATATCTGGTACCAGAGATGTTTGATATCAAAAGAAGAAAGAAACCTGTCACACAAGAGCATCACAAGGTGATGGAGGGAAAGTGCTATCCCCATGTTCCCTGTACCACGTTTCCATCCCAATTAAACCTCCCCAAATACGCTGGGGAATTTCAAAGCAGTGATTTCACCGTGGAGCTCACACTGCCATTTCTGGGAGTCGGGATGATAAATCCCTTCACACTGCTCTGAAATTTCCCCAGCACGTTGGAGGCATGTGTCAAAGTCAGGAGAGCTCTCATAATGAGACCTGCTCACTTTGATGTTTCCTCTGGATAGCAGATCTGGTATGGAATGAATATTTTAGATGTCTTATGCAAAAAAAGTCAAACAGTTTTCACCTTTGATAACCATACATCTTACTTTAAAGGCCTTAACTTCTAAATATTGTGGATGAAAGGTGATTCTTTTATGTCTTTTTTGCCATTGAGAAGTAATGCTTTTTTATTAAAAATGAATAAGGTTTCACATTTTGTAACCTTGGTATACTTATTCAGCCAATGACATGGAGGTTAGAAATCAATACACACAGTTAAGCAGTGTTAAGGCAGTGGACAGCTCATTTCTCAATTAAAAGTATTTTAGAGCCAACCACATTCATTTTCATGTAGCCATTTGGAAAAGCCTATGGAGAAAATACCTGGAACCTTGAGGACATGAACCAGAGATTCTGCTGAGCCAAACTTCTGAGTGCAAAGTTCAATTGACATGTCTGATTTTAGTGCCCTCAGGTACAGTGTTTGCAGTTCACAACAAACAGTAAAATAGAAAGAGAGAGAACATTAGGCACTGATTTCCAATAATGCTAATCGACTTCCTCAGGATGCACTTACAAAGGAAAATATTCTGCCTCTTTTGTGCAATTAGTGAGACATCAGAACTTCATAGAAAGGAAAAAGGTCAAATAGACATAAATTTAAAATCCCCAAAGAGCAGGAAAATAATTTCTCCTATTGTTGTTTTTGCCCCTTATCTGCAAACCTTCCCTAAGTTTTAGTAAATAGTGAGAACCCCTGAGGTTTTGAGATGGTCGTTCAAGATCTCTTTGTTGATCTAAAAGAGTCTATGCCTTTGGTCATTCAAGACAGCTCAGAACTTGAAGAACTCATCAGATCAGAGTGCACTTCAGAAAAGTCCTCAGCAGGTTCTGGGTACGTTACAATGGAAAGCAAAATCCCAAAATTCAGAAAGCACACAATAGAGCTCATCTGGGGAAGATTTTCAGAGAGGTTTCCAAAGTACAAAAAGCTGAGTTAGTACTCTGATCCTCCAGCTCCAAGGGCAGATCTCCTTGCCCAGCCACAGCCCCAGAGCCCCTGGAGACAGAGCCATGCTAATGCTGGATGGCACAACAGAGAAAGAGCATCAGGAGCTCCTGACTTCTGCCTGGGGGTGTCCACAGCAGCAAATCACACCCTCATCCCGGGTTCTGCTCCAGAAACACCACCACTAATCTAATAAACACCACTAATAACAGAGGATTTGATCAAATGGCACATGCAGGGTATGGCCTGGTGCTTTATACTGGGGTCTCCTGGAGACTACCAAAATCCCTGTGCTGTGACAAAGGCTGCTCAAGGAAATGGAAATCTTTTAGGATTATTTCTTTGCACCTTTTTTTCTGCTCCTCTGTAGGGTAGAACTCTCACAGAGGGTTTCTTTTCTCACTTTTCCTGTGCAGATAAGGACTGACTGACTATTGTATATCCAGGAAGTTTTTTTTCCAGTCTCATAGATATATCCCATGAGAAGATTTCCACAGCTACAGCCAGACATCAGAAAAACTATAAAATAAGAGCTGGCCTCATGGTTTGTCATGGGTTTTCAGCCAGTCTCATCCCACCAGGCCACTGATGTAGACTAAAATTCCTAAAAGCACAGTCAAGTACATGATTCTGACACTGCTGCCCAGTCCCATGGTTGTTGAAGCTACTGAGGCTCATTTGTTCCTGTTGATTTTATTTCAGACATTACATTCACAGAGCTACACCAAGCACAGGAGCTCAGTGAGACTCCTCATCAAGTCTGGAAAGTACAGTAAAATATATAGAAGATGATGATTTTGATTTTCAATTATGAGGTGAATGCTTGAATGTCTAACTACCCAGCACTGACAAGATGATTATGAAAAATAGGTTTTAATGTGTGGTGAAGTCTCTAAGTATGTTTTGGGTCATATGTGACAGACCAGCAAAGGAAAAAATTGTTCTTCTTCATCATTCTGACAGATATTGTAAGATACAGCTTCCAGTGCTCTGGGTACCATCTCATTAAGTGCCATTACCTATATAAGCAACCTTCTGTGTTCCATTCCCCACCCCCAAGCTCATGGCTCAGTGTCCCACTGCTCCTGCCTACCTAACGAGAAGGAGCCAATGATCCAGAGCACATCTAATGTCTTCCTCTCCTGCAGAACCACGACTGCTCCCAAAAAAACTGCATTTACATTTGACAGATTTCCAGCAATACACAGCACTGCCAAGAAAAAGAAAGGGAAAAAATTGAGCGCTCAACAGAAACTGCAATAGAGGGTTAATATATAAAGCAACTGGGGGTTGACAAGAACACAGGAGTTCCAAATTAAACAGAATTTAAAAAAAAAAAAATTCTGTGTTATCTGACATCTGGAGCAAGAAATTTAAGCATTGCAGCACCAGTGCAGTGCAATCACAACACTGAGGCACCGAGTAATAGTGAATTTTAGTACAATTGAACAGCAGGAAATAAAGATAAGAATGGAAGACATTCCCCGAATGGTGCCACAACTCTTGCCTTGGATCCTAACACATTTCAAGTCATTAGAAATTGAAATTAATTTTAAAAAAACATCTTTCGCACAGCTCCACATAGAGCCAAATTTTGGCACAATTCCTTGATGTCACATTTAGCAGAAATTAGCTTTGAATGAGAGTAATAGGGGATTCTTTGCATCACAATACATTTAGTGGGAAATCCCCTTACCCTGGTTGACCCTGCAGTTCTGTATGAAAAGCCCTGGCCCTCCTCAGTGTGCTTTAGGCATAATACACACCCAGCTGTAAGACATAAGGCTGGCACAGCTAAACTCAAGAGCTACACAATGAAAACACTGTGATTTTGAGTATACATCAGATGGAAAGAAAAAAAAACTACTATGATTGTCAGCATACATTTTATCTGCCACTTGTTCCCTCCTTTCAGCCATCCATTGTGATGCAGACTATAAATACACGATCTGTTATTTTTCCCCCAAAGATTATGATTCACTCAATACACAAACACCTGCTGAAGAAAAATTCAGCCATGGCAATTAACGTTTGGCAACAGTTTACTCATCTGACAATGGCATTAAGCTCAAAATAGAGCATTCAGCTCCACCTGAAATCCACTGAAATTACTGTATTGTGATGAGCATCAAGAAGACAGTAGGTTTTGAAAAAACAGACTGAGACAAAGCTGCACACACAACAGATAATATGCATGAAGTAGAACTGCTCGTCAGAATAGGGACTTTTTCTATTGAAACCAGGAATGTTCATTTAAATTAATATTATTATGGAAAAAGGGTGAAAAGGTTAGAAAATCAAGGAACTACAGTGAACAAAAGTTAAACTCTTCTAATCTGCAACCTCCAATCACACAAGCCTGTGGGCATACAGGTGAGTGAAGAACATTCACGTAAATTTGAAATATCTCTCCCCAGGTTTCAATAGTTTCTTTAGTCAACCTTTGCCTTGTTTGGTTGATAGGACCTAAATGATTTCCTGAATCTGTCATGGCTTAACCCCAGCCAGCAGCCAAGCCCCAGGCAGCTGCTCCTCACACCCCCTCCAGTGGGATCAGGGGGCAGAATGTGAAGGAAAAAAGCTACAAAACTCATAAGCTGAGATAAAGGGTTGAGATAAAGACAGTTTAATGGGAAAGGGAAAGGATTAATTCCCTGCTTCCCAAGGACAGGCAGGAGTTCAGCCATCTCCAGGAGAGCAGGGACCCATCACAGGTAATGGTGACTTGGAAAGACAAACACAATCACCCCAAATGTCCCCATTTTCCTCTTTTCCCTGGCTTTTCATACTGACCATGACATCACATGGTCTGGAATCTCCCTGTGGTCAGTTGGGGTCACCTGTCCTGGCTGTGTCCCCTCCCACCCTCCCAGGCACCCCCAGTCTCCTCACCAGCGTGGCTTTACAAAAAGCAGAGAAGGCCTTGGCTCTGTGCAAGCCCTGCTCAGCAATAACAAAAACATCTCTGTGTTATCAGCCCTGTGTCCAGCACAAATCCAAACACAGCCCCACACCAGCCACTGCAAAGAAAATTAACTCTACCCCAGCCCAAACCAGCACAGCAGCCCCCTCCATTGCAGGAGTTCACCAGTAAATGGTGCACAGAAATATTCCAGAAAAGAAGCCCTAACTACTGTGCCGTGTTAACAGGCTGCTCCAGGATCCCATTGTGCTAATTTCCCTCACTGCTTCTGTTACTTATTGAGCAGAAAGCAACCCTGTGGAGCAAACATCTAAAAAGCTCTTGGATCCCCCTTTTTAAATCTCATTTTTACGTCCATTCTTGCACCTCCTCTCAAGGTTTACGATTATTCAGACAATAAACTGACTTTCTGCAGTTCTAAGACAATGTTACAACATGAGTTTAAAACGCTGAACTGCTTTTTTGTCATAGCAGGATCTTCCTTCAAAGAAAGAAAAACATCTGAAATCTAGTGAGCTAAGGAGGGAAACAGTGTTCTGGTTCTGTGAGGAAGCTGTTAATTCAATTAATTAGGCCAACGAGGTAAAATTGCCTACATTCAGAAACCAAATTCAGACCTGAAATCCTCCCTGACTCTCCAAGACTGAAAACACACAAAGTGTAAGTATGTTGTGAGAGTGTGACTGATGATTTTATTCCTACAGCCGAGGGTTTCCCTTGGTGGGCAAGAGGAGAGCAGTGGATGTTGCTGCCCCGTGGATCCTCACTGACAGACTGATGAGGTACCAGATAAATGGACACTGAACTGGGCAGACTGTGGGTCCAAAAGGTTGTGACCAGGGGCTCAATGTCCAGCTGGAAGTCAGTCATTAGTGGGGTCCTCCATGGGATCAGGTCTGGGGCTGATGCTTCTTAACACCTTCCTTAATGGCCCAGTCAGAACATTCTGGAAGCTGCTTTGCCTGGGGACAAAGTGGTTTTCTGCTATTCCCTTTGAAAAAGAAAATCGTTAAAAAAAAGAAAAGAGGAGGGGAAAAAAAGGGCAAAAGAGATCGAATGGGCAATGTGAGTTTTAGAAGAAGGAAGCTCTGACCTAAGAAAAGCTCTAGTTATTCAAGCAAAGCTCTGTATTACAAAATTTCCGACACTCCTAAGATTCAAAGTCTCTTATCAGTATTACAACATTTGGATCATATTTTTAGTAAAAAGTTGAAAACATTACACATATCTAAATTTTCAGTTCTAGTTGGCAGACACATATTACTGTAAATCAACTTGAGGAACATTGATTTTAGTTTTGCCTAAAAAGGATTTTAGTCATTAGTGAGTGCACTCAACTCAGGAAGAATCACATTTAAGCTAAACTAAGAGTTTTCCTCTGGTTTAACTAAACTAATTTAAAATTCTACTATTCATGAAACTGGAACAATTCTGAGTGTCTGTGACATTATCTGGGTGCCTAAATCTGATGAAATCTAAGGGAAGGCAACTCCAAAGTGACCTTGCACCTTTGGCAACTTTCTCTCAGATCCCAGCTCCACTTCCAACATGTGCACTGTGGATCAAGGCTGGGAAAATGGACAAGACAGTACCTGCATGGGCACAGCTTTGTAGCCTCCTAAAAAACTGTTAAGCCACTTAAATGCAGGATTTAATCAGAGTTGTACCTTGGACACTCTTTGCCTGCAGGTAAGAATAGCTTTTAGAAAATTGCCTAAAAGAGTATTTATTAAATCCTTTGCTAAAAGAAGCTGTTCTCTTGGTTTGCCTCGCTGCAGATAAGGACAAGGTCACACACTTCAGTCCTCAGATGCTTTTTTCAGCCTGCTTGCTTTGACACAGCAGTTGTCAGGTTAGTTTTGGATTATAGCCTAGTTAATCTCTGCTGAACCAGAGCATCAGGCTCTTCTTCCTTCTCACTCCATCCTCCCAAATCCATACCACAGCAGACACAAAGTGCCTGCCACAGAGCATGGTTAGGCAGCGTCAGCAAACACAAAATAACTCCTCTAATCAGGCAAAAAAAAGAATTTTGTCTTTAAATTGTGTTTCTCTAATGCAGCCAGCTCTCAGAATTTTCACACAAGGTCACCTATGCCACTTTAAACAGAGAATACAAGTTATAAATTTATATAAGTATCAGTGTGCAATTAAGGTTTACCTGAAGGGGAAATTTGAGTACGAGGCATGAGCAGCTGCTCGTGCCTATCAGTTTCTGCCAGTTATTCAGTCATGGTTACAGCCCCTTTGAAAGCTCTCAAGGTCACACAATTATCTGCTTCCACTGGGTCCCCTGTCTTCAGCACCCCCAATATTTTGGGTTAGCACACACCAAGTGAAGGCAGACATCCCAAGCAGCACTCCCGAGGCCTGTGGATCCTGAATGCCTGAATATCCCACTCTGCTTCTGCTGCTGATTATCACCTGCACCGATTTGAATCAAACACAAAGACCTCGGCAGCACCCATTAGGACTAATGATGTTGGGAGGATGAGTACAAAAGAGCACAGCCTCACCGCTGCCGAGACAGATGTCAGGCACCTTCCAAGTACCTCAAGGTAATGCAGAAGTGGCAATTAGTTGTTACTTCAATAGCAAGGCTGCTTTCTTGGCTGTGAAAAGCATGAGTTTGCACAGAGTGCAACAATTTTCCATTCTACATCTGATTTTTAAAAGTACTTTACAGCCCCTGCAGAGATCGATCATTAAGCTGCAATGCCTTTAACAGATTGTGTAATGATTAAAGCTTTAAAAAAAAAAAAACACCAAAAAACTACTTTGCCCTTTTGAGAAACCTCTTGAAAATACAGAAACTTTCCTATTATCACTCAGATGAAACTAAGACGTCCTAAAATTATCATGCACAAAATAAAAGCAGAAACAAAACCAAACCCCAAACGGGAAAAATATATTATTCTTTTACAAGCAGAAGGATATTTACATGTGACTGTGAGTGACCTGGCTCATGTCTTTACCATGCCATTTTCCTCCATCACAGGCATCACATCACATTAGGTGTCAGATTGCATGGGGAGGATCATTTTTTTTTTTCCTCTCCTGCCCACAAAATCTGGTCCAAAAATATCTTAACTCATAGCTTCTTTCCTCCCCATAAGTGGAACATTCCCAAGAAAAGGTCTGGTTTTACTAATTCAAGCATTTCTGAAAAAAATAAATTTCATAGAAAATAATAATTCCTGAGCAGTTTTGGCAATGTGTGACATTAAAAGGAATATGTAAACAGACCGAGAACCTTATTACAGGATCTTCCAGGGAAAAATGGTTTCCTTATTACCATGGGCAGGGGTCACAACCGTGAAACAGAGAGAATGCAGAGACAACTTCTGCCATAGTAGATAGGGGTTTACAGACACCCAATAGCTAAAGATATGTTTAAAGCATATGGAAAAGGACAAAAAAAAATAAACCAACGCCTTAATAAAGGTTTTATTTCAACTTGTTTCTAAAAATGAACAAAACCATGAGGCTTTTTAGGTCACTATGTATCTAAATAATTTGATTCCGGTTATTCTGTGGTGTGAAGAATGCATCAACCTGACTCATGACTTGAACATGAGTAACAGCAATGTTGTTGTAAAACCACAGCTTTCATCACCTCATTTGTTAATAATCCCCCAAGTCCTTTTTAGACTCTAAAGATTTTCTCCAGGACCTGGTTGTGTATGAGAGTTTCCTGACTAGCCCTGGCCACAGAAAGATGCTTCTTCCAAAAGAATTCTTTGCAATGTAAGGCTCCCACAACAGCCCCAGTTGCTCTTTGGCTACATCTGTACCAATAAATTAAAAATACTCCTAGCACTTCTCTGTCACTGGGGCCAAATCCTGTGGAATTGTCCACACAGAAATCAGCCAACCTCTAGCACTGGGCTGACCCCATCTGCCTGGGGGGGATGCTCCCACTGACTCTCAAAATACACCAGGAATTGTCCAGGAAGACAGGTTAGGGATCAAGAGAACTCTTTAACAGCACCTTTCAACAACTATGTTTATGTGCCTGCAAACTGCCACTGTTTAATTTACTGAATTAAAGCTACAGGGGCAGCTTTTGCATATTCTTGAATTATTTGAAGTGCCACATGGATGAGTCAGTGTCACAGTTCACTGGGTCACACACATATAGGAATGGTGCATTTTACAGCTTGATGGATTTCTGTGGTTCAGCCTTACTGCTAAATAAAACTGAAATTAATGCATTTTTTCAAAACTACAGATATACATAAATAGGACAAAGCTGCAATAATACCAAGATAGACTAAAATGACTTCTTATATCAGAGATTGACTCAGCTTCTCAAATGGCTCCTAGGGTAGGAGAAATACCTTCTACAACACATCCCTGACTATTCTGGGAGTTAAATACTGCTTGGTCCTGTGTGACAGACCCTTGGTGTCATCTTCAACATCCTTATGCCATGATATCTCACAATCAATCTACAGTTCATAAGTATTCTCAAAATTCTGCCTAAAAAGCATTTCCTTTCCCATAAAGAAGACACAAATGAGAAATAAGAGGAGGAATCTCTGCTTTACACCCAATACACTTAACCATGCTGGCAATGCAGAGCTGGGAAACTTCCCCCTTCTGCTGTTGCTGATGTACTGGTTGCACTGATGAGAGTGGAGCTGCTCTGATATAACCTGCCCTGAAACTTCTTTCCATCCTTTTCCATTCCTTGCCTTGAATTATTTTTAAATGTTCTCTGAGCTACAGGAAACATAAATTCGTTTTCCCAGGAGAAGGCTGAGAACTTGCAGAGCTGTCACTTATTTCACAGCATACGTTAACTGTTTGTTTAGTCTAGGGGGAAGAAGATTTTTATAACACTTTGGTTTAAAAAAAGGGTTCCAGGAGCGTGACTCCTTATTACAGCAGTGGCTGTATCACAGCTTATTGTACTTCTTATCACCTCCCTTGATAAAAGAAAATAGCTTATTTTAGAAGAAACTGTCAGAGGCACTGAATAGAATCACAATCGCTGCTTCAGGTTGCAGAGACTCTAGAGATCAGCAGGAATATTTTTCATTGTCACAGGCTGGTATTAATGAAGCATTTTATTGAGAATTTCAATGCCCAGAAGACAAAAGACACCCTCAGCTCCCCGAGGAGGGGAAGGGTGCAGATTGGTGTCTGTTCTGAATTTAGCACCTCACCGTTAGCATGGGACTGCTAAGAACAGGAACCATCAAACCGAGGGCACCAAACTCTCGGAGCTGCATTTTGTGGTGTGAGAGGAAAAAACCTTGCTGCAACATTAGATTAATACCAGCTCAATATTAGTTCAGATTTGGGCCTGCCTTCACTTGCAAACCCATCCTGAGCGACGGAAGAGCCTCATTGGTGTCTCCTTGTTGATGGAGATTTGTTCTTCCAGGAAGGTTTGCTGAGCCCACGTACAAAACCAAACCCCAGTGGCAGGAAAAAAATGAAGGAAAAGTTCTCTGCAGGGGAGAAATTTAACATCTGTGAGGATTGCTGCACTCCTGCTGCTTTAATCACTGCCAGAGCTGACTTGCCTGCTCTGCCCAGCCTATAAAAGAGAAATCCTCATTACCTATTAAAGAGTCATTTTCTTATATAAACAGATTACTTGGGATGAATATTGATAGTTTTATTTGTCCCTGGTGAAGAAGACAGGATGTGTAAATGTCTAGAAAATATATTCTACCCACCTGCCCTCTTGAAATAGTTTACAAAATAGAAATTGGATTAATTACCAGTGCAGTCATCTCCACTCTTCCTTACCAATAGGATTTTCAGACCTGGGGAAAGTTTTATGACCTGTAAGGCAAGAGATGGCTGAATTTAACCACTGGCTGAATTTAAGAAGACAATCACTTGCAAAATCCTCACAGACAAAAAAGAAAAAAAAAATCTTATGGTGTTTTTTTCTTAAGTTGATAATATGTTTGTTTCTTAATGCATCATTAACACAGTGCTTCATCACCTGGACATTCAAATGCACAACAAGCAGCAGTGCCTCATAACAATTGCAAACAAAAGCCAATGTTACTCTGAAAAAGAAATGGGCTTTGACTTTCATTGAATTATAAAATCACTTTCTTCTTTTTTATTTTTCTTTTGAAATCATGCCAGAAACACATTTATCTAACTTTGGAAGCCAATAGACTTAGCTTGCATGAGGGAAAAATCTGTGTAAGGGTTGTTATTCTTCCTCAGAAGAAAATGGAAACAAATAATATGGTTTCAGACCAATTTACTGTTGATGGGAATATTGGAATTCCTTGTATCCCCTCCCGTGAGTTACACAGCCTTTGAGCAAATTACATCGTGTTCAGCACAGTCTCAGATTGGGAATTACAAACAATACAACAAAAGCCTCCAGCTATCAGGCATATAATGGTAAATATAATTTGCAGTAGATTACATGTTTCTAAAATTATATTATTTTTAGCTAAAGAATGACACGTGGAAAATACTTTTTTCATTTTCCTTATTTTTATAGAGCATGACAAAAGTCAAATAAATGTTGCATTGAGCAAAATACATGTCTATAAAATGGTGACAAGTAATTGTCTTCATCAGTGTCTTAGAAAAATAACACATTTGCTATTTTTGGCATTTCCATCTATAAACAAAATTTATCAATATTTAACCATGATATGTCAGCCACATTCACTGACCAGGTATTTGCTGGGCAGCTCCCTGAAAGGATCATTTTTATTTTTCTTTTCTATAGACTGCCAGGTTGGAATAACATTTACATGTTTTGACAGCCACCTTACAAAATAAAATCAATGTTTGCAGGAAGTAGATAGAGCCCAACTTGCAAGGGACTGAGAAGCCTTGTTCTATATCTGGTCTTCAGCTTAGGGGCCAAAAACATAAGGAATTAACTCTTTTTGCAAGACAGTTTAAGCACTAAAGATTGAGAACTCATTAATATATTTACTTCTAATGATGCCTTAGGTTTTAACTCTTATATTTTTCAAATCCTTTATTGCCTAATGTATAACTTTGAGGTGCCTTGTAGCCTGTTAGCTGCTGTTCTCTCATTACAAATAAATTAACAATAAAAACAGAAAGGGACATTTTGGCCAGTAAAGAGTGTAAGAGTGATAAAATTTTTAGTATCCAGAGGAAGTTTCTATTTTCAGCCAACAGATATTTCCCACCAGGTTCAGTGCATCTGTTGTAAGTAATGAGGACCAAGAAAACAAGGCAGGGACTGCAGTCCAGAACTAGCACGCTGCTTGCACCTGCTGTGATACTGCGAATGGACAGAAAACATCTTCAGTATCTTTTTTTAGATGTGATTGACAAGTTTAATTTATTTGATGTACTTCTTAGTTATAGGAACAGCAATAAAGCAACAGAAGGATGGTGCAGAGTTGCCGTGGCAACGAAGCACTCAAAGTCAAGGCATGAAACATGAAGGGACTGGGTACAGAGAGAGAATTCTCCCCTGGCATGGGAGAATGAGAAGTTTTACAACAAAAGGCAAATTGGAGCAATATAACACGACACTCGCCCGTGACACTGGTAATATCCAGAATATATGACTCTGAACGTCTGCCTTTACAATTCCCAATTTGTGAACACTGATAGCAGCCGGCAAATCACGGAAAACACGGGAGTTAACAGCCTAAATCTATATGGTAAACCAGGACATCAGTATCCACTTCCATGTCTTGTTGCTTGAAACAATGAAACCTAGAGGAAAACAGATTTTCACCTTTTTCCTCTCACCCCTCTTGCCACACACCACGTACCCTTACACAGCTGAAGGTGTGAGTCCACCCTATATTCTTCCCAAGGTCGTGATACACAGTTCTCAACGCTCTCTCCAAAGCCAGTAATATTCAGGACAGATGGATGCAACAGCTTCCATTTTCATTAGCTTCATAATCACTGGAAAGTGCCAGAAAAACATACTGTATTTTGAGCAAGAAAATTCTCATGGGCAATATTTTTAGGCCCCACTGGAAGTATTTCCTTGTAGCAGGCTCTTCCTTTGCTTCCTTCATCATGAAATCAAATGTTAACCAGAAATGCTAAGCTGTGCATACTAATGGCTGAGAAATAATTGAAATACAGTACAGTTACAACAGTATAAACTGCAAGGGACTCAGCCATCTGGAAATATTGAAATCCCTCCATGTTTCATTAGTTTGAGTATTTCTGTGATGCTGCCTGGCTGCACAGAAGGGAGCCAAGCCTCCCCAGAGTGCACATCCCACCTGGGCTTCCCGAGGCAGCCCAGACACAGTGACACTGTGCAGGGGGAAAATGTCTCAGGGAAAGAAAAGGACTGACCTTTTCCAGCCACCAGTGCTGCTCCAGTGAGGCCAATCGCTGGAGAAGGATGGGAAGAAATGTCACATCAGCTGGCAGCCAGCTGAACGGACCTTTGTAGGCCAGATGGGAAGGAAAAAATGTTTCAATTCAATACTTCTTCTTGAGTTCCATTGTGTCTCCTTGCACCTGCAATTTGCAACTGAAAGCAGTTCCTGTTTTACTGTTTATGTCTTCTTTGGAACTTTGGAATCATTTACGCTCGGCATAAAGGAAACAATCACAACCGTGACTTACAATGTAATTATTTGTGCTGTAGAATTTGCTTCCATTATAAAACATCTGCCCTGCTTTTAAGCCTGAACATACCTTTGTTTCTGGAGTGCTTTATATAGTTTATGTTATACTAAAGTTTAAGAGATCTTCTGTTCACTTTGCACATGGCTTTACGATGAGCAGTAATAATACCATTATATTTCCTCCATATATCTTTTTACCAGGACTGAAATTGGATCAATACTGTAAACTTCAGCCTGCTGCATCTCTCAATTTAATGACTTCAACAAGCTGCATTAATCACTTCATGGTCAGATAGCATCAGGCATCCTTGAAATGTCTCTTGATATTTAGCAACTCCCACTTTGGAGGGCTGTGGAGCTCATTCTACAGCAACCGTGGCAAAATGTCTCTGCCAGGAGCCCTCCCGAGCACAACTCTATAAAATCCAATAAATCTGTAGGCTGTACACTCTCTTAATTTCTTACACTGGTGTCCATTCAAGGGCTCTGTAGCAGCTTTACACTGTTGAGGTGAACAATTCTCCTACATGACCACCATCCCCTTCTCCACGTGTGAGGAACCTGGGTGCAGCACCCTGAAATGTCTTTACCCCGACATCACCAAGCAGTACACGTAAAACCAAGAGTTTTACACATGTGAAATGATAACTGGACTACGTGTTCCTGTGCAGAATCAGAACCAAGCAGAACCAGCACAGAATCTCAGTAGCCAGAGCCCAAAAACCCTCCCTCAGACTGAGCCACTTCATCCAGTACTCCACCCAACTCAAGCCCACCACGTGCTCAGCCTGGGGTTTAGTAAAACAACTTTGCAAAACACAAGCAGCACAAGTCTGCAGCTGAAGACATTTCTGCTTGCCCTAGCTTATTATTTTAAATCTCAACCCATATTTAATGCTGTGAATTTCAATATCCATTTTGTCATCTGTTCTGGTATAATTTCTTAACAAAGCTCATTGGAAATTCAATTTTTTTCTTTTGGTGATCACCAGCCCAGCTTCTCTAAAGAAACTAAAAAGCAAGTGAGTATTGAAATTAGCTGTGTGCTACCCAATGCCTACTTTTTCTTCTTCTGTCTTTCTGTTTTCATTAAAAGCATGGAGAAAAAAAAAAAACAGAAAAAAAATAAATATTTGCAGTCAAACTTTATTAAAAAGACAACTTGTTAAAAATTAAACTTGACTTTATGGCAACTGATGGAAAGGCCTAATTGTACTAAATAAGACTAAAACACTTGTTAACAAAGCAATTTACAAAGAAATAAAGGTGCTTCCTTCTACTTACAGGTAAAACTACAAGGCAAATATCTGGTTTTATGTCAACACAACCACTCCACACTTTTCAATGTTCCCCAATATATTTATACCTATATGTACTAGATTTATTCTCTACAATGAAACAAATGTTAAGATACCTCTTTTTTTCAGTTGGTGGTAACTAATTGTTCTTCTTAGCAAATCTTTCCTTTGGAGTTTCCGTCAAATTTTAAGATAATTACACACCTCAAATAAAAATTATCTGTCAAAGCACCTATTATTTTTTTCAGAATTTGAGTGGGAACCTACCTGTAAAAACAGCTTTAAAGAAACATTTCATTCACTAGCTTTAGCGAAGTTCCTTTGATCACTAAGTCTAAGTGAAAAATAAATGTCATATTAAAAAAAATACTGCTTCTATTTAATCAAATCCAGTTTACTATTAAATTGCATTTAAGTTAAACTTCCATTTGCATTCATACAGTTGGACAAAATCCAAGTAAATAAAATTAAGAACAGTTACCTATTGAATACACAAAAATGAAGGCTCTGAATAAATGCACATAAAGCTACAGAACTCAGCATTCTCCTACAGAACAGCACAACTCTGAGGTGGAAATAGACTTTAAAATTCTGTGCATTGTGAAACAACCTTTACTTAGGGGGAAAAAAAGGATAAAGCATGAAGTTTAACCAAGAGTTCCAACAAACCTTTCCAAGGGAGTAGCACCTGCACCCTGTGTTTGGGCCTGCAGAGCAAGACCTGAAGCCACTGGCCTGGAGTGCCCCTGCAGCCGTTCAAATAAAGTGCAGAAAGCACCTTTTTCTTATTGCAGTGCAGCAAAACTGGGAAGGAATTATTTTCTCCTTTCACTTGGCTGTGACTGAAATGCTGTCAGGAGCCCATGGCACTCCTGGCTGTGCTACATTTTCTCTTTCTACAAAGCTTTGGCTGCAGACACACAGGCAGGAGGTGGTTCCCTTGAAAAGACAGGGTATTTTCCTGACAGTAAAATAAAAGAGGGGTGGAGGGGAGACACACCATGCGAGGCTGTGGAAAACCTGCCTTTATAGAATGCTTAGAACGCAGCCAAGCTGGGACTGAAAACATTGCTGTTCCATTCCCACTCCCGGGGAAGTACGACTGAAGTTGAAGGATAAACCAACTCCATCCCGCCAAGAGAAACCTGCAGCATCGTGTCCCTGCCTGCTGGAGCCAGCCCTGCCAGGGCAGCTGCTCCAGCTGCCAAAACAAGAGATGAGCACACGAGTCCAGCTGCTGGATAAGGGAGGGATCCGGACACGATTCCGCCACCTCCGCTCCTGAGAGAGCCGTAATTGGCACTCGAGCTGGAGCATTCGCAAGATCCTTTCCTCTCCACCACTTGCTTAGCTTGGAAATTAAAAGCAGCTATTGATAGCAGTTTATATGCACCAGGATGGCTGCGAGAGGAACTTGAGCGTGCTAAACTGCAAGTAATAATTCTGTGACAGCTTAACAGAACACAATCATAAAATTAGAAAAGTAAGATTGGGTAAAAGGATAAGAGGACAAAGTCCTTCTCTCTGCTCTTCTCACGGAGTTTCTCTTTATAAGCTTTCCAATAAAATCTCTGATTGGGGATGGGAATTAAAAAGTGCCTAAGACACTGGCAATTTCTGCACGAAGACACGTGCATTGAAACCAAATCTCTGTGCTGGAGTTTAATTCAAAATCTGTACAAAAGCCTAACGTGCTTCTGATTTCCATACCAGATCGAATGCCACTTTGATGGAAATTACATGCACTCAAATGGACAAAAGACTAAATTTTATAGATTGGACTTCTCTTATCTTTATGTTAAAAGATTTCTTTTTACCAATAAACACAAAATCCACTTTTCATACAGGCCCTTTCTGCAGAATGTCCATATCAAGAGCTAAGTACGTATTTCCAGCTTGCTAGTGCTCCAAAACCCCCATTATCTTAGGAAGGGGGTTTCCCTTCTTATCTTCAATTGCAATTTGAAAATATTTCTTGTCTATTTCTTTTATCTTTTCAGCTTTAAATCAATTTTAGCAGCTTTAGAGAAATGTGGATACTTGGTGCAAAGATGAAGGCATTGGCAAAAGGCTGAAAAAACATACTGGAGCAAGCCAAATACCTGAAGAGAAGGAGGAAAAGGAAGGAAACCAAAAGCAGAAAGGAAAAGGGACAGATGCGCACATGGATTGCACACACAGCTGAAGTAAAGATAAAAAACCATGCTGTAAACCCTGTGCTGTTTAGTCCTAAATGGAAATATGGCAAGCGGCACTCAATGGCACAAATCCATTTTCCAGGAGCAGTGCTAATCCCTAAAATCTCAGGCATCTGAGAGTCTCCACACATCCCTATTAAGCTACAACAGCAGAACAAACTGAGTATTTTTAATTTTGTACAAATAAACTAATTTAAATTGCTGCTTCTCTCCTTCACCAACGCATATTCCCTCACATTACTTATTGTGCTTAAACCTGATGATTCTCAGATGGCAAATTAAGGGTGAGAAGATTCCTCACATTTGACTACAATTCATCTCACTTTCCTGCTCAGTTCATAAAAGCAAGAGGGAAAGAGACATTTCACCCGCCACCTCTTGCTTATTTCTTTTAAAATGACAAATGAAACAGACTTAAATGCATTCTGGAATACCATGAAAAAGAGCCTGCTTTTGGCACCAGCACCTGAATGAGATGGAAAGTACCAACAGCAAACACATTCTTATCTGAGTTGTGGTGTTACCCACATGGCACCACAAGTCAGTAGTTAATTTGAGTGAAATAAACCTTATTTTTCCACAATCTTCAGATAGAAAAAAATACCCAAATGTAAAAATCTTATCTGTGGGGGTTCCTTCTATTCTTACAGCAAGCAGCCAGTATGTATTTTACTTGGTATAAAAGAGATTCTACCCACCTGCTCCCCTCTGCCTTTATTTCCAACTTCCCTCACATAGCTGCGCCCTTACCTGCCGTGATTGCAATTGCTGCCATAAAACAGCACAGCAAAGAACTTATTCAGGGGAAGTTACCGCCGGCGGCAACAACAATAGATACTCACCACTACCGCAAGTGAAACTAATCACATTAACCCTAATAATTACAGCTGACAATGAGTACAGCTGTGAGCCAAATTGATCTCACAGGGGTGCCCACAATGGCATTGTCCCAGCTGGCACCTCACAGAGATCGGCAAGCAGGGGGGAGAATAAGTGGGAAGTCACTTTGCATCCAAGTTTGCATGACAAGGATAAAATACCGTCTCTTGAGGAATGTTTGCATAAATTGAAGGGAAAGCAAATCCTCAGCAAAAGCCCTGAGATCTCCAGGTCCAGCCAGTAAAGGAAGGGCCTGCCCAGCCTGGCTGCACGGGGTCAAAAATCAGCATTAAGCCCTTTTTCCATATCTCTGGTGAGAATCTTGTTCAAAAATGGTGTGACTGACACAGAGGCCTCCATTTCATCGCTTTCCACAGAAGCTGAAAGATGTGCTGCCTGGAGATGTGCTGTTTTTTCAATAGGCACAACTGAGCAGAGCACGTTTCCACAGCACCTTCTCTTCTCTGCAGCCGAGATACTGATCTGTGAAATATCTTCGTGTCTCACAGAACTGATTTTCCACGGGCTAAAGCTCCTCAGAAAGATTGGCATGGCACAACATGGAATTAGAGGGTGGATCTGCATTAACATTTAATTTGGATGAGGAACAGGCACTTGAAGGAAACCTCCTGACGGCCTCTGCTCCCAGTGCTCCCATTTGCTTTGGCAACCACAAGGTCTGAACCCCTGAGTAGGAACAGAGTAACAACACATTTTCCAAGCCTTTCATACTAAGGGTTGTGCTCTATGTTTGTTTTTTGCTACTATTGCTCTTTGCAGCTTGTCACTTAAGTAAACATGGAAACACTAAAAATCACCCGTGAAGGAACTATGTAACATATTCACTTGAACAAAAGGTCTTCTTCGGTTCAGTATTGCAATGAATTTTATTTTATTTTATTTTAGACTTTTTTTACAAGGCACCAAAAGTGCCCTGGTGGGTAGAAAACCAAACAATGAAGGAACAGATTCTGCAGAAGTAATTCATTTATAATGTAGGGACAGCAGGTCATAACAACATTTTTAGCAGATTACAATTTATATCCTTGTTATACATTTAAAATGCTCCTTTATCAAAGCAAGCAGCTATTTCAGCTAAAATTTTGCAGCACTCTTATCAATAAATTGTAATATAAAGTTCCTAAAAAGACCATTCCAAGGATGACCATTTTCAGTGTTGAAATAATCCCTGCAGGAGATGGCTGGGTCTAAAGGACACAGATTTTTTGTCTTCAGGAAGAGAAGGGTGGTAGGAAGAGAGACCAAAAAATGCAATCAGGACAGAGGCAGATTATCAGTAGCAAGCTCTGGAGGCAGAGGGGACAACTCAGGAACTGACAGAAAGATGAGATAAAGCATTAGACATTTTGAACGAGGACAGAAGATTGCAAACATGCTTTTGCAGGGCAAGAAAGGTCTATTTTTACCCTGCTTTTTCCACGCTGGAAGATTCCATGATGGAAAAGAAAATAGCACTGTAACAGAAAATGATCATGACCTCCACAACGAACCTGACCTCTGCTAGAGAATGTGCCAGTGCGATGAGGGAAATGAAGAATCTTAATGAGGTAAGAGGAAAGCCAGTCATCCTGATGCACTGGGCTCCTCCCAGGAGATCAGCTAGAAAGCAGCTTTCACTGCATTTTGCAACTTTATTTTAATTCCTCCTGGTTTATCTTTGAAACAAAAGGCGAGACTATTCAGACGGAGACACAATCTATTCATGAAATTCTTTTTTCCCCTCACGTTTCCCCTGAAGAATTAAAAATGTACACACAAATCCTGGCAGCTGCAGGACAATTCTGAGGCAGAGGGGTCTGAGGAGCCTGGGCAGAAGGCTGGGGACAGGGAGGTGGCCACCAGTTCTGGCTTGCAGGAGGAAGACAGGGTGACAGGCAGCTCAGAACAGCACCTTGACAGTCCAAGACACAACTCTGTACCTCAGATCCATTTCTGTGCTGTAGAAAACTCCTGGTAATCTCCTGCCTCCATTTCCTAATAACCTAGGGAATTAGGTCAGACTGTGCTAGAACAGGGTCTTCCTTTCTCACTCAACTCATGCCACACAGACCCAAATGTAAAAATCGTGTCTATAGCACTAAATTAACCAGGTTTGTTCCCGTTCCCTGGCTCAGCCTAGTTCTCATCCATCCTGCTGTGGGGAGCTGTCCCTCAGCGTTCACACAATTCCCCAAATCCTCCATTTACATCCACTGGGAGTTGCAGGATGTCAACCCTGCCAGGCAGCACACAAGCATTTAAATGTTATAGCTGTTCACGTGCCACTTCTCAAACCTGTCCTCTAGCCCTGATTAATTTATCTTTATAAACACACCACTGGAAGCCACACGGCACAGACATAAATCCCTTCCCCTCAGAAAAACAACCCAAAAATTCCCACATGGATGGATTATCCCACACATGGCCTGAAGGTGAATACAGACACGTTATTGTCAACATTACCATTCTTTTCACTTTTATCCATTGTTTCCTTTTTCTATGTCTCTTTCACAGGCAGGGAAGCAAATCTAAAAATAAAGCCCTTTTTTGCTCGAAAAAAGTTACTCACTGGTAGCCCCTTTTAATCTTCTGCCTTTGTTCCCAGTCAGCTGCTCTTCTAACACAACCTGGATTTAATAAAAGAAAGCTGAAAATGAAGGATAAAACTTTGTTTTTCTGAAAAAGCATCTTTCGTAGAAAAGCTACAGAAATTATTAGATTTCAGATGCTCTATCCATTTGAAAGTTGGAGATGATTGTCCTGAAGAATGGCTACTTTTTAGGTGCCTGAACTTGCTGGGGGGCATGGGGGTTTTGAGGGTTTGTTTTTTTTTTTTCAATAGGGTGGGAATGTTCATGTAATTTCCGATTTAATCAGGTGAAGAATACTAGCCTATCACTTTGCCTTCCCATGCCCCACTTTCTACCTTATGCATTTCTTTTTTAGTCCTCCGTGTGATCATTTTCACAAATGGAGCCTTTTTATAGAATCACAGAATCATTTAGGTCAGAAAATACCTTTAAGATGATCAAGTCCAACCATTTTTGTCTCTCATTTGTCTATGACAGAAACAGATAATCTAAAAAATGCCCAAATCACATTGTCTTCACTGCAGTGCAGGGGTGACAAAGCAGCAGAGGACATCTCTGCTCCCAGCTCTGTCCCAGCTCTGAGGCTCAGGAAGTCCAGTGAGTTCCATCAAGCACTGCTGATTCTCCCACACCATAACAGTCTGTAGGACAGGAGTGGGAAGCAGAGTTCTGCAGCATTTCTTTCTCGTTTTTCCCCTTTCTTCCACACAGAATCTTCTCTGAAGCGCAGAAAATAGTGCATGAACTCTAACTTTATCTTTGTCATAGTACAAAGATATATTTATACAGTACAAGAATGGCACACACAGAAGTGCTGAAGCCAGGCATGAACTGGAATGGTCTTAATTCCCTTCCAAATTTCACAGAGGTCAAAACAAGTCCAGCACCTCAGCAGGAGAGAAACACTTGATCCTGCTTAGCCACCTCTTCGTCAGTGGTGCAAGGAACCATTCAACCTTTTCATTTCCCATTTGAACTTCTTTCTGAACCTTCAGCAAATCCAGTGATATGCTCTGGTGATAGTTATTTTCACTTGAAGTGACAGTTAATAGAACCAAATGCCCTTTTACAAAACACGGTCCTAATTTGAACACTCACATTGAATCTGTTACTCAAACAGCACATCCACCTCATTCAGAGCTTTATGTCCTGACAATCCAGACAGGTTGGTGCCTTAAGTTTTAACTCTTATATTTTTCAAGGCTTGTGTTGTTTGGTGTGTAGCTTTGAAGTGCCTTGTGGCCTGTGAGCTGCTGTTCTCTCATGCTAAGACAGACATAACAAAACCTCTCTGGGCCTGCTCTCCAAGGACACCCAGGCTGTCCAGGCCCAAAGCCTCTAAAGGGGGGGCAAGCTGAGGGGAAATTACATCATTAACTAAAGTTTTAATTGGCAAATTTATGCTGATATGCAAATGAACCAAACCTATAAAGGTGTGGGGAACTCCTGACTCATGGTCCATCTTGGGATACATTTTTGGATGTGGCCTTTGGCTCCCAGGGTGCACCTTTGAAGGCCTTTCAAATAAATACCTACCTTTATTCCCTTATTCCTGTCTGATCTCTGTTTCTAGGTAGCCACTCAAGGCCTCAAGGTGAGTCATTTAGACTAAATTATACAAAGAAGTGGTGGTCAATACTAGCAAATTAGTGGCTGAAAAAGTTCTATTTAGTGCCATTTAGCCTTGGCCTGTGCTTGGAACCTTGTGGTGGGTGCTGAACACTTCCTTGCTTGGTGGAAGCAGGGTGAACTGAGCAGCAGTAACACAGACACAGCTAATGCAGTGCAGCAGGTCCCACCTTTTTGAGCCAATCAAGCAGCTAAAATACACCCTGGGATCCAATGCAGCCTTAATGGATGAGCCACTTGGAGCATAAACTCCAAGCTCAGCTCTTTACGACTGTTGGACACAAAAGGTTTGGTGAGATGACTCTCGAATGCACTGTCGTGATGATTTTGGTTTGCAAGGTTTTTACAGCATCCTGTTTCCCACAGGAAGACCAGCCAGCAGTGCCAGTCTTCTCTACTTTTGAAAACCAGTGACTTTGCCTCTTCTTTATGTGCCAAAAACTGCTTATGTACATGTTCATGAAGAATACAAATATTAAAAGTCCAAGTGTCATAATGTACCACAAGATCCATTTTTTCTAACTTCAGGTGCCAAAAATTTTCAGCCAGATGCCTTTTATTCTTGTTGAAAAAATAACAGGTATAGACAATGAGGCTTGTAAGGCTTCAGTGGGATGAACCCAGAGCCTTGAGATGTGCTCAAGATGGCCCCAAAAAAAAGGAAAAATAACTTCTGTACCTCCTGGATTCTCTAGGTTGGCAGTGTGGCCCCCAGGACAGATAGCACGTAGTTGCCACACAAAATAACCCAGTCGTGGTACAAAGACACAATACCCTACAATATATTGGCAGGAACAGGCCACAGCGTCCTTGGGAATCAGAGATTCAGAAGTTCTGAACAGGTCCATAAATTCCTCAGGAGCTCAGGGCCAGGCAGACTGCTTCTCACCAGCAGAAGGGAGGAAATTCTTTTCTCTGCAGGCTGCTCCTCACTCACAGTCCTAGCATGGTGTGGCTAGTGGGCTCTAATGAAAATAATTTCTCACAAATTTTGCTGTTATCAGCTCTGAAGAGTCACAAACAGCTCTGGGAAACAACAGAGGAGCTCTCCACCGCAGAAATAGAGTTGTTAACCAAGTTCCAATTTCAGAACCAAAACCCTGCCCAACTATCTGTACCTACCATCACATTAAATCTGATGATAATTGAGTTGAACAGACGTGTAAATCAGGGCAGAATCTGACCTGCCAGATCTCTATTATTAGGGATGCTAAAAAACTCAGCTTGACTTTCAGACTCTGGCTGGAATCTGCATTTCTGCCCATTAAAGAAACAAAGTCTTTTTTCCTTTAAGGCTGTCCAAATTTTGAATGGGAATAAATAGGGAAAAAACCCATAGTCCCTAAATTCTCATTTCATGCCACCAAAAGCAAGTACACATATAGCAAATCTGGGAAGTGAGGAGAAATATCAGCTAAACCTGGGTATACAATGTGAACAAACACTGTTAAGAAGAAGATTTTCAGCAGAAACCATTATTCAAAGATGTCATTAGAGCACAAAAAAGCAGGAGTGGATATCTTGCACATCCTGGTTTTATTCACAATTAATAATGCTTCCTTATCTAGACAGAAACGGTTTAAATCACATTTTCAGTGCTAGGAAAAACGCGCTACGCTTCTCAGAAACAGCAATTTAAACAATTTCTGGCGTTTCAGAAATGCTGCTTTATCACACGATGTATATGCCTTTCAAATTACCTGTTTGGCTCAGCACTTGTGAATCAATTTGTGATAAGCAGGCAGGGAGAACCTGAGGGCACGCCTGCCCCGGCTGCTCCTGGCTCCAGCAGGATGCTGCGCGTGCTCCTGAGCCAGCAGGGTAGGACTGCTACCTCTGGGAGCCACAGCTATCCCAAACTTCATTTTTTCCCACTCAGCAGCCAAAACGTGCATGGTTCTGTTTACAGGGAAGACAAGGCGTCCATTTTCGACACAGTCTCCACAGCAAAAGTCAAAATATATTCCCAGTGTTGAAAAATGGGGTATTTTTTGGTCCCACCTGCACTGCCCCTCATCCATAGCACCTTCCTAGCTGTGCTCCAAAGCCAACCCAGCATGGGCAGTCAGCAAATCCCATCACTCAGGTATCCCTTACAGTGCTCCTACTGCATGGAAAACATCCAACACGAGTCTGGTGCAATTGCCATTAATGTCAGTCACAGCTACATCAGTCATTTGCATAATTGAAGCTACCCCAGGGACCGAAATCCCCGAGGAGGCATGATCTGTGTCTCCCATCCAGACACTAAAAATTACACCTTTCTATTTTAATTCCCTGTATCTAAATCTCCCCTGGGATTTAGAGCTATCAATTTAAAGAGCAATAAAGTCGTCGGCAAATAACTGCAGACTTAAAAATTTGGAAAAAAATCTGATAAAGGAAAATTTGCAAATATTAAACCCAACTCAGTTGTTGAGATTCTCTAAGTTCAGTTTTTTGACAATAGACAGGAAAATCAAAAAAAATTAACCATAAAGTAAAGGTCTTCAGTACAGAAGTCTTTAATCTGGTTGAATGACTGATTTTTATCTGAAAAACTCCCACATAAAATATTTCTCTAAGATTAATAAGTAATTACCATGCATTGTTACCAATAAGAATGTCCTATGATGCAGGGCATAGATGTATTAAGCTCACAGACAATAGACTGAATCATGAAGTCCTTTACAATGGCTTTACATGAATTATTGTTCCAAGTTCCCTTCAAAGCAGTTGGCCATTCCTAGAATTGTGTTTCTTTTTCTTCCTTTAGGTGTCTTCATTGGAGAAAAGAGGGAGAACAGAAAACATTCAAAAGACTAAAAATCAAATTCGGATGAATTCATCCACTTGTTGTTTTGTTCTAACACTGTGTGAAACTACAGTGTCAGAGACACGTGAGTTGGAATAGAGCTAATAAATTATCTGCTATTCTGTCCAATACCTTAATTGTCAAGAAACAGTTGTATTAAAATATACTTCCCTTACCTGTTGGTTTGGGGCTTTTTAATAATGCTTCTTCTCGTATTGGACTTTTTAGGAAATAAACATCTTCTTGCAGATCTTCAAACATGGTTTTTTAGTGCTGAAGAGGAACTCCAAGAGTTGTGGTTGACACTTCACCTCCTGCAGTCCAGAAACTGTATTCTACTCAAAAGTGCTTACTCCTATTTTTTCACTTTTAAACAACAACAATTTAAATTATTAATGGTATTTTTCTCTGTTATTTAAATTTAACAATTTTTATTCTCCAGTGCTTGCATATAACTACTTTTATTCTTGAGACTGGTGGAATTCTAAATGGGCGGATTCACTTAGTAAAAATCTTGCCTTGTAGTTCCCCAAAGCTTCAATAATTCCAGAGCTGAATAACAAATCTTCATTTTAACAGCCATCCTTAGTAGTTTATCCCAGACATAGTCATTACTGCTGCCACAGTGACGAGGTAAGACCAGAAAATCAGTTCTTCAGTCATCTGTAAGGGAATTAAAAATGCTTTCCTTGAGCTGTGATACTCCTGAATCTGCTTACCTTCCTGAGTTTTAGTGGCTAGAATTTCCTCATGCTTTGTTTTCTTTCAATTATTTATGCATTCCTTAGAACACGGAAAGTATCAGGGCCTGTGATCAAGTCAAATTATGTCACACTCAATAAAATATGATTCAGAATTCTCACCAATTCCTGAAATATCTTTAATCTTTAATTTGAAATTTAAGATTAATATCCAAAGGAGAAGCTATTGAAAAGGAGTGCCACTAAGAAAATATCAGCCCTCTGAAGACAGAGATTTATTAATGTCATATACAACTTTGAAAGCAAATCTTCAAAATTAGATATGCAAGTAATACACAGAAACATTGGTTTCTGAAAAAGGAAAGAAGTAACTTGCAAAGCAAAGCAGAGATAAAGAGGTTTTGACGTAGCAGACATCTGCCTGTGCAACAGCAGTATATTACCTTTAAATAATATATAGGCACTGTGGAAATGCACTTTAGTTATTAGCATTTTAGAGGAGACCATAGTTGAAATAAGTTGCCATTATGTGTTAGCACAGTGTTTTACAGAATTTCTTTAATGAGTGTTCAAATATGGAGATGCAGTGGGTTTTGTCATACACAAATACATAAAATAAACTGCAGAAAAATATTGTCATTTTTATTAAGTTCTAACTAATAAATTTAAAGCAAGAATTAGAGTGTGTTCTTTCTTAACTTCTCCCAAAACCTGCTGTGACCATTTCTACCTCAGTTATATAAATACGATTACCTTCCTCTTTGAAGGGAGACAAATGAAAAAAATCTATCAAACTTTGAAATCTAAGAGTAAGTCATACCACATTTGCTCACACAGTACGGTCGTTTACTAGGTAGTTTCTTTCCCTGGAAGAAATTAATTACTTGGTACCAAACACCAGAGTTAAGCCTTTTATTTATTTTGAGAACAATCCCAAACTGTCAAAGTCCCAGTTCACTGTAGCCCTGTTGAGTTAATGCTCCACTGATATTTAGAAATACTTCTGGTTTAAACAAAGCAGGGATGGACTAAGTGAAATCATACAGAGCCATCCCCTCTAAACCTCTCCATCCTGTCAAACTGGGATAGAAATCATACCAAATATGGATTCTTTCATGAGAAATTTGCTCCTTTCTGCTTGCCAGAGGCACTGCTTTCAGAAGACCTTTTTATCCAATATTTCAATAGTTCTTTGAAACATGCATGTAAATGTTGAGCTGAGGGAGTTACAAAAGCAACTCAGATCAGAAAAAAGCATTATTTGGTTTACTCCAGATGACAAAGGCAGGGCTGTGGCATTTCCATGTTAATACACACCCACCTCTGTGTGTGTTGCTCAAGGCTGGGGAGAACAGCTACGCACATCACACATCTTTCCTCAGGAGGTCTTGGCTGGGGTCACCAGTGGGAGGCAAAGGATGACAGTTTTCCACACCACCCCTGGTTTCAGCAAATAATCTCAGTGTTATTCCACGTCCAGCTACCAGGAGATGTCACCCCATGTGTGTATTCACCCTGGGGGCCCAAAGCAGAAACAGACCCCAGCACTCCCCACCTCACAGGACACAGATCCAGAGGAAGATTCCCACATCTAACCCCTTCCCTGGTTAAAATCACACATTTGAGTACGAGCTTGTTGGAGCAGTGCTCAAATTAGAATATTTTCCCGAACAGCAGCATGGAGAAAACTTATTGCTGGCCCCCCATTGTGAACACAGAGAGTACCCAGAGCACAAACAACACTGAGGGCAAACCACCAACCCAGGGCTGCAAACACTGCCAAAAACACAAGTAGCTGGAAAAATAATTCCTTGACCAGGAGAAGGAGGAATGTTTCCTGTCTTTAACAAGGTAGGAGAGTAGTGCTGACCAGCTTGCTGGCTGGCAGCATAAATACAGGCACATCTATAAATACAGGGTGTAGATGGTTCAAAAGAGAAGGGGGATGGAAAAACATAGTGATGTGTAAACAATTAATGCATCTGTGGCAAAGTCTCAAGGAACTGGGCTGATCTGCCTTCTGCTACTTAATTAGAACGCTCTGTTCAGTACATACTGTGTCCCCAGTAAGCAATGCCTCCCAAACAAATTGAAATAAGCATAATAAATCTTGCTTTTTTTCCCTCCAGACATACAATTCTCTCTCTACACCCAATACATACATATGTAGGGAGAGAGAGAAGATAAAAAAATAAAGTGGCAGGAGGAAAACAGCAACAGCCATCATGTTCATTTTTTATCTCTCTGAGAAATTAGCTTTGCAGGGCTGTAGAGCTGATGCCAGCCTGCACAAGCACAGAGTTTGGTGAATTATTAAGACACAGTCATTTTTAGATATATCTCACAACTTTGGAATTGTGCAGATCAGTTAACTTGCATGTCTGAGAAAAAAGCAGCAAAATGTAAACCAATTCAGGTAAAAGTTTGGACATCCATGAAAAAAAATGTATGAGGCAATATATATCTATTTCCTCATGTCAATAATTTTATAACAATTATAATGCATTACAGCACTAAAGATAAATCTTATACCTGCTACATCTTGCCTTTTTTTTTTTCTGCATTTGACTCAAGTGGGAGCCAGCTGTAACACCTGAGTGTTTTTTCTTACAAGTCATAAATGCAATAACAAGGGGTTTGGGCTTCTCAGCATTATTATCCCCGTGCTTTTCAAAATGGCCACACTCTAAAAGATGGTGCTCACCCAGCAAGGGAGAAAAAATGTTGCTGTATTAAGGCAGAATAGTTTACAAAAGCAGTGAGAGACCTGAAGTGATACACAGCTTGTGTTTATAAAAATTCATAAGCATTTCAAGTGCACTCCTAAAGGAATCGTGTAGATGCTGCAACAAATTATTATATAATATAATTAAACACAAAAACCTGGAATAGCAAAATAGCATTAAGGGACAAATTTTCATTGCTGTAGCAGTGGCAGACTGCAAGCAAAGATCCCATTAGAGGTAATGGGAGCTGAAGTTATAATCCACTGCGCAGTGTCAAAAATAATATCCCTGTGGCTTTGGCTTAAACTGGCAGAGTTAAGGCAGCAACCTGATTTCTAAATCTCCCCATTGTGTGCAGACAGGAACCCTCACAATGTCTCTCTTTCCCTTCTCCCCCTCAAACACATTTAAAAAAAAACACCTTTGAGCACAAAGGAGGGAGGGAGGATCAGGCATGTTACATATGATTGTGAATTTCCTTTGCTTTTGTTGGTATAATCAAGATTTTACTTCATTTTGGCACAGCTAACACTTAGAGCAAAGTGCTGAGAGTTCTGATGCTTCTCACTGTGCAACCCTGGATAAATCACCTTCGGACTGGTGTAGCCAGGCTCTTAGCAAGGTGAGGGAAGCTGCTCCCCCTCCCTAAAATCACCCTGCCCCTCTTGCAGACACAAACTGCACCAGCCTGTGGCCATGCACACCGGGGAACCCCCAGTGCTATGGCTGGCAGCTGCATTTCTCACACAAAATTTGTCCTGCGGGGCCACTTTGTACCCCTCAAGCTCCTGTAACCCGCTTTCAGAGGTTTTGCTGTCACTTAGGCTCTCTCAGAGGTCTGTCAGCTTTAAACAGACTGGATGCCCAAACAGAAATGCTGCAGCCCTGCTCCAGTCCAAACCTGTGGGCTTGGGCTGCCTCCCATCCTTCAATTACCCCTGCCAGCTCCGAAATGCTGGAATATCAACAATGCCCATGTGGAATCTGGACAAATGTGCGGAGGGTTTTTATCAGTTTTCATAACTTCTAAGTGCTTGGAGTAACATGTTTGAGTAACTGCTGGAAAAGAGCCTTACCCACGCTGGCAGAGGAGCTGGGCTCACACCTACAGGGCATCAGGAGCATGGACTGCACTCCCTAAAAACCTGCAGGTGACATCAAAGAGTGGGGAGTTTGAAGGCAAGGCAACCACTCAGGGAGAACTCAACAAGATGGAGGTAAAACCATCAAAAACCTCATGAACTCCAAAAAAGACAGATGTAAAGCCCAGAATGTGGGCTGGACCGGTCCTGTGAATCCCTTCAGCGAGGGGATGGACTGGCTGGGCAGCAGCTCTGCAGAAAATAACCTCAGGGTCCTGACGGATGAGTATTGACCCCTCACTTGAACCCCCAGCCGAAATTTCTGTGTTGTTCTCCCTTCCTACAGGCTCACAGCAGAGCTATCTTACACATATAATGCATTATCTGCTCTTCCTCTCCATCCAAACGTGGCAGGGAATTTATCCCACTCTGTGTCAAGGAAAACAAGACACACACAGGCATCTGCAGTAGCTCTGCTGGCACCAACCACACAGTGAATCCGTGGCAGAAGCAGAATTAGAAAACAAGAATTACTGGCTTCCAATTCTCCCTATTATCCATTCAGCCATGATGATTTCCCATGAAAGCCTTGCCTTGCCTGGGACTGCTGCCGTGATGTGTTTTAACAGCACTGAGCACAACAGCTTTCTGGCCTACAACTGATAATTCTTGGCATTACTGTAATGTAGATTATGATAATTATTAATAATGTGCTGGGGCAGGAATAAATTATGTCTAATACACAAAATTATTCTGGTGCAGAGCAGTGAGCTCTAACACAACAGAAAAAATAACTTCTGGCAGAGTATGTGTAATAAAGTAATAATTGTCACACAAGTGATAAGCACTTGGACAAAGGGGTTTTTAGGAAAGAACTGGCTTTTTCATGAAGGTTTGTACAGGATTTAGCACTATCCATAATCCAGCCTGCTACATACTGTTATGGTCCAAATCAATTTTAAAAAGAAAATAAAGAAAACATAAATACAAAATTTTAGACATATAAAAACCTTTTCTCCAATACAGAGAGACAAAAAATTGAGCAGTATTCATATAGGAGGGGAAAAGGTTTGCTACACCTACATTTCTTCTTCTTCTTTCTGACCATCTTAACAGAAAAAAAATAATAACTGATTAATCAGAATGCAGATTTCTGAATCAATATTCAATAAAATTAATTAACTCTCTTTCCAGTGCAATGCATTTTTAGATTTGGCATTTGGTTCGAGCCACTTTTATGCTCCCCTATAAAAACTAATTGCAAGCCTCAGTGTGAATAATAGGACAATTAAAAAAGGTTTTGAAGGTATTGTCCTGGTCTCAGCCATTCTGTCATATCTAAAATTTCATGGTCCTTCTTGTCCAGCAGATTCAAAACCTCACTTAAAAAAACCTCTGTGTGACCTAGGCTTATCTCCCAGGGAGAAAACCAGGAATCCACCAAACCTGGAAATTCTCTGTAGTGAAAGGGTCAAGTACAAAGTCATGTTTTACTTGAACTTTATTCTTCCCTGGAAAAAAAGGGGTTTCAGATGAACTGAAAAAAGGAAGAAAAACCCCAGAGTAACCTGTGTACTGAGAGGCAAAGTCTATAAATATCAGCCTGAAAGGATGAGAGGATTCTCTGATCTTTTCAAGATACCTGGGGTGACTATTCCACTTTCTGCATTGCTCCTGCCACCAACTGTCTGTTAATTGTTTGATTGTCCTCTGCTGTTGCCTTTGGAAATATCTCTTAATACTTTCTATGCTTAATGTTATAAGACAGGAGTATGAATTACAAATGTAGGAGTACACAGAGGAATTGATGGCAGAATCTGAGCAAAACCAACGTTTATATAAATAATATATAATACCTCCCTTAAAAGGTTCAAATGCTGCCTCCAGTAAAGCAAATGGCAGAACAAGGCATTTCATCCTACTTTTTGGTACAGCTCCATCAGTGTGCTTGAGAAATAAGCGAGAAATGTAGGTAATAAAACACTATAAACCCCAGCATCCTTGGGTTTTCTAGGTGGCACCTGCTAGAAGAGGTGCAATAATTACTGATCACTGGGGCCTCAGTGTCTGTGACCACATGACAGCAAGGGTGACTCACATTCCACAGAGACAACTGGAAAGAAAATAATTTTTAGCTCTTGACTCTATTTTTAAGCATTTCCACAGCATCATTCACCACAGTGTCAGTGAAGAGGCTGGATTCTAAAATTGAAAGTCTTCGCAGACAACCATTATTCCCCTGGGTCGTTTATACACAGGGCAACATTTGTCATACATCCTTTAGAGTATGCCCAAATATTCAAATGTAGCTCTTAATATGCATGAGCACAGTACCCACCCGGAAAAACCATTAATCTCTTGGGACTTTAACATGAAGAGCACTTTTTTAGCAATGGCTCGGAACTGCTAGAGTTGTGGAAACATGTTCAGAACCGGTTTAAGTAACTAATTTTGTCACCAAAAAAAATTTGCTGTTTCATCTTTTAATTCAGCAGAGACCTCCTGAAAAATTAATAATTTATTATCTCCATTAAACAGAAAGAATCCACATAAATTGTACATTTTGATAAAGTTCTAGCAATTGTACATCTAGAGCTACATCATCAGTATTGCAAAGGTCCACTCTTTACTCAATTTATGTTTTAACACACATCCATTTCTTTTTTTTCTTTTTTTAAGTTTTCACTTATTTTTAGATGAATCTAGAGAGGATGATGTTAACTCTGTTCCCAGGAATTTTTTCACAACACATAATACTAAGTGCCTTGAAATTTTTGCATATCAGAGAGGAAATAAACCAGGATCTTTAAAGAGGAGTTAAAAATTTATTTGATTCTTACATGTTATACATTCTTGAACATGGTATTGTAGTTATCAATAATAAATACTGAGATATCAAAGTCAAGGTGTGCCACTGCACAGACACAGAGACTGCAAGAACTGCCAATGTGAACAGGCAAATTAGCAGGTGGAGAAGGAAACGTGTAGGGTGATTTCTCCCCTATATCATTATCATTATTATTATCATTATTATCATTATCAAAGCCTGTGGCTGCCTTGATCTGGTGGAATACAATGCCATTTGTGTTTAGGTTACTGAAAATAAACCTGACAGTAAAAACCAACACATCTGTAACACAGCCCAGTGCCCAATCTTCCATGTTTAGTTATTTCAAAAGCATCAGGAAGCAGAAGGAAAGACAAGAATATCAGTAAACCTCAGCATTCTTGGCATCACTGAAGCAAAGGGAGACAGGCAGCCAGACAACAAATATTAAATTAAACAGCAGAGATTCATTCTCTACACTCAAAGAGTTCCTTCTAAAAATGAAACTGTCAGATTTGACTATAAATGTTTATTATTGATCTTTTGGGAGCTGCAGTTGTTATGAAGTACTAGAGATTGCGAACTCCCTGTGTTTTGGAAATCAGGAATTGAGCATTCTGATAGCAGAAGACCGGAAAATAATTATTCTCTTTAAAAATAATACGTATTTCATAGTTCTCCTTTTATCAAAGCTTCATTCAAAGTTTGTTGTCTCTCTTGCACTGAAAAAAGAGTTCTGACTCTGCAGGAAACACTTTCAGTGGGAGGTAGCCTATAAATTAATACACAAACTCAGGGAAACCTCTTACAGTACAGGAGCATACTATCTAGATTTATCTAGAAATAATTTAAGGAAACAGATTTTAAAAGACCAGGGAAAAAACCTTCTCAAAAACAGAGAAAAATGAAACATTAGAACATGCAATTCCACCACTTTGGGTGCATCTACACAGAAAATCAGGCCATGGCAGGGACACTGGAGCTCCCAGTTGGGAACCAGTTTGTCTGCTGGGCTGTGCAGAGCTGCTTGCTCCAAAACACACAGCATTTCCAGAGGCCAGTGACACACTGCTATGACATTGCTGTTGTACATCATGCACAGAAAGCTGGAACAGAAATTAAGGAAGGTGTGCAACTCCATGGTTCCAGCACTGCTCATAAACCTCATTGCACTGAGCCTGAGTCAGTATTTTAAGGAAAAAAACTTGGCACCCACAACCTCTCCATGGAATAACAACCTTTGGATAGGAGAGACCAGGATAGCGCTTCTGGATGGAGGCAAGAGGTGCAGGGGGATGAGATGGGGTCACTCTCCAGGCTCAGCAGAGCCTTCCACTGTGAATCAGAGACACTCCCAGAGCAAGGGGGGAATCGTTCTGCAGAGCAGGCTGGGAGTGGAAAAGTGATCTCCCACCACAGCAACACTCCAGCAGCCCCCTCCAGAAAATTAACTGGGAAATAAAGGCATGCATCCTCCTTTAATCCAGGGTGATCCTCATGATGCCTTAGGTTTTAACTCTTACATTTTTCAAATCCTGTATTGTGTAATGTGTAACTCTGAAGTTTCTTGTAACCTGCTAACTTCTGTTCTCTAGTCATAAAAAAACCTCTCTAGGTTTGCTCTCCAAGGACACCCAGACTGTCCAAGCCCAAAGCCTCTAAAGGAGGGGCAAGCTGAAGGGAAGTTACATCAGTAGCTAAAGTTTTAATTGGCGAATTTATGCTGATATGCAAATGGACCAAACCTATAAAGGTGTGGGGAACTCGTGACCCGGGGTCCATCTTGGGGTCCAGCTTGGATGTGGCCCTTGGCTCCCAGGGTGTATCTTTAAAGGCCTTTCAAATAAATACCGACCTTTATTCCCTTATTCCTGTCTAGTCTCTGTTTCTAGGTAGCCTCTCAAGGCATCACTCACAATATTCACTCAGAGTGGCCACAAGTCCCAGCGAGTCTACAAACACTGCTGGGGAAGGAAGTCGAGCGAGGGAGGTTGAGGTTCATCCCTGACACTTGGGCAGCATTTCAGCCCCCAGTGCCACAGACAGAGCCACCACCAGACACGCAGGGACCCTGTGACCCTGGGGGTCACAGCCCAGGAACGCTCACAAAAGGCATCTGTGGCCACAAGGCAGGGGACACAATGCTCCTCAGGATGTCAGTCGGGGCTCAGCTCTCCTCGGGAAGAAGGGAGCCACGCTGGAAGGAAAGGAGGATGACAATGGCTGTATTCTCTGTTTTCACGTACGTTATTCCCATTCAGCTGAAACAACAGCAAAGGCTGTGTGTGCGAGGGCTGCAGTAGAGTGAAATACATAGCACAGGGCAGGAACTTCATCTCTCTCCTATTTTTCGTCTTTTTCTGCAGGTTTACAGATAGTGTTTTTCAGATGGGAGCTGGTAGCTGATGCCATCCCATCTTTTGCTTTTGATTCCTGTAAATTCCTTTTGGGTTAAATTCTGATTTAGTAACTTGGTGTACTGTGAAATGACTATAGATTCCAGCTCTAGCCAGGCAAGAAGCCAAGAGAACTGCATTGTGAGAGGGATGGCCCTCGGCTCTGCTCTTGAAAATTTAACACATTTTAACAATTGATTTTCAAATGAAACATGCCTATGTCACATCAAAACAGAGCAGTATTAGGTTTCCTCCGTGCTTGGTGCTGCTGAATTCAGTTGCCTCATTTGATCCTAATTGCACTAAAAGAAAAAGACAATTGGCTTCTCACTTTAAAAATGCTCCAAAAGAAAAAAGGTAACTGCTTAAAACACATCTAGCAACAACCTGGGAGTCAGCACAGGCACTACAAAGTAACTGCAGTGTGTATGAAGCAGGAAAGAACACAGAAACTCATTTTGGTTACACCTGCAGATTCAAAGCCATCTCCAAGTGCCGTAGTCCCAAGCACAACAGAAGTAAAAGTTTGCCATGACAAAGGGGAACTGCAGCAGAACTGCCCCAAGAAGCCTCAAACAGCCCGACCATGGCATTGGAAAAACCAGAGCCCTGCACATCTCTGGATTTTCAGGAGCATCTCAGAATAAAGCTCAGCAATATGCTCCAAATCTGAATCAAAATTCCCAAATTTCGAGGCTACTCAACTCATACTGCTGTTTTAAAAAGCAAGATGACTTCTTTCTTTTCCTGGGCAGGTCTTTCTCATCCAGCCCCTGCCTGAAGGAACAGGCAGGGCCCTCTCCCATCCTCATACCTTCAAATCACACGGCTCCCACTGCCTCCTCAGCTTTCCTTTAATGTTTTCAAACACAACCGTGACTCGCTGTGGACTGGCTATTTCCAGAAAGGAAAACACAACATTAACTATGCAAATTTCTTTTTTCCTGGAAAGACTTCATTACAAGTGCTGTGTTCTTTCCTGTGAGAAGCAACAACCTTAAAATACATTTCCCCTTAGTGCATCTCGTCACAACCACAGAAATAACCAGCCTGTTTGCTTTGATCTTCATAACAGCTGTAAATTCTAAATAGTGCATGAATTGTACAGGCAGACACCATGTGCAATTGTGTGTATTTCAATCTTTCTTCAATTACCCAACCAATTTTCATAGCCACTTTAAAAAAAAGCTTTATAACAAGGAGCTTTGGGTACTTCAGCCTAAAATGACAAAGTTCAGATGAAAAAATACAAATCAGGATAAACTGTGACTGCAGTATACACTTATTGAATTTTGCAGAACTATTAAGGCAAAAGTTGCTGGAATACAGCATCACATGAAGCTCATATACACTGATAAAAATCATATTAAAATAATATATGAGCAGTAGAACACAGAACGATGAAGGTCAAAGAAATAATATTCACTTAGATACATCTTAATGTGAATGAAACCTTGAATAATGGCATCCTTAGTTTAGCATTTCTTGTGTCTTGCTCTGTATCACACTTCTGGCACCATTTAGGAATCATATCATCAAATAATTCAAAAGTAAATTTTAGGTACTACATAAAAGATTCGACAAAACATTACAGAAATTATATTTCTAAGGACACCATATAAATAATACTACAAGGGTTTCTAAATCAGGCTCATTTTAGGTTGATATTTTTCTGCAGTGCTGAAAACAAAAAATATATTGGGGTCCTAAAATAATATAAATGAAAGTGTCTATCCAGATGCATATCTACTTTAATTGCATAAATGAAATATAAAACATAAACAAAATCTCATATGGTGAAAAATATACTGAGTTCTAATATCAAGCGGCATAAATTACTTAAACCATCTAAGTAGCTTTTAAAGTTGATTTTATTAGACGTTCCATATTAAATGTGGGTTTTATACTATTTTCCAACAGGGTTTTTCACCCCTAAAAAAAGGTAATTTTAAAAAAGGATATCTTTTTAAAGAGTGAAATTACATAAAAATTAAGAGATTTTTACTATGTTTACAATAAGTGAAAATTCATGTTTAGAAAGTCTGACGTAAACCTTTTTTCTGCCAATAAAAATACTCCCATTCACTTCAAATGTAGTGGAATATTTAGACTATCTGACTTGGTTTAAAAGTTTAATTTACTAACAAACAAAGTAGCAAAGGACCACCAGTGTTGCAGAACTGGTCTGCATAGTTGTCATCCCCAGAAATGGGGCAGAAAGTTGTTTCTTATCACAGAAAACACTCACAGAATGATTTTGGTGGGATGAGACCACCAGAGGCCACCTCATCCTCCTGCCTGCTTAGAGCAGGGTGCGTGGAGTGACCAGTGCAGATCAAACCTTTCAGCACTGGAGGCATCACAAGATGAAACAGAAGATTTATGTATGGTAGCTGCTGTCCAGCACAAGAGAAAAGCAAAAACAATCCTAATTTTGCCAATTAAATGTGACCAGCAGAGATTCTGAGCATTATTTGAGTAATATTTTCTCCATCTCTGCAAACTGCAGTGCTGTTAACAGCCATAAATTAATTGACCATCCATTTTTTAAAGCCCAGACATCATTTCACGTGTCAAAAAATCCACGGCAGCAACATGTGCTGATCCATATTACTTCTATTCAGAGAAGGTAAAACAATTGTGATCCAGGCAAGGTTGACAAAACAGGAATGTTATGATTAAAGTGTCCTTATTCTCTTGTCCTAATTCCAGAGGCAGATTACTACTTAAAGCCAAATGACTTGGATTTCCACAGAACACGGTGAAAGTGAGAAGTCTCTCCCTTCCCAACAAAGCATGGTAATTCAGTAAATCAATATTAATGTTGTAATCAGCAATTTAACCAAATTATTTATCAGCAATTATTTATCCTTTCCTATCAGCAAAACCCATGCAGTATTCACCCTACACAAACACACACACAAGTGGAATAAGGTCTGAGCAGCTGTGCAGAAACACAGCTTCCAACAAATCAATTAGTGTTTGGAGAGAGATGTTCCACTATTTCCTGGGGCATGAAGAGCAACAGGATGCAGCAGGGCAGCAGCTGAAAGGTTAGATTTGCAAGGAAAACTCCACGACTGACATTTTCAAAGCCAGCTAGGAAAACGGACACCCCATTTTTTCCTCCATCTTAAAGGTAATTTGCCATCCAGGATTTTTCTTCCTTCTGCATATCTAGAATTCTACCCTCCTAAAGTCTCTACTTACAGGCTTGGAAATAAGACTCTCTTCCCTTTTCTTTGTTGCAAAGTTATCAAGGGCCTCTTTGTTCTTACATTGTGTGATTCATTAAAAAAGGAGAACTTTCATTTTCCTTATAATGGAAGTTGTGCCTTCAGAAACTACACGTATCCCTGAAACAATCCTATGTGGAATCTGTTGATATCAGATACGTATTTCCCTCAGAAACACTCTCACAATGAAAGAGAAATAGCTTTTCATAAAAGAAACGAAAAGAACTTGAGAAGTAATACAAAACACAATAAAAGAATTTATTTCTAGCAGTAGTTTTCTGAAGTATCTATCCTTTTGGAGATGTGTCACAGTTTCCTAAAGGGTTTGTATTAAAAAACACTTTAAAAACACACAGCAGGTTTCTTTAGGGATTCTATCGAGCTTCATTTCTAACTGATTCTCCAGAAGTGTATATCTGAAAAGGAAAAATCCTGCTACACGAAACACTGCTGTCAGGTGGCAGATGAGATCCTCCACTCTAGCACTGATCTCATGTTGCACCTGAAGAGCATCCACTGGGGAGAATTCCTTGCTCCACCACCAGACAAATGAATCTCTGCCCTCACCACACCCCCATCTCGACCATTGTTGAGGGAGCTGGGTGTAAAACGCATTTGCATTCCAGTAAGATGTATTTTTAAGAGCCTGCTAATGCTGCACACGCTTGCTTGGACACACCACCCCCATTTTCATTCAGCATGGTAAAACTGGGCCCTTTCCATTGCCCTGTTTCCACCACTAAATAATCCCTTCTATTTCCGAAGTTCCTTATCCTTCCTGTGAACCTTTATCTCAGCAGTAGGCTGAAGCACCAGGCTCTGCTAATAAGGAGAAAGTCCCTAGTGAATCCTTGTCTGGTTTAATCTTTATTTTCAGACCACTTCTTCTGCAACATATACTAATTAATTAATTTCCACATTTCCTTGCCAAACTCTATCCCATAACGAGCCAACCTCTGCTGTGACTTCTCTCCCTTTCTCCAGTCTCTCCCTTTCTCTCTGACAGCCTTTTCAGCATTTCAAAATTTCTGCCACCCATCAGAGCAGCTGGAATTTCAACCACATTACATCTTTGGCCTGTCCCTCTGCCAATAAAAGACAATTTAAGCCTTGCCTTCAGCTTCTGAGCATCTCAGCAGCCACTCCCTGAAAGGCTTTCCCATGCTGTATACCAGACTCAGTCGAATCCCACTTTGTTCAAACTTCTCCTCAAATTCCACTTTCTCATTCAAAAACTTATTTCAGTATTAGCAAAGGTCAAAAATATAAAAGGTTATCATATCTATTTGCCACCCCTACTTAGATTACTTTATTATTTCAGCTCAGAATATGAATTGGGGAAAATGATCTAAAATGGCACTTGAGTAATTTCATTATTATAACAGAGCTGTTTTCTCTCAGCTTTAGGTAAGAGATTTTTCATTCAGCTAGATTATTCAAAGCTTTGTCTGAGCCCTCACTTTTTTCTGTCGCAATCTTCAGCAGACAAATGAAACGAGCCATTTCTCAAATTGTCTTTCCTGGAGCACATCATTCCATTATTATTTTTCGTGGCACTGGCACACATGTGGGTGACATTTGCGCATATTCACCCTTGTGCACCTTACCTCGAAACATTCCTGCACAGAGCAGGATTGCAGTTCATTGGGAAAGGCTGGAATGAGGCACTTCCCTGCTGTCCCATGGGCAGTAAATCAGATTTCGAGTCAGTGCCGTGCAATAATCAAGAGAGACACCTGCTGGTAATAAAAGCAAAGGGCACCCATCAAGGCACTACTCATTTAACTTTGTGGATACACATTTATCCATGAAAATGAACCATTCAGGGCTAATTAGAAATACCCAACCGGCTGAAGTCACACATTTGCTTTCATTACACCTTGTCCCAGATGCAGCCTGTTTCGTTTGTGATGTATTTCCTCTGGTTTTGTTGGATTTGGTTTTACACCACTTCACAAAGGTGGTCAGTGGGATGGATGCAGCTTAACACAAGAGGCGTTTATTTACCAAAAGGATCACACATCTTGTTCAAAGTTGTGCTCTGAGTGCAAGGTATTTTATAAATATGAATCCTATAATTTTAGCAAATGAATGAGAGGATGCCATCCATTAACTAATTAGTACATAGCAATTAATTGTAAATGATCAAGCTTTGATGATACCTTAACTAACAGCAATGGCAGTGGCCCCAGAGGAAGTGTGATCATTGGCACAGCTCCAGGGGGATGAGAATCCAGCCAGTCTTCCACTGCTGGAGATATTTTGCTATAATCAGGACAAAGATTATTTTTAGACAACTTTGACATGAGCTATAAAGGAAAAGGCCTTCTTAGCCAATGCCTTAAAATTACACTTAGCCACAGCCTCGTTAGATTGGTTTGGTCTGGCCTGTCGCTTAATATTCATATTTTGAACTTTATCAAGAGCCAAGGAGGAAAATGTGCTGCAGGTGTCCAGCAGAACATTTCAAATAAACAGGGAGGCACACAATAACCAACTGCCCGTGCCATGCTGCTGATGCAGCTGCCTCACACTTGATTCTACCCACTTTTTAAATTCCCCAGCCTTCTTTTCCCAGCTCTCAATCAATGCCTTTCAGCCCCGCCCAGGTGGAAGATGCCATCCATAAGCAACAGCTGCTGTTCCCTCTCCAGGACTCAGCCTCAGGTCTTAGGAAAACTCTTGTGACCAGGCTTCCCATTCTCTTTTGGAATACACCAGATTGCACATAACACCTGATTTTTAGAAAGCAGCACTCTGGAGCAGTGCCTTATGCTGCTGACAGGACATCTATTCACAAGGTCCTCCTTGTGCCCTCCCTGCTGTTATTTCTCCCTCTAGGTCATTTGCACAGACAATTGCCTCCTTTCATATTTTTGTGAGTGTGTGGCAAGAGCCAGCAAGTCTTCACTGTATTTTCCCTCCCTCTACCCCCAAACACGTGCCTAAATGAGATGACCTGTTCACATTTTTGCTAAAATTTAGTACTGAAAGTAAGAAAACAGCAGAGGTGGCTCAGGATTAAAAGAAAGCTCATCTTTCGTTGTATAAGGGCATTGAATTATTGTCCAAATGAGTCAATTGCAGTGATAGGAAAACAATTTTCCAAGACACAGCAGAAAATTTACAGTAACACACCTGCCTAAACAGTAAAAAGGCCTAGAAATACTAATGCTTCAGGGAAAATATATTTCAAGCAAAGTTAAGCTAATAACAGAAGAAAGTTAAACAATCAGTCATCATACACCAGTTGCTATTCCTGCTTATGATCTATACATCTTGTTTGTACACTTTAATAAAGCAGCCGTAATAGGCTTCAAAGAAAATGCTACTTTTCTCATAATTTCTCTTCGTCAGTGCATGGCACCAGTGAGAGTGAGCAAGGGCACTGAACTGAAATACTCGAATGACATTTCTGCTCTGAATCAGCTACGCTGTGTGATGAAAATGACTCTTAATGAAACTCCTTGTACCATTATAATACAGTTCCAACTGCAATCACTGTGCTTTTATGTTTGGCACAAGGCAGTCTCCATTATTCTTAGTTAATGTAAGCAGCAAAGATTGCACTTGCTGATAGGATTTCACATTCCTTGATAGGACAGGCTGCAGCTCTGAAGAGACTCACCAGTGAATCAGAAACCACTCACATTCCACTGCTCCTATAATTAGAAACCATCTACATCTCCAAACTGCAGCACTCCTAATCCTGAGGATAACCAGGATAAACTATCTTTCACAGTAACTATTGCAAAGTGTGGAAAAAACCTCACTTACATGCCAATAATACTTACACAGATCTGAAAAAACATTACACAATGCTGACCTTTAAAGAGGTGGTAAGCTTTTAGCACAATGCTTAGTCCCTAATTATAGTGTAAAACTATTAAAGAAAAAATCTTACAGACCCATGAAAAAGCTTTTTTTAAAATGCCTATTTGAATTAAGTTATGAGCATTCGTATATTCACAGTGAAATCCATATGAATTTTAGAGGCATAAAGCCTCCCAAATAAGTTTTGAGACCTATAGATCACACCACCATCCGAAAATGCACAGATTTATGACAGTGTCAACTCTCAACACACAAAGAAAAATAATTGGGTGACAATTCAATTCAACTCAAAACAGGAAAAAATAAAATATGCAACCCATTTGAATACTACTAAGTAAACTTTATTATTGTCGAGGCTAGTACTGCTTATTGAGCCAAGATTAAATGGTTCTACAATAGGAATTTCAGAAGCTGTTGGGAGTGTGGTATAATAACAGCCAGGAGCAAGATGTGACTCTGCCTTCAGGACTATTCATGAGTTCTATTATTTCAAAGCTGGCATGGATTGGGATCTCTTTAATTTTTTATGTGGTGGACTGTGCCTTTTTAGAGCAACCTCACCTGCTGAGATGACTCATTTCAGAAGCACTGAACCCAGGCCTCTTGTCTAATGCTCAGTGGAATTCAGCTTTCTCATTTCACAGGATGCCTCATTATTTCCTTTAAATTGCCAAGTACACAACTAAAACAATGTAGTCTCCTGAAAAGAGCCAGACTATGAAAAATTACATTTCAGAAATGAGGTCATCCTAGAGATATATTTGGAGACAACCATCAGGGTTTGACAAAGAATCATGTTTAAAGAAAAAGCACCCATCATTAACTCAAATGCACAAACTGAGTTTGAGTTAGAAACACAGCTAATCAAAGTATTTACCTGCTCAATTAGCATGCAGATGTTACTCTGCTCTACCAAAATAATCTCATTTCTTCTCCATCACCCTACACATACTCATGCAGAAGATAAAATGCATAAACCCAAGGAATTTCAAGAGACATTTTCAGAGAGCCTGCAGGTAGATCAGTTTTTAATGCTGCTTTTATTCCATTTATGCACCCTGCTCCACTTTGTCTGGTAAAAATGTAACATCTAAGCCACTCCTGAAGCCACCAGATTCCCAATCACAACACTGCATAGAAGAAGAAAGACAAAGAGGAAAAAAACCTCAAAACATAAAAAGGTTCCCTAGTTACCAGACATGGATGCCTTTAAGCAACTCCTGTCTTCCAGAAAACTTCTTGTTTCTTACCTCCTACTGTGTTCCTCAAATAAGGCAGGCATTTTGAACTCAGTGGCACAGAAATCATCAGAGAGAGGCAGAGTAATGGTTTCTCCAATTTGTGTGATTGAACACACCATAAACACTATAAGACTGAAACAACAACACTGAAAAATAGTTTGATTTATACATTCTAACCAAAATAGAACATCTTCTTCAAATCCTAAACATGGCACAGACTTACCTGGAGAGAAAATTAAAAATTCATTTCTTACACAGCTAGCGCTTTTTTGCATTTCTGTTAATCAGTCCAAATTTCTATTTCAGGCACTAAGTCTCTGGTTAATTTTGTATTTCAATTGAAAATTCATCTCTTAAAAACTTTTTAATTAGCACTTCTTTCAAGTTGTATAATTGTTAATTAGTTGCTCTCTGTTAATTTTAAGTTTGCTGGCAAAGTGCTCTGAGACTTTATAAATAGCCCGCTTCATGGTGGTTTGCATTACTGTAATGTGACACATGTGGCAGGCCAGACACACATCAGGGAAGGCAGTGGCATCCTTCTGAAATCAATTTCACTGAGAAATCCTACAGGTTGTGGACTGAAACCAGGATGAACTCAGGAAAAATAATTACATGCTATTCATAGCAAATCATGTAGATTATTGTGGTGGGCTGGTCCTGGCTGGACACCACCAAAGCCACTCTGTCATTCCCCTCCTCAGCTGGGCAGGGAGAGAAAATATGACAAAAAGCTCATGGACTGAGATAAGGGTAAGGAGAAATCCCTCACCAGTGAGTGTCACGGGCAAAACAGACTCGACTGGAGGAAAATAATTCCACTCATGCTTGGCTCAGCCTTGGCCAGCAGCAGATCCATCTTGAAGCCGATGGCACTGGCTCCATCAGAGATGGGAGAAGCTTCTAGCAGCTTCAGCCAGCAGCTTCTCTTCTTTCCAGCTACCAAAACCTAGCCACATAATGCATTTATTAAAATGACTACAATTTCTATTAAACACCGCGGTAGCAGTCGCATGTCTAAATCGGGATTGGGTCGAACAGCACCAACACATTTTCAAACAGAAACATGGGACAAATTAGGGGCAGGACAATAGTTCAGACACATAGCAGGGCTCTTCTACTTCTCATTAAGAAAATGTCACAAATGTGAGAGACAACAGGCACAAGGAGCAGAAAGGAACAAGGGGAGCAGGAGGGTCACGGCTCACTGCCTGCAAACACGGGCTTTGGGAGTCCAGCACAGCAGTTCCTGTAGAGATTTTTAGAAGCTCTTCCCCTAAAAAGGAGAGGATACAGCAAATTTTGCTGCAGAATCTGAATGACAGGCAAAAAAGGCTGGGAATTTGGGAGCTGAAAGTCAGAAGCTGGTATAAAATACATTGTTGGACCAACCAGAAACTCCAATACAATCAAAACAACTATAAAGGACAGGAAAAAAGACANTCATGATATGTCAGTGATGAAAATCTGAGGGTTTTTTAAATTGACATGAAAATTTATCATTAAAGGGGAAGAGCTGTAGCTTTTGTGGCTTTTACAGATACTTGGAGAAATCTGTGTGAAAACACAAATTCTCACACACTCAGCACTTCTGAGTATCATTAGTTATTGTCATTTACACTGCAGTCTAACTACTACTGCCAATAACATGAGAATATTTTAGCTGCCCTCAGACTTCATGATTTCAGTTCCCTATCCTTAACTTCTCTCAACAAAAAAAGTCTTTCAAAGAGCTGTTATGTATGTATGCAGAGAAGTAGTGGAGGGAATAGTCACTACAGACTTTGCTGGCTAGATAAGTAAAAGGTTTGCTTCTCCAAAACGAAAACTCTCATAACTCTTCAAATTTCAGCACTTAAATACACAGAGATGAACGTGCTAAATGTGACAAACTGTGACACACTAACAAGTGTGTGTTTGCCTCCCTCTACCGGATCACACCTGTGTAGCTGTTGGCCCTACTGCAATTGCTGGCCAAAAACCACACATGGACATCTTTTGTCTCAAAACTCTAATCTTTGTATCAGGTGTGGTCGGCCTGTGTATATGCAGAACCCAGGATTAAATGTTCCCAGTTTTGGTAACAGATTTTCAATGCCAAAGGTGAAGGCAGATGTTTGACGTGTGTGTAACGCTGTATAAATAAGGCAAATGTATCTTTGCTAAAAGCAGAGTTTTTCTCACATCTCATAGCAGGACAGTGTTGATGGGCAGAAAAGAACTGTCTGAAATTCAGCAAAGGCCAAAAGGTCCAGCACCTGGGGAGGAATAACGCCATGCACCAGGCCAGGCTGGGGACTGACCTGCTGGAAAGCAGCTCTGTGGAAAAGGACCTGGGGGCCCTGGTGGACAGCAAAGTGTCCATGAGTGGGCCCTGTGGGCAAGAGGGCCGGTGGTACCCTGGGGTGCATTAGGGAGAGCATTGCCAGCAGTCAAGGCTGGTGATCCTGCCCCTCTGCCCAGCCCTGTGAGGCACATCTGGAGTGCTGTGCCCAGCCCTGGGCTCCTCAGGACAAAGAGAGATGAGGAGCTCCTGGAGTGGGTCCAGTGGAGGGTAACAAAGATGATCAAGGGATGGAGCATCTCTTATGAGGATGGGCTGAGGGAGCTGGGCCTGTTCAGGTTTCAGGAGAGATCTGAGAGGGGACCCTGTCAATATCTGTCAGTATTTGAAGGGAGGTGGCAGAGGATGAAGCAGAGGGTGGTGCCCAGCAACAGCACACGAGGCCACGGGCACAAACTGATGCCCAGTACATTCCACCTGGACATGAGGAAAAACTTCTTTACTGTGCATGTGACTGAGCACTGGAACAGGCTGCCCAGAGAGAAGCGTGTTATCAGACTTCTCATCTGGTCAGTGTTTATTTCAAATATGTGTGTTCCATTTACAACACGTGCAACCTGTACTGGGATTGTACTGGCACTGGAATTTTAATTACCTAAGCACACTGCATGTAACAGGACACGCATTGACTCTAAGTCAGAGCACACTCCCTTAACAGCGCACATTAAAATAAAATACTGAGTGACTCCTGACACTATTTTTCTGTCCCTACCACTTTTCAGGGCACTGATTGTCACTCTGGTGACAGCTAGCATCTGTAGATCTGCTAAGTTTCAAAACATTCACATGAGAATTGGCTCACAGCACAGAGCACAGCAGTTAAAAGTACACAGAAGTTCTGCTCCTAGAAAATCTTTTTTTTTATTATTCAATTTTTATTCAAGCAGTCCCTTAGGGGCTGTGTACTGTTGAAGTCCGCTCCAGGCTGCATTCGTAGTGCAGTGGGCTTTTCACCTCATTTTTAATGAATTTATTGATCCTGACTAACCTCCACAGCCCCTGCAGTCACCAATCCTTTATCAACAGCACTAGTGCAGCACCTCTCTTACTAGGGTTGTCCAGAATACCTCAAATCATCTTAAATCCACCCCAAAAGTCCTCCTGCTGGAAGCCCAAGAGGGTCTTTTTGGCCTGTTCGGAGCTCCACAGAAGCAATCAGCAATGCCCTCTCTTGCTGCCTAGGGCTGGAGGAGGGGTGTCTATTTAATGGAAAGAGGTAAGGCTAAAGAAATAGAAACCAATCTGTATTAATGAGAGGTCTCATCCTCAAATACAATCGAAAATATATGGAAAATTGTGGGGAGTAGGGAAGTACCTATCCTGCTAAAATCCCCACAACCTCATAATCCTGAACACCAGATATGCAGAGCATCAGCTATCCATAAGCAACCACCTGAAAATGGATTTTTCCCTATTTTCATCACCAACATCCTTCCCTCGTCAGTATCCAGCTTATTTCCCATACAGCCTAAAGACAAGCCTCTAAAAGTCAAGATTTGTAGGACAGCGCCTTCCTCACTTCTTTTAACCAATGCTGCCTCCAGAGCCTGGCGCACCCTTTCAAACGCCGCGCTCCTGGCCCAGAAATAAAACCGCTGGGCGAAACCCCTGCCCTTCCACAGGAAAACGGGGGAGACGCTGGGAGAAGGCGCGGGGCAGAGCTCGGGGAGCGGCCGAAGAGGAGGGTGCCGAGCCCAGCCCGGGCGGCTCCCGCGGGGGACAACGGCGGGGGCTGTCCCGGGGACCCTCGGGGACATCCGCGGGGGCTGTCCCGGGGAGCCTCGAGGACAACGGCGGGGGCTGTCCCGGGGAGCCTCGGGGACATCCGCGGGCGCTGTCCCGAGGAGCCTCGGGGACAACCGCGGGGCTGTCCCGGGACGCCTCGAGGACAACCGCGGGGCTGTCCCGGGGACCCTCGGGGACATCCGCGGGGGCTGTCCCGAGGAGCCTCGGGGACAACCACGGGGCTGTCCCGGGGACCCTCGGGGACATCCGCGGGGGCTGTCCCGGGACGCCGCGGGGACAACGGCGGGGCTGTCCCGGGACGCCTCGGGGACAACGGCCGGCAGCGGCCGCGCTGACCCT
>VZRO01007926.1:79976-177866 GCA_013397915.1 Daphoenositta chrysoptera
AGTTAGAGGAGTCACCAGAACTACGGGGCTACTCACTGTTGCACAAAGCCCCCACAATCATTAAGTGTCGACAAAAACCCCCAACGCAGGTACCAGTCAAGCGAGAGGGAGTTTGTACGTGCGAAATGTATCGACTCGTAATGAGACCCTGCGGTTTTACATCAGCTTTGATGTAAAACAAAGGCCACAGGTAGTTGGAGGCATTAAAAAAAACCCAAAATCAAAACTCACCCGCCCCCGCCCCCCAAAAACCCCCACCAAAAGAAACCACCACCCATCCAAAAAATCTCCAGGTAAATTATAAATGAGCTTGGCATTTTAATTTTACAACCTGCTGGCCATGGAGAAAATGCAGGAAATAAAATAGTTCAGCAGATGATGATGGTACTTAGAGTTCCAGTGGTGAGGCCAACAACTGTAAGGGCACAATGCTCATCATTTCCTGCAAGGCCACAGGCTGCCAGTCAGGAAACTTTGAGGAGTGCAAAGGTTACAACACAAGAAAGATGTCCATCAGATATGTGAATTCAAAGGAAGATCTCAAAAGAAATTCTGATTGGTAGCTTGCATATATTTTTCCCTTATTTATAGCAATACACACCTCTTTCCATTTTTAATACCTGTTGTTTTGAGAAACTGTAGCTTTCAGATATTTGCTAGCCAAGGTATAGTAAGGATTATTAGTTTGCTTAATACATTATTTGATTGACTTAAAAGTATCATAAATTATTAATTACATCATTAATGACAAATTATATTTCATTCCTGTTTAGATAAAATTCTGAAGGCACTGGAAGAAAAGAAGATACAAAGCCTGAAAGCACTGCAGAACCTGAAGTAATGGCCACCAACATACTGAGAATTATTTCAGCTGGATATTCTGTCACTGTATCACTATCAAATGTTTTTAACGGGCCTTCAATATTGGGTTTCTACTCACTATATGCTGTTCCCCTACCAAATTAAAAATATAGCATATTGTTGAATTTTTTGTGTATTATTTGTCTGGTACTAGTTACTGATAACACTACTGTGTATTTTAATTTTTTTTTCTCCAATTACTTTATGCAGGAAGTGTTTTCTTCAAAAACACTACGAAATTAACACTGCTGTTGTCAGGATTCCCAGCAGTCCATGTCTATAGCTGGGAACCACAGAGATGGCAATACAAAATATGGTTGAGCTTTGTTTGGTTTCGTTTTAGTTCTAAGTATATTAAGTGCAGTTTTGAGTAAATAGATATGGTCAAAAGTCCTAAGCCTCTAAACCACCTTAAAAAAACTACTTTCATGTTAACATGAAAATCTTTGTTACAATCACAGTGTATTTCTTTATTGCCTTTAGTGTACCACAAAATCACAGGAGTTGTGACTTGAGTTGGTTTTTAACAGAGCAGTCATATGACACTGACTGTCAACTGACATTTTACTATTATTTTAGGAAAAGCAGTGCTTAGGCTAAAGCCTGTGGCCGTTTTTGAAGTGACAACATCCTTATGTTTGGAAGGCACTTCCTTTCACGAGGAAAAATGGACAGAGGCAGGGATGGCAGATTGAAGATCTGGAGAGCATTTAGCATTCAAAGGTAATGCCACACATGGCATGGAGAATAACACCACAAGGTAGTAAATGGGCTCATCAGACTGATAAAAAGATACCAATTACTTTTTCCTATTCCATTTCCAGAGCAGTAGGTGGCAGCATGATATAATAAAGTAACTGACCCTGAAGCTGCAATATTTTGGCAAACAGCTTTATTTTTAAGAGTAGTGTTTTAATCTCTATTTTTTAAAAACCGTGTTCAAGGTGCTCAGCTGTGAAATATTTTAAACCAATATGATATCAAAATTTTATTTCCTCTTACTGCCCATTGCAGTGTTCATCCTTATACTGCTTCAATCTTTCCAGCCAGATTCTGATCTACTGTACACAGAGTTATATTGAAAAAAAAAAAATCTAGTTTATAACTCCCATTTGTCAATCATCAAACTATAGTAATCACATTTTAATGTGATTACAAATGAAAACCAGAACACTTTGGAAATCTGGGCTGCAGTGTTTCACTGCCCTCTCTGCAGAAAGAGGATGAAAAATCTCTCAGCGGGTTTTGAGGCTAAAGCAGAAACGGTTAATTGCTGTGAAATTGTGGGTGGTTAAACTGAAATTGTTGATTACTATGAAAATGAGAATTTTGTTAGTGCCTAAATACCGTAAAACAAATGTGAATTGGACAAAAAGGGCCAGTACACAGAGGCCATCAAAGGCTTTGTGCAGAAGTGAGAGCTTTAAAATCAAGTTAGGTAGCAGAGGAACTATCTACATTTTCTCAATCTCCAGTTCAATTTCATTCCTAAACCACCCTAAATTTTGCAAGGTTATTGCAAGGCCCTAGAAAGGTTTCCATTACATGGAAATGCTGCTTCCTAACAATTACTTCTCATCTTTTACCAAGTCTTTCACTTTACATCCAGCTCTCATCAGCCATTTTTCACTCACGTTTTCTTGGCTTAAACAGAGCTGGTTTTCATGGCACACAGTTTAAATATTTTCCATCTGTTGTTCTGCTTTTCATATGGGCTTTATGTTGAAACAGCACTTGTTGTTTAATTACTGGGTGATAACGCAAGGAATAACGTCAGTTAATGTGTAATCTCAGAGATGCCTGGGGACCCACATCTGAAAACATCATCTGGATCATGGAATTGAGCAGAATGGTTACCCTTGGCCAGTGTCACCCACAGCACTCCTCCATCAGGATGATTAGCTCAAAACCCTTCCTACAGAAAAAATAGGCAATTAATACATAATGGCACATATGCTGATTTTCATTTGCCCCTAAACATTTTATTTACCTTTACTTTTCTGCTCTGTTTCCACCTGACCTTTTTAAACCCAGTAATTTGCTCTCATCTGAGGGTTTATGGTTTCATCTCAAAGCTGATCTATTTATCCTTTCTTTTGTAAAAATTAAGCCATGTATTAGACAAAATAGAACAGCATTCTTACTGCATTTTCTTTTATTCACAAAGCACATGTCATTCATTTTTTTAATTGTTTCTCTTCTCTTAGATTGCTCAAGGGAGGCTAAACCTGACATTTAGATGCTGGCACAGTTCAGATCTCTTTCATGTAGCTGCCTTGTGACTCAACAAATCTATCCCTATTGCATTCAAGACAGAAATCTTAGGCTACAAACTTGATTCATGGGCAGAGATCTCAAAACATCGGCAGGTTGCTCCCATTTCCAATTCTAAAGGAAGCAATCTTCTCCAAAAGCAGAGTGTCACACCTTCCCAGCCAGCCTGAGGGAAGAGCCACATCTGCACCTGCAGGGATACCCAGGAGATCCCCAAGGAGTGCCCTCAAGTCCCACCTCTGAAACCTCAAATGGCCTCAGCTGCTTTATGATGGGAAAAATCAGATACAAAGTCATTCAAAAACCAGAATGCATTTAAACTTTAAATTATTTTATACCAAACAGTTGGGTCCATTAAATTTCAGACTGCTGTGTTTGAGTTTGCCACATTAAAATTCTCCAAATAGATATTCAGCCTTATTATAACGGATCATTAGAACTTAAATTAATCTTCAAATCAAGCTGCCTTAATTAGCTCAGGGACAGATTACAAAGGAAATCCAAAAGCAGTAAGCCATCATGAAATGATTTTTTTCTGTTTTCAGCAGCATGTGCTGCATTTTAGATTCTCCTGCCCTGAAAATTCAGAACTCATATCTCAGTGTGAAGAAGGGGAATTGAGCAGCACTTAATTCTGGGAAACTTGTCTTCTTATTTTGTTTGGCAGGTAGAGTTTGTTAAGGTCGCTGATATCTAGATATTGAATTAAGGAGTGGCCAATCAGGATGCATTCCATAAGTGGTGCATTTGTCTTTTCCAAGGAAACATATAATTATTAATAACACGAATCAGTTGTTTTCTGTTACACACTAAAAACATACATTTGTGAAAGAGGCTCAGATTTTGATGTATCTTGAGAAAAACCAGAACAAGGCCTTGAGGCATTTTAAGTACTCACAGTCACGGCATATATAAAAAAATATTTAAATACATATATACATTTAAAAAATCATAACTATGCCATCTGTCTAGAACTTTAGTAGTGATACATGCACTAGGAAGTTCACTCATCCTCTATTTTTGGAAGATACTTTCCTGCCTCTTTTTTTCCTCTGAAACTACAAAGCAGTAGTAAAAGGAACTTTTTATTCCAAATTCCTTGCATCACAAATTACACAAAAATAGTCCTGTCAAAAGCACATAGCTGCATTTTCCTCTTCCTTTTGCTTCATACTGACAGTGCAAAACTTTGGCCTGAGTAAATGATATTAAAAACCACAATAACTGACTGAATTATAGGGGAAGGCATAGAGGACGTTAAGGTGAGAACAAAAATTCACAAAGGAAACACAGAATCCCAAGATGTCCTCAAAGCTCACAGGCCTGCTGGGTACTGCCCTGCTCACCTCTGCAAGGGAGGCAAACACCCTTCCACAGAGGGAATGCCACCACTGGAATACATGGTTTGGACTTGTGGAGTTCTTAAAACTCCTTTCCTGTCCTTTGCATGAGCAACAGGAACCCTACAAAGCCTGGCAGGTCTGAGGAAAACAGGGCTCAGCTGATCTAAAGAAGAGGACACGGCAGGAACAACCAATAAGCAGCAACACAGATTTTAAGACATATTTTATTTCATGTGCAAAATTGCCAAGGAAAACACATGTACAACTTCAGCTAAGCTATAGCCACTAACATGAAAGGAACTATTCTATGTACTTGTAAGCTTTATTTCTAGAATCACCCTATGGCTCAGAGTAAAAACAGTAATTTGGTAATGACCCAGAACATTTGAAATGCCTCCTTTTCATTCATATATAAAATTCTACCAATCAGCATGGTTTTACATACCAGTTCGTGGAGATTTTCCTTCTGATTGCATAGTATAAAATTTTAATTATTTATTTTCTTATTCTTTTGATTTAATCCCTAGACTCGGCTTTAAATTTACTCGCAGTTTTGCAGCTTCAGAAAATTAATTTTCCCACTTATAGCTGAAACACTCATAAATTTTGAGCAAGTTTCACAGACACAGCCATTACAATTCAGTTGAATCAAGCTGTGAACACCAAAGATAACATGGATATTTGTAATCATGCAGAGCTAGTCCTTTCCATAATTCAAAGACGTAAGAAAAGTTCATTTCCTTGGAAAGTGAGATCTGTTGCCTGGGAAGTGAGATGATTTATTGATATAAATTCTGTAAATCTCTGTAAAAAAGTGTAGAGGCTGTTATTGGAAAGGCTTCCTGGAACATACTGAGATATTATCGAGAGGTGTTTTTTTTCCTTGTAAATTCACTTCTACTTAAATGCTACCATAGGAACAGGTAATTTATAGTCCTGAACAATTACCAAAGCTCCATGAAGTAATAAATAGTGCTTCTTGCTAAAGTATCCATTGCAGTCCAGGGTTCCAGTGTTTCAGCAGGGCAGTGAGGAGAGGCAGTCGCTTCACCCTGCCCTACAGATGGGACACTGAGGCACAATCCCATTTTGGACCCATCCAAAATCCTGAAGAAAAGCAAACTGACCTTCGATCTCCCGATTTCCAGCCAGCATCCTTCCTCTCTTGGCACAGTTTTAAGATACTTGTGATGCCTAATTTACTGGGGGATTACTGGCTCAGCCCTGTTCTCCTTGAAGGGAGCAGGTGTTTTGCCAGTAATTTCAGTGGAAAACACCTCCAGCCGTGTTTTGCCTTAACACTGATAGCAGAAAACACAAAGCACAACGTGGGCTGAAACCATGCAATGCCATGGCTATTTAAATATTCTGTCGTGTGTTGGTGACTACTTCTGTCACACCAGCAGCCTATCAGCGAGGTAAAGAGTGCACTTCTTTGTGTATGCAATGCAAAACTCAGATTCAGAATGCACAGCAATGGCAGGAAAGACATTAAATTAAAATAAGAAGTCTAAAAGCATAGGAACATCTGTGCTGGACAAACATGCTTTCTAAGGAGATCCAAAGAACTGCTCAGAACTGACCCTTTTGTTGGGCCTGAGCTGTTTCTGTTGGGTTGCTAAATCCTATATCAAAATTTAAGCCTCGGTAAGATGGGTTCTATCATATGTTCCAAAATTTTTGGCTCCACTTTCATTTTTTTTCTATCAAGTATGATCTTGAATGCAGCTTGCAGAAGTCAACACCAAGATGAAATGAAAAAGTCTTCTCAGTCTCTTTGTCATAGAAAAAAATATTAAAAGGATAAAGTGTTTGGGTTTTTTCCTTATTGCAGTGTGGAGAGTATTAGATAAAGACAGGGATGAAGAATAAAATTCAAGTTTACTTACATCCAGATCTCCTTGCCAGGTACACAAGACCTTAACTGATGCCTGTGTGTGTTATGGTGTTTAGACACTGCTTTACACAGCACAGAAATGCACTGGGCTGCAGTGAAGAGGAAATTCTTCGGAAGAGAAATTCACCTGCTCTCTAAATATTGTACTCAGTGGAATCACCTTTCTTTGTGATTTACAGTCCTTTGCACCCATTATTGCCCAGTAGGTAAATGTGCATTTATGAAATTACAAAATTATTTACAGACTGCAATATAGCTTCAACCTACTCCTTGGGTATGAATTGAGTGTGGAAAATTCATGAAATCAGGCACTTCTTAAAGCAAGAATTATTTTTAACAAATGCAAAAAAAAAAAAAAAACCAACCTAAATTCCTGAAACACCTCTTCATGATACTTGTAATTATTTTCAAGACATCTACTATACATTTGATCACCTAACTATTTAAAGCCCATTTCTCATCTTTCATGAGCTTCATAACAGAACAACTCTGATATTTATCTCTTCCCTACCTCCTCTGTACACCTTAAGGAACCTGAAATGAATGGGGACAAATTGATGGACAAATACAACCAGTTTTGAAAACATATTTTTTGACACACACATATATATTTACACATGAGTATGATACAATACTTGTAAGCATATGGTCTTAAGGTGATTTTAAAAGCATGAAATATTATATGATTTGGGGGCATTACAACTATTTTTAAAATCAGGACCTAAACCACCTTTCTGCCACATCGCTTTGGGGGCTGCAGTTTTTATGTCTGTTGGTATTAAGGGTCACCCAAAGGGCAGATGTGTTACACAGGGAAGTTTATCCATCTCAGAAACCCACAGAAATCTCTGTCTCAGCTCCCGTGTCTCACACACAGCCCAAGCAAAAAGTTTCCTGAATAACAGGAATCACCAGATGTGGGGTTTTCTGATTAACTTTTGGGGCACAGCAAAACAATTTTGATCAAGGATGTGCAATGCAGTTATTCTCAGTAGAGATTCTGCAGTATTAACCAGCTTTGCCTTTGTGACTTGGCCATCTTGAAAGTTTCTTCTAAAGAGCAAGTCAGTATGCAATTTATTTACTGACCTATGTTAATCTCACTTGCACAAGTTGAGTTTTGTGTTATTTATTTATGAGAGAAAGGCAAAAGTTCAAAATAAGACAATCTCAAAGAGTACTCTTATCCTTAAAAATGAAAAAAAAACCAAAAAAAAAAAAAAACCCTTTGAACCCTTTTGATAAAGAAAAAAGAAATCTGTTGTTCAGTCCTGGAGTTAAAAATTAACCCATGAAGGGAAAGCTGCCAAACACAACCATTTTCTAGTAGGTATGAGTGACAGGCCAGATCCCTCTCCCTGTGCCATTTCATGTCAGTGAGGGCTGGGAAGCCACTGAGATTTGTTAATGTGTAAGAAATGCAAGACCAGGACAGTAACTGGTTGGACACAGGGTTTGGAGCTGCTCAGACGAGCACGGATGAACAGGGGCAGCAAAACGAAGTGACTTCTGCGAGCTCAGAAAACTTGCTGCTTTCAAGCTCCCTCAGACTTCTAGAAGCTGGCAGTCAGCTCTTATATGGGCAATGCAGGGCTAAAAAACCTGCATTCAAATGTGATTAATTCTTTAGCAGTCACACATCTTGAAATGTAGTGGTCAGCTTAGTATATATCAGCCCTTAAACAAAATTATTCTGCCACTCAACCCAATGTCACTTTTTCTACCTGCCTCTCCTTTTTACCTTACACTTCTTATGTGTCTCATCTTTTCAGAGAGAGTCTGAAAAAAAATTATCACTACTTAAAATCCTCATTTTTATATATAGGATTTGCATGCACTTCTATCAAGTTCTACCCATAATATTATGACATACAAATATTACTCATGTTTTTAGATGGAGTGCTAGAGCTTCTCTCCAATCCAGATACTATGTCAAGAAATGACTGCCAACAAGTCAAGGAATGACTGTCAACAAGTTTCCTCTAATCCTTTCAAAGTTACTGTTCTACTGATGCTAATAAATGTCACATAGTTTACCAGCTGAAAGTGGTCAGTACACACATAGCAAGAAGGAATTTTATGTTGTTTCATTTGCAACTGTTTCTACAAAGCTGAAGACAAATAGTGGTCAGAACATCAACATTTTGTGTACACAGAAAACAGTACTTTCACCTAAACATTTAACATATCTGTAAAGAAAATTGGGTCATTAAATAGAAAAAGCTGAATTACTACTTTTTTCTCAGTAAAAATGGCATGGATGTATCTGGATGAGGTTATAACTTTAAACACAAATACTTTCTTATTTGAAATCAGTATTGAAAAACTATATTGTAATTGTAGCCATACAAAATGTTTATTATATTACAAATTATTTATACACTATATTTTCACTTTATCATTGCTTTGTGCTCAGACAGTATAAATATTACAGCATGATTTTTCTTTCCCAGGAATGTCCTTACTGTCTTGATATAATCTTACTTTATACTTAAAAAAAAATACAGAAACATATTACAAACAGGATAAAAAGGCATTATGAATGAAGAATGTAAGATGGTTTTCTGAATAAAGTGCACCACAATGGTTTCAGAGTGATGGTTCAGGAAATATTCAATAGACTGCACATCATCCATAATAATATCAAACAAAATTAACTTTGAAACTCTAACAGGTCTTCCTCAGAAGTGTGACGAGTACTTTGTTTAACTTTACTGAAATGGTTTTTCTTTCTAGAAGGCTATTTAAATGCTTTTGTCAGTGGTTTTTCTGTTTTCTACAGACATCCAAACCCTGGACCTCTCTGTATTTTCCAAAATTTTTAGTTTTCAGTATGGCAAGATACAAGATTCATCGTGTAAAATATATGAGACTTTACCCTCACACATTTTTCAATAGAACTATTAAATTGCTAAAATTTAAGAATGGGAACAGACTTACAAATAGAGCTAAGTGTCCAAAAGATGCTGTTTAAAACTGGAATGTCCTGCTTCCTGTGACTTTTTTGGGAATACATCATTACATTACTCTTCCCAGCTCTGTGACTTCAATGTGCCCATCCATGGGATCACAGTTGCTTCTGTACTTTCAGCCTCAGGATAACTCTGCAAAACTGGAGTCTAAGATAGAGAAATTCATCACACAGCACATTTCACTCCCATTGCATAGAAGGGCCCATTTACTTGCAAAATTTCGCTGGGCTACATAGAAAAATCATTCCAGAACTGAGATAATAAAGCTGATGCAAAGTGTGACTGACACGACTTAGCGTAGGTTTCACTTCCCAGGTAAGGTCAAGCCAGCTGTGAACCAGCTTAGGCTAAATAAAAGTCAGCTGCTCTTGCATTATGTCTGCACTTATGTTACAGTGATCCAAATGACTGAAAAATAAGCAGAATGCTCTTCAAGGGGGTCTAATGAAATTTGCTTTTATAGACAAAGCCCAATAGAGAAACTCAGCCTTGCTCTCAGTGAGTGAAATTCCCACTGAAGCCAACCAGAACAAGTCTTTCTGTGGCACACTGAGTTTGGCCCAGTATTTTGCAGCTGTTGTTCTAAAGTGTGATGCTCTTAGCCAGCTATTGATTGCACACAATTTGGCTGTGTTGAATTACACTGATAAGCTCAGTATTATCTGGCTGACAGGTAACTGAGACAGCAGTCAGTCTTTGCTAGACTTGTATTTATATGAAAGATTGAGTTTCTTTGGTTGTTTAGTATCCAAGTCACCCAAATGTATATTTGTGTACTCCAGACATAGAATGTTTATATTGACCATTAAAATTATCAGGGGTTTTTTCTTTTTTTTTTCTTCCCACTTAATTTATGGAAATTTTCTGACTATAGCAGACTAGTCACTTATATAAATATACAGCACATATATACATAGAAATTACAAAAATACATTTTATTTATATCTGATTTTAAATAATAAAAATGAAATTTCACATTTATTGAAAGATTAACTAGCATTCCAAATGCTTCTGCAATATTCAAGGTATTGGAGCAGAAGATGTCTGTATATTCTAGGATAATTATGTATCACAGTCTCAGTCAGGGTTTATAATATAATTATTAGGGGGAAAAATAGCTCTGCTTTAAAAGTTTGTGCTTCATCAATTTCTTCTTCGATCCCCTATTCTAGTCTTCTCTCTCCTTTCAATTTACTGATGGCCAGAAAGCTAAACCAAGTTCCCTTTCTCACATCAGTTAAGACCAAAGAAACTCAGGGAAATGAAATGATCAGACAAAATAGTAATTGAGGATAACTAAATAATCTACTGAAATGAAGGACATTACCTTTAACTCCAGCTGACATCAAACACGCCCAACACAACAAATTTTGCAACAACTTCAGTTCCTGAAGCTAATTGCTGAAGGAACTGAAAACAATTGTTCATGATCTCCAACTAATTTGTACAACTGCAAAATATTAACTACTCTCCCATCCAAGTGGTTTGATTCTCTTTTGGGACTGGATTCATACCACAACGCAGTGTAACAACCAGTGACCTTTATCTTGCACAATATAAAGTCAACATCGTTTCTGATAATGCTCTCTTTTTCACAGAACATTAGTATTTTTGTTAATCCATGACTGTTAACTTATTTACAAGTTAATATAGTAATTAGGTCCTCTACATTCAGAACTTCCTGGGTGCGCATTCACCGTGCCAGCGTAATCAAAATCAACTGCAGCTTCAGGTAGCACTTTCTGGCATCACTTTAGAAGACAGCATTGTTAAAGAAAAAGAAAAAAGCACTGTGTTGGACAGAGGTTTTCTTGTCCAAGCAGGTGTATTCATTTTTTCCAGGTTGGTTCAGGTTTACCAGCTTCACATGCATTCAGAGTGAAAAGCCTGATTATAGAGCAAACACGAATAGCCTTTTTTCATTTCTCCTGGAAGCTTTTAGCACCAATATCCTTTGCTGGCTCTTCATGCATTGTATTCTCTCACGCTGAAAAAAATCTGCTCCATAACTCATCAGTGGCACTGAGGGACAAGGTAGCCACCAATTATCAAAATGTCATTCACCTTCTTCACAGTCCTCTCTTCTTTCACTTCTTTGTACTGTTAATAGGATGAAGAGACTCGGAGCTATTTACAGGACTTTCATTTGTATTACTTAATCATGTCGAATTCTTTTGGTTTGAATACAGTCTCTGGAATCAAAAGGTTGAAATGACTCTGCATTGCTGAAATCAGCACCCTTTATACAATGTCCCACAGCAAACAATTAACACGGCCACTGCCACGTTGACCATGGCCTTCAGCAAACCATGTTCTGCAGGTTTTTTTTTCTGGAATCAAAGTTTTGGCATGCAGAAGTTATTTTCAGCAGCTCTACCTATGGGCCTGCAAATGAAACTTCTTGTGGCACAGACATGTTCAGCAGCATCTTTAGTGATGATAGGTCATAATACGAGAGCTAAGTGACAAACAATTGCATATGGTCGATCTCATCGGTATGAAACACTTTCCTGGCAGCTTTTCCTTAGCTGGAAAGCAGAATTTCATGTCTTCAGAGTCCTGTTGCTCTGCTGTAAGTCATTTCATAGTGCTGACTTTTCAGACAGATTAAAATGCCGTCCCTTTGGCACAATTCACAGAAAGTTAGTAGCTGTAAATAAAAGGAGTCGCTTTCTTGGCTACCCCAGGTCGCAAGATACAAACACTGTGCGCAGAAGATACTAGACCTGGAACTCAAACATATCTGTCTGCTTCTTGGCCAGTTTGGCCACTTCCTCTCTTATGGCCTTGACGAGGGCCGCCGTGGAGATGTTGGTGAGCGGCGCGTCGGAGGGGTCGTTGTCGGTCAGGCTCTGCTGGGAGGCGGCGGCGGAGGCCAGCGGGGCCTGCTCCAGGCTGGGGTGCAGGCTGCCCTGCTGGCTGTACTGCCGAGGCAGCCGCGACGGGGAGCTGTGCTGGTAGCGGGGCCGCGGGTAGGCCTCGATGTAGCCGGGAAGTGGGACCTGTGGAGAGCGGTAATGACACACGATTATACGGAATAATCCGTCCACGGTGCCGCCTGCCAGGTACCACAAACCCCCCCGGGGCACAGCCAGATGTGACGGAGAGGACCAAACGAAGGGAATGCAAACCTCAGGATTCCCAGCTTCTCCTTACAAACGCCTATCCTGGCATGTGCCATTTATGCACGTGTCAATGTCCCAGCTGTGGCAGCAAAAACAGGGGAAAGACTGTGTGTCCTCATTTATCATCGCCTCAAAAAGTCCGAGGGAAAAGGTTTTTCTGAAAGCGAGCTCTCTGCTTAGCAAACACTTTGGTTTTAAACAGACAGCATGATTTTGATGCCTTGAGAGGCTACCTAGAAACAGAGACTAGACAGGAATAAGGGAATAAAGGTAGGGATTTATTTGAAAGGCCTTTAAAGGTGCTCCCTGGGGAGCCAAGGACTCCAAGCTGGACCCCAAGATGGATGACGAGTCACGAGTTCCCCACACCTTTATAGGTTTGGCCCATTTGCATATCAGCATAAATTCGCCAATTAAAACTTTAGCTACTGATGTAATTTCCCCTCAGCTTGCCCCCCTTTAGAGGCTTTGGGCCTGGACAGCCTGGGTGTCCTTGGAGAGCAGGCCCAGAGAGGTTTTGTTATGACTGGAGAGCTGAAGTTAGCAGGCTACAAGAAACTTCAGAGTTACGCATTAGGCACTACAGGATTCAAAAAATATAAGAGTTAAAACCTAAGGCATCAGTTTTAGTACCCCAAAAACCTAGAAGAGAGAAGCAGAGTTTTCTGATTTGCAGCTACTGTCTAATCCAAGCCAGCCAAGTGTTTGGTCTCACTGTTCCCAACAGAAACTCACTAGGTGCAGAAAACAGGGATAAGCTTAGGTGTGCCAGCTTGGAAACTCAAGACTGAAAGGGATGTTTTACTGCTCAGAATTGTCAGGATTTCTGGCCATGTTTAACAGAATTACATGGGGAATTCATAATTTTTGTGCCTTCACAGATTTCAGCTCCATGTTACATTAGCTAAAACTAAAATAATAACGTAGGCCCTTTAGTCACTGTGAGAGATTAAATTGCTTTCACAAATCCATGAACCACAATACCAGCCTTTATAGCACTCAGAAATTTTAATGCATCAAATAAAAAATAGTATTTATGATTTCCAAAAGTCTATAAAACAGGAATCTACAGGCCTTAATTTTGAAGAAGGCTTTACCTCTCAAGCCTGACCATTAGGATTTACACATCCTCTACGCAGACTTGGGTATCCATCAAATGCTGAAGAGAATGTCAAGCATGTTCACTAAGGTGTGATGAGACAAATATAGGAAGCAGGTGTGATATGAAAGTGATCATTAGATGCAGGCACTTCTATTTAGTTTATAATAGGCTCTTCAAAAGATGATTTTAGTAGTGCAACATCTGAGCACACCACTAGAGGCCACCAGGTTACTGCTTTCACTGAGCAGCATCCAGCAGTTTGGAAAATAAGTGCTTTGTCGGAAAACAAGTTGCCTTGTCCCACAAAACTTAGTGTCTCAATACTTACCATTTGTCTCAGGGAATAATATATTACAGTAATTGAGCTTATAGGATAATTCTTTGTTGTCAAATCTCCCGTTTCCTGTACTCCCTTGTTTACAGTCTAGGCCAGCAAAAATGCGTGAATAATAAAGAATCTTATAGATATTAAGTCTCTGTTCTTAATAAATGTAACAAAGTCTTCGAGGTGTGATCAAGCTATAATCTAGAGGCTCAGAAACTAGGACACCAGGAATTCAAACCCTGAGTATTACTGAGAAAACCTGAGTGCTACTTCAGATCTTTATGCTTTTCATTTTTGTTTGGGCTTTCTGACTGCATTATGTTCCTAATGCCATTACTAGTTCCTCTAGTAATGATTTTCAAATAAAGACAATTTCTTGACAGATTTGCAAATTCACTGCAGAAACTGCAGTGATTTCTACATTTTTACATCTTCTGCAAAGCCACCAGAGGGCTGAAAACCTGAGTAACATGGAGTTGTTAGAGCTCTGCCATAGGTAAGTGAAGTTAAAAGGGACATTTGTTTCCTTTGAATTCTATAATGCCATGGTTATTTTTCAGACAGATCCTTCCATCCCTCTCCATTCCTCTTTCCCTGAAGACAAGGAAACCCACAACAGGGTTATACTCTTCTCCTTCCAGAGGAAGGAGCTGGGGGCTGGGGACCTGATTTGCAGTTTTGAACCATTTGTTTCAGTCTCCACTTTTGACAGGTGGTACCTGACTCTTTTTCCATGGGACTGCAGTCAACAGTAGGGATACAAAAGGGAAAATTAATGGAAGACAAGAAAAATTTCCTTATTTGTTTTGTGGCTTTTTTCCTTCTTAGAGAAAAAGTTTAAAATCATTGCTAAGATACAACAGGCCCCCTGGATTTAAAATGTCAGAAGGGTTAAAAACACACACAAAACAAACAAACGTACACCAAAACAACAACAACAAAGGAAAAGAAAGTTTTTTATGCTTTAAAAGGCAACTCTGAGAAGAAAATTTATACCACAGCATCACAAGCCTCCAGGTGTCAGGGGCACATCAGCAGGTGTGCTCAGCTTACAAATGAACAGCTTTTTTTTCTGACAGTTCAGCCTTCAAATTCAGACTTGCATTTCAAAGTCATACTGCCTTCTTTTCCTCACAGGCATCAGGAGCAGTAATAAAGAGTGAACAACAAATAGCTGCCCCCAGGAACATTTATATGACTGTGTTGTCTCTTGCTTAGCTGCTCAAAGCCAACTTAGATTTCAACTACAATTCATTAAAATGTTCTGTTGATGATTTGCACAAGGAAATAGAATCTATCTCCCAGGTTTTTTAGCCAGAGTGGTTCTGCATAAATACCTGATGTGAGCTCAAGCAGAAGAATTGATCTTTTTTTCCCTAGTGGAAAAAGAGCCCTACATTTGAGAAATTGTTTCAAACATGATAAACTACTGCAATTCATTTTAGGATGTTTCTACTTCAATTCTTTGAAATGTAGGTTTACTTTGGGCTAAAAATTACATCTGTTCCAGTCTAGGATTGTGCAATTAATTATTTAATTTATGATCTGTCACGCCAGCCTTCAGGAGGATTTGAAACACTGCACAGCCGGGCTGCAGCAGTGCTGGGAGGTAAGATTTGGGAGCCAGGCTGTCTTGAGAGAAGCCTCCAGGAGGGAAAGATGCAGCCCCAGCTTTCAAACAGCACAAGGCCACCTTGAGAGGCAGCATCACATTCTCCTGACACGTGTCTGTCCAAATACTTATCCTTTTTGGGAAAGAAAATGACATCTAACCCACCAACTTTAAACAGGTGCCAGGCCCTAACCTAGTGAATGATGCCACCCTCTGAAGACCTTGCTTACAGTTCATGTCATGAACAGCTGAAGTATCTATGCCCTCTCTTATGGCTTTTCACTACTAGAGATATGCCCCGTTCAAGAAAAAATTATCCTTATCAGATTCTTTGCAGACCACTGAAGAATTGCTGAAAACCCCTCCTGTGCAAACCACAGAAAACACAGGTGGTTAGAAAAGCAAGGGTGCTTACAGAGTCTGCCCACTGCCCTGGCAACTCATTCTCTCCAGCATAGGGCATCCAGGCTTGGTTCCTGTAGGCAGTGGGTGGAGTTGGGATAAAATAGCCCGTGAAGCCAGGTCGGTTTGCTGGAATGGCAAAGACTGCTGGTACCGTATTTCCTGTCAAATAAAAAAAGAGCAGACATCATTAATAGCTGAGATTTTCACTTATAATTCAGAAGACAGTGCTTATGAAGTGTGGACTTAGTGGTAGTTTGTTGGGGTGTTTTTTGGGGGGCTTTGGGTTGCTTTTTTTTTGTCCCACCATCTGACTAGAGCATCTTCAAAATGCTGGGAAATGCTGGAGAAGCCAAGATTTGCAGTTGTCCTAATAAACATGTACAACCTTCAGGTAAAGAGTCCCTAGGACTTGATCCTTGTAACAAATGATCTTCGTCAAAACTTTGACTCATTAGAGAAAAGGCTTTTGTTCCCCTTACGTTTGCTTCCGTGTATTCAGTTTTTAGCTGTTGTTACCATGGGTTTCAGTGTAATGCACCTTTCTTTTCACAGTTTACCCAGTCTTTCTTAATATCTCTAGGCAGAAAACCTACATAAATGAGTGACTGATATGTTTAACAGGCTGTACTCTCAACAATTCCATCATAAAACTTCAGTGCTTCTGTAAAAAATATCAAGGTTCTACCTGATCAGTTCCTTTCCCAGGAACAGTCTATGACTGCCATAAATTATGCAGCTACAACTTAAATAAATATTTGTTGGTTCCAAATCTGGTTTATCATGTCTTGATTAAGATGCATGTGTAGGAATACCCAGGAAGCCACCTATTAAAATCCCACTGTCACACTCCAATTTGTGTGGAAGGAGCCAGCCATCCTGGCATAAATTTCAGCCCAGTTTCTGGATATGGTCACATCTGCTTTCAGGGAGGGTTTATTGCTGTGGCCACAGAGATGCAGAGAACAGAGTGGTACAGAGACTATCCACAGGCTATAACTGGGCTGTCTGGAAGACCAGCATCCTAATGTGCATATTTCCCTTGAGATTTGCTATCATATCTCCAGGTATTTGCCAAGTTTAGAATAGAATACAAACAACTTTCTTGCCCAGGTAAGCCTTCCTTCCTCTAGTGTCTATTTACATGCAAAAACAGACTCTGGCAGTGAATCACCAACATCACACTAAGGGCATGAAATCCTCATCCCTAAATTCTGGTTGGGACAGCTGTATATCATCTTTATTAGTTATTGGGTTTTTAGTTTATTCAGTTATACTATATGGACATGTATTTTACTTTTCAGATTCACAGAATATAGCAAAAATAACATCTCTGACATGAAAGCAGAAGGGCAGTAAGCCCTTTAAGAGCACAACAAAGTACAACTCAAATATTTTCACTGCAGAATGGAAGCACAGTAACATTACATAGGTGGGCACATTGCTGTACTAGAATTAATGCAGAGAAAATACAATTCCTCCCTCTTCCAACTGCACATAATTTGAATATTGCTACTAATTGCTCTCAGTAGCTATGATACCACTATGCTGACAAAATCACAAGACACAGGCCTTCCCTGAAATTCATACAGGGTATAATTGAATTAGCATCAATTACTGGCTGCTTCAAATATCCCTCCCCCAGAATGTCATTTACAGCCCTGGCACATTTTTGCTCCTGATCAATCTACAAGAGGGTTATGTTGCCTACTCTGACAGATGCTGGGACACTGCATGGGCACATGCACAGAGATAGAAAGACTCCACCAGAGACGTCCATCCCCAAAGCAGTCTCCACAAACCCAGATATTTACAGTTTCTCAATGACCTCCTATGCAGTCCCGGGCCAGGAGTGCTATGGATGCAATCAGGGCATGAGAAGAGGAGAAAAATACGGTTTGTAGCACATTTTTCTCCTGAGCAGAAATGCATCACCTCTTTCCCAATTCCTCCAGCCCCATGGTTTGGAAGGAGGTGGGCTAAAAGAAGAGGTGTGGTCAATCCTTTGTCCTTCCAGGTCAAAAGCAGCACAAAGGTTGCTATTTTAAATGAGTTAGCAAGGCTGGAAGTGAGCATTCTTCAGGTAAGTACAGAGAAGAAACTGCTGCTCCTGTACATGACACATGGCTGCTACACCAAAATGCTCTTTTAATTTAACCACAGCAAAAGGAGCTACTATTCAAAATGAATATTCAATTGGCTGATGTAATACCTTATCTTAAATTATTATTGCAACATCCTTATCTTAGAGCTGATGTTAGGCTGCCTGAGGGTGACATTAGGCCTTAACATTCCAAAACAGCACCTGCAGCAATATTTCTTCACGTACTGAGGGTATAAAAGCTTATTTTCATATTAGAACATTAGAAACCTTGTATTACAATTGCACATTTCTCAGAATTGTCCTTGTCTTTCCTTGCCTGTATTACAGCCTTTTGTAGCACCTGTCATATATGAAAGGTTCCTTCAGCTACTCCCAGAATTATTCTGGCAAACTCCACAATATACAGGAAGGTCACTTTGTCTCTTCTGAAGGGTGCTGCAGCCACCCTTCAGCAACACACAGCAATAAAATCTCCCCATCACTGGATCCAATAAAAAAGTATATCCCACAGATCACATTACTGCACACATAAAGAAGAGGTCTTGGTAGTGTGGCATATTTTATAGCCTGAAATGTTTTGAAATGGGAGGGTGAGCATCTGCTCTCTTCAGGTACTGCACCCTTTGCAGAAAGTATGACAGTAAGTGAGAGTAGAATGGATTCTTCAAACCTACTGTATTTAATTAATTGACAATGCATTTGCATAGCCACATTATTATTCTCAGTAGATGATGTCAAAGACAATGCAGATAACTCTCTATTACTTCTGAGGAAGCTAAGAAAGAATTTTTTCTGGCAGATAACAGAACAATGTCTAAGAAACCTACTAATTTCAAAGCTTTGAACTAACAACATAAAATTCTTTTGAATATTATAAGCTCTTTTCCATAACTCTTCAGGAAAACATATTTTGCCAATAAGAAGCTATTTCAAATATTTTTCCAGCTAAATGTTATCCAGATACCATCAAAACAGTATATCAGCTCGATCTCATGATGAAATCAATTAATTTTTAAATACAACTCATATCAAAAGGAACAGGAACTGACTAGGCCTTTAAAACTGGGACTTTCAGACCCAAAACAAGTTCTGCACCTGGGCAGAAACTATATTTTCCAGAACAGGAGGGGTAAAGAGCTACCTTCGACTGTGCAATAGCACCACTGCCTTGTGTTTTGAAGGGAAGGGGCCATGTACCTTCAATTTGACCTCCTCAGGAGCCCACGTTTGTGACAAGACTAGGGGAAAAGTTTCTCAAGAGCCTTTAAGAGAGCCTTAAAAAAGTTTTCAAGCCCTTGGATCAATATTCTTGACTGATACAATATTGGAAGGACCCAGCTCATTTCTCCCCTCAGAACCCCATTACCTGTCTCTCCCACTTTGCTTGGTTTGTACAAAGTGCAGCACAAACAAGTCACACAGCAGTCCCAATACTGCAACTTATTTTGCCACCAACACCCTCTATACCCTCCCTAAAAATTCTACTGCATTTTGCGGTACAGATGAACAGTTTTACTGGGTTTTATTAATTCAGAGTCCTGATTACTGTGCCAGCAAAATGGCATACTTGAACACAGAACATCTGGGACATTACTGCTGGATCCTACCTTCAGAAAAGGCCATTTCCTGGTGCTTCTGCAGGATGAGTATTTTACGATGCAGCTGATGCTGTATTTACAAAGGGGCAGACAATCCTTTGGAGGTCTCCTTCAGATGCACCAGGAAAAACCCCACCAGCCTTTCTCCATATTTGCTATATCCCATACATTCATTTATATCCAAAATAATTTATAAGGTTCTCAAAGCTCCAAGTTGAATCTGCATTATTTTTTCACCTGAGTGAAAAGCCGATTGATCGAGTGGACCAACAGACATAGGAGCTCTTGAACCCGGTGCAAAAGGTGTCTGATCATGATGCTGGGCCTGATCTGCTCCACTGGACTCAGGTATTCTCACTTTGCTGCCAATATCTGATGTAGACCTGTGCATTAAGAAAGAAAAAAATAGAAAATTTTGTCATTCTGACCTACAGATGAGATTTGTAGCCACATACATGCCTATCAGCTACAGCAGGACAAGCCAGCTAGGAGCAAGCTGTCCAACTTTACTCTGGCATGACAGGAGCCTGGAGAATAACTGGAGAACAGGAAGTCTGGAGAAGTTTGCCAACAAGCCCTTTAGCCAGGTTGCTATTGTACCAAAGCATGTTACTACCATTGTATAGGGCCTTTGCTCGCTGCTTCCAACAAATGCCTGTGAAATGCAACACAAAAACCAGAGCTTTGCCATAATTCATCAGAATTTCACCATAATTCACCAGAACTTTACCATAATTCACCAGACCTGTACCATAATTCACCAACACGATGTACAGACAGTCGCTGCAGTTTATATGACATGGTATCACAGAGTAGGAGACTACTGTGGTAAATAACATACACTGCACTTGGCCAGTGCTAACATCTTTGGAAATGGTGCATCCCAGTTGCTTTGGGGTTAAAAAACAATGGATGAACAAGAATATGTCAACATTCAATATGCCCCTATCCTGACTATTTCAAGCAGTTACAGTTTGATAAGCAGGCATTTGGAAATGTTTCCCTTGGCCTGGGTGCCGCAGAGCTCTCCACAGGCCTGTGGTGCCTCAGATTGCACCTAACCCAGCACTGAGGGCTGAAGGAGCTCCCCCACCACAGAAATGCAGAAATTCCTGGAAATGCATTTCTTCGAGTGCCTTCCTGAGAGGAGGAGGTGAAATGCACACCCTGAGCCAAGACAGGCAGGCCTTTGCATGTGTTTGGCCTCAGTTTTGTAGGCACGAGATATCTGAGGCCTGGGCTGATATCCCTGGATTGGCGCTTACTAGGAAGTGTTTTACAATTCATCCCTCTCCTGTTGCAAGTCCTTACAATTCAGGAAAGCAGGAGAATGATGGTGTGAATTATCTGCCTCAATCCAGAACACCATTATGCGAGCTGAGGAAAAGAATGCTTTAAAAGAAACAAGAGCCTGCAGTCCCTAATTTTATTGACGCAGACTAGCTAATAGAAAATACATTGTTATTCATTTTGTGTTAAAATGAAATAAAACCAACATGTTTCTAATTTTATGAATGGATCTTTTTAAGTGCCTTTTAAGTGCTCCTTCAGAGTTTGCCCCAGGCCTTATTACAACAGTGGGTTTTAGAGACCATGCCTAAAATAAAATAACAGATAAATACCTCCTGAGAGAGGCAACAGCCACAGGACCCGTTCTGGGAGGGACAGGAGGGGGAGGAGAACCCATTACCATCTCAGGAAGCTGAGAAAATCTATATGCCTGTAAAAGAGAAAAATTAATATTTTCTGAAACACCAGTAGATCTCAGTCAAATTGAAAAACAAAAGAAAATCAGAAATTAAATACCTGCTCTGTGTGCCAGACAACGGGAAGCCAACTTTTTGTAGCATCAATAGTAATGGCATTTATTTGAGAATTTACAGTGCTTTGGTGATTTTAGAATGTGGGAGAAAACCTGAACAAATGAGCTCAGAGACAAGATGAAGCCTAATTAAAATAAAATGTATTAAACACTGTCTCTGTGACATTTGTAACCTGCTGGCAAAGCAGATCTGTTGTGATTATGTGAGACTCAACAGCTGCTTTGGAGCATGGGAAAAAGACCTGAGTATTTTCACTTTCTCCAGCAAAAAAAGTATTTTAAAGATTCAGAAAGCATGCTCAGAGCAGTGTGCACTGCGGTGAAGCCACCTGTGAGCAATCCATATTTCAACCTCTCCCTGTCAGCCTTCAAGAGATGAAAAGAAAATCCTTCACAAAACCCCCAAGTTCTGTAACTTTCCAACACAGCAACAAAGGCTTCAAACAGTTCTGAAAAGGCAGCCTGATCCAGAGGCCAACTAGGCCCAACTCACCAAGTCACAAAATTAGGCAACTTGCCCGCAGTAATTCTGAATTTCATCACCAATACATGTGAAGGCGGAGTAATTATGTGCATGAAAACCATGGCACCCAAGAAATGACATGTAGGAGAAAATTTTCCTTTTAAACCCTTTCCAAAGCTATAGATGAGAGGCCATAATTTTTCCAAGTACACTTAGAGACAGAGGAATAATATCTCATTAGATGCTTTCCTAACACTTTTCTTCAACACATCATGGATGAAGGTTTTGTTTTCCTGTTGGTTTTTGTTTTATTGTTTGGTTGTGATTTTTTTTTCAATTGTGGTTTTCATGGCGATGCTGCAGAGCAATGCACAGGATTAAAGATAAAATCAGAGCTGTAACAAATAACTGATTTTGGGAAGGCTGACCACTATCAAGACACGGGCATTTTGACAAAAAAAATGGGGTCCAATGGCAGGACTTTGGCACTCTAAACAAGAAGTATCTAGTTTAGCAAGAAAAGCTCCTCCACAAAGAGCAGAGAAAGTTAAAAACACATTACCATGGGATGAGTCACTCTATCTCCTGCCCAGAGAAAGAGCCTACAGGATTTACATGATTATTTCAGACCTACCACCTACATTTAGGTTTGAATTTGGCAATATAAATCCCACACTATGTATCAGAAAACACTGTCTTTCAGTAAACATCTTTTAAAATTAGACATTTAGACCATATTCCAAATACCTTTCTTCTCAAATACCTGCAAAAGTAGGTTAACAAAGAGGTAACTTATCAAATACTGAGTTTTGATGTGTCTCCAAGGGAAAAGCATAACAGACCAAGCATCTTCCTCTGTCCTCTCACTGCCACCCCTTTTAAAGCAGGTTAGAAACCCTCAAAGGCATGTCTCTGAAAATAATTTTTTCTTTCATGCCACCCACAAAGTCTCCTAATATTTACTTTCACCATGTTGCCATGATATTTAAAGAATTTCTACATATAAGTGGGGAAAAAAAAAATCTAAAAAGACACTGATTTATTTCTTAGCCAGGGGTTCCAAGTACTGATTTTTAATGAAAGAACTGTAAGGAAAAAACAAACGTTATTCGCATCAAAGAAAACCTCAATTATATTTCTCCTAATAGTGCTGGATGGGAAATGGTCTGCAATGCCTCCTCTGCATCTCAAACGCTGGCAGGGCTCTCACAGGCTGACTGAACACTCCCTTCTGGCTCCACAAGCCTTTCATCCCACATCTTGCTCTCAGCATGCATTTGTGCCAAGTATGAAATCCTTTTTATTCCCCCTATTTTAAAGGAACAGCACAGGAGATAATGTTTCGGAGTGGAAAGTGACTCCAGACACTGTTTAGCAGGGTGGGCAGAGACTCAGAGGTAGATCTGGGTTTTCTCTTGTGTGTTGTGCTTTGGAATATGGACATCAAAGAAGGTATTTTAAGGGATCACAGTTCACAAATCTGCTGCGACTTGCACTGGAAATTTCGGGGAAAAAAGTAAAATAGAAAATCTAAGCTTTTATTTTGCTGCTTACATGGGAGATGAACAATTTTGAGTGAGTGGCAATATTTTGCTAATGGCTGGGCAGAGAGAATCCTGTTAAAGTGAGAAATCCTGTAAAAAGATATGCTACACCACTCCGAGGAACAGTCTGTCCAGAGGGGACAGGAGTCAGTCCTCATTGTCCTGAGCTGCCACACACCCCAACATGGTCATGGGAGGAAAATCCAGTGAAATTTCTAGACTTTCTCCAGTGGGTTGGGGCATCAGTGTTTTCCTGCATGCCACATATAAATGGGAAAAAAGCATTCAGAAGCCAAATGATACCAAAGTTTTACTACAGAGGCCTGTTACAGATTTTTATGAGCCCTTAGGCTCTTGGCTAACTGGCATGATTGCAGGACTAAAGTCACTTCACCATTGTGAATCCAATCAAGGTAGAAAAAAACAAACAAAAAACACAACCCAGCTGATTTCCCAATTTGCCTAATTTTACTCTTCAAAATTTATTTATCCTTTTAAAGGGATCTCTTGGGTTTTAGCAAAAGAAAAAAAAATCAAACAAACAATCAAAAAGTCCAAAAAGAACCAAAGCAAAAAAAAACTTTGGAAGAAAGACATTCTGCATAGGTTCCAAACTCTAACTTTTGAAAAATGAGGACTTGTATAATACAAAGGATATGACAATCACTGACAGAAGTAATCACTGGCAGAAGTAATCACACTTGAGATCCAGGACAAACTGCACAGGTACCAGAGTGTAGACCCTGTGCCACCCTTTCAGGAAGAAATACCAATGAAGAAGTCTGTTGTGACTAGAACACTGACAATTGAAAAAGCAAACCAATGAAGAATTTTAAAAAGTAGGAAGTGCAGTTTAGCAGCCATTGGGCCAAGGACAATAAACCCTCTGGAGGATGAAGTCCAGCCACCAGCAGACACCCGCACCATTGTCTTCTACAACCCACAACAGCCTGAGGTACCACCTGTCAGGTTGCAGAAAAGAAAAATCACAGAATGGTTTGGAAGAGACCTTAAAGATTATCTCAGTCTAACCCCCTGTCCTGGGCAGGGACTCCTTCCACTAGACTAAGTTGTTCAAAGCTCCATCCAGCCTGGCCTTGAACACTTCCAGGGACGGGCCATACACAACCTTTCTGGGCTACCTGCTCCAGCGCCTCACCACCCTCACAGGACAGAATTGCCCATATCTAATCTAGCCCTGCCCTCTGTCAGTTTAAAGCTATTCCCCCTAGTCCTATCACTACATGCCCTTGTTAAAAGTCCCTCTCCAGCTCTCTTGTAGCTCCTTTGGGTACTGGAAGGTGCATTAAACTCTCCCTGGAGCCATCTCTTCTCCAGGCTGAACAATCCCACCCCTCTCAGCCTGTGTCCCTAGGCCAGCACACAATAACTATAGGCTAAAGCAGAAACTTTGCAGTTAGTTTTAAGGTTGCCTTTCCCTAGTTGCAATATTTGAATATTTTTACCACCTCCCACTTACAGATTGTTCTTGGATGAAAGTATTCTGTGTGGCCTTCTAATTACAGAAACATCCATCTATTTATATCTCACCATAGGAATTAAAAGGTCAGTGTATTTGTTTACTCATTGAATGATTTAACCTATTTGATTATTGAATTGCAATCCAAGAATAATGCAAACTTATTGATTTGGCTTTGCCTTTATAGCTGTCCTGTTTTCTACTAAGCAGGTGTTATTGAAAGTGGCTGGATTTTGGTAAAATACTCCCACGTTATCTCTGTTAAATGAAGGGGAGCTCTGAGGCTGTGGATACTTTACCAGCCACTCAGGCTGTGAGTGCTGGTCATCAGTGCCTGTTTGTGGTGCTGGGTCTCACCTCGGGACCCAGAGCTCTGTTGCTTTCACTCCTCTTTCCAGAGCACTGAAAAGGAGAGATGGAAACTGGTCCAGCCTTGTAATGGAGAGGGTTTTCTTCCCTGGTCTCAGCTCTCTGCTTGACTCAGCTGAGCAAATTCCCAAAGCTGTAACATGATCAACTGAGGCACAGAGCTGGCGGTCGGGCTGGTGTCACACGTTCAGCTCTGTAACTCCATCCTCCAGTCACAGCACACCAGCTGGGTGCCAAGGACTCAGCCAAGTGTTACTCATCGTGTTTCTGGAGGCTCCAGAACAACAGGGAGAGTTTGCCTTTCACTGGCTTTTCTCTGCCAGGAGAAGGAGTGAGCCCCACGTGGAGGAATCCTGTTTTCACAGGTTACCCAATGGGCAGGTTGGCAAATGGGCATTCCCTCACAAGAGCTACAGATAATTTTGGTATTAATGTCAGCATGTACAGAAAAACCCAACCAAACAAATAAAAACCACACAGAAGGCCTCAAAAGGGAGAAGAAAACAGAAAGGGAAAAATAAGATGCATGCACACTCTGGAGAGATACAGAAATGTTTGATGGTGGGACTAGCCAAGAAGTTGACTACAAAAAATTGAAGATCCACAATTTGGAGGACACCTGAAGAAACACAGATCTGAAGAGTGGTTCTGGACCCCTCTGCACTTGTTCCATCTAAGCAGGCAAAATGCTCTTGAATTTTCAAAGATGAAATTTTCATTTTCAAAATGCTCAGTATTTTGAATTGTAACAGCATTGTTGATGTTGACTTTTAATTGCCACTAAGAATTGAATTTTAAGAAAGGGCAAAAATAACTAATTCTTCGTTTATGGAGGTAACAAACATCCCAGTGCACAGGTATCTCTCATCCCCAAAGTTGGGGATATTTTCAATTCCAGCCCTCCATCCCTATGAGAACAAACCAGAAACTGGTGTGGTTAAAGCACAGTGCATATTCATGAAACTGATATGCAGAAAACCACGAATTACCAGCCCTTATCTAAACCCCGGAAGTCTGTGCCTATCCTAGTAGCAATCAAGTATCTTCAGGGAATTTAATGTTGTCTTCAGAATGCCAGGAAGGTAAGCAAATGCTTGAAGGTCCCAAATATGCAGATGATTTAGGAGAGTAATAAGTCTTAGAAAGAAAACAGTGAATCATTAACCAAAAAAAGAGTGGCTATTATATTTTTTAAAAACCTCTCACCATATAATATTTTTAATTTCATTTTAGAAAGATTCTTTGAAGTGTCGAGGTAATTTGACTCCCCATTAGCTGTCTCTTAAGCTTTTAATCGAATTCTAACCATAAAATACGATTATATGCTGTATGAATTTCATCGGACCAATTTCAAAGTGCCAGAAATAACCTTTAGCTTGATTTAAATAGCACCAACCTGAACCTTTGCAGGCAGTGCCACTGGCTTTCAAATACGTTCAAAATGGTTCAGAAGCAGCATCCCTTAATGTATTTTTTATTATCATGGAAGGAAGTCATGGTAATGGTTATTTTGAACTGAGGACATTTTTCTGCATTATCCTCTTATTCTAGCCAGAGGAAGGGACTCAATTTGAAATATACTCTTTAAAAAAAAAAAATTCTGACCAAAAAAAAAAGAACAACTTTTCACACCGGTATTGTTAGATGGGCTGTTTCTTATCTGAAAGCAATCACCTCTGGTTTAGATTTACGTCTGACATACAAGAAAATATTTTGTTGAGTTTCACATCAGTATGTGTCAGAATTCAGGGGCAGTTTCACACATGAGGGTGTGCACAGTGCTAGTGTGACTGCTGTCTAGACAGCTACAAAATTCCATTAACATGTTCCACCCATGGCTTTAAGTTCCTAATTCATGTATTACTTCTGTGAGGTAAGGAGGTGTTAGCTAATGCTTGAGGCTAGAAAATTAGGGATTAAGTGAGTTATAAGGTCAACTAAGAGACCCATGGAATTAAATCTTCTCTAGAGTCCCAAGCCAATAGTTATAAGTGCAGGATTGCCAATAATAGCCCACATTTCTGGTTGTTCTTCAGTGGTGAACCTCTCCAGTGAGCAGAAGTGTTGATGTTCCCTACCCAGATGCCACCACAGTTATTCCATAAAACCACTTTGCTTCCTAATATGTATTCTCTGAATAGAAGGAGATGTGCAAACAAGTTTTGGATCTGTTGAACAGCCTATTCTTTCAATTCTTAGTACAATTTAGACAAGATAACCTTGCTGCTAAAACAGATGTTGAGCCTTTCGAGGTGTATGTGTGTGGCTCACCTGTCTTCCCAACATAAATATATATACACCACACTACACACACTTAATTGATGCCTTTCCCTGGTCTTAAATTGAAGAGCCAAACACGGTTAGAAGGGAAAAAGGGTTTTTTCCCTGGTATTTATTGCAGCCCCTCAGGTGCAGCCCAGCCAGGGGCAATGCCCCAGAGCACACGGAATGCACACCCACGGGCACTCGGGATCACATCCTGGGCCTCACAAATGAGCACATCCAGCAAAGATTCCCCAGGGAGAGGCTCCAGGGAACCCCCGCCCCAGGAACCTTTCCCTGGCTGGGCCCAGCTCAGGGTACAGGATGTGCTCTGGAGAGGCCCTTGGTGCCTGGGGCTCTCTGACCCCTCACTGCCAGGCTGCCAAGGGCTTCGGGCTCTTGGCTTAGCAAAACATTGAGTCTAAGAATGTGGGCTAGAAGCACTGAGAATATAGTAAAAGTATATAAAAGGGGTATAAAAGAAAAGGCAAAAAATCATCATGGCATCATATTTCCTGTAACCATCTGGTTTTAAGCAGGTAAATAGGACTACATTAAAAAAAATGCGGCTCAGACTAGAAACACCTTCCTGACATCAGAGAGTGCTGAAGAGAAGCTCCACTTACGGGTCTGGGCAAGCTGTACTGGTACATTTCCGGCCTGTAGGTGGGCACCCACTGCACGCCCGCCCGCGGCCGGGTCATGGTGCCCGGGGCGCTGGTCACCACCTCGGAGTAGGGCAGGTGCGGGGCCGAGCCGTAGGCGTCCTGCCGGGGCTGGCCGCCGTGGCCGGCCGAGGCCAGGCTGAAGGCCTCCTCCAGCAGCATGTGCATCTGCTGCCGGACTTCGTCGATGGAGGGCTGCGAGCTCAGCGTCGACGTCTCCGAGTGCCCCTTGGCCTGGCGGGGCCTGCCGTAATTCCGGGGCTCGTTGACGCGGTCAACGTTCGTTTCTTCGATAATTTCAGGCTCGGTCTGTCGTGAGGAATAGGAGTGTATGTCAAAGGCTTTGCAAGACAGTGTTTGTGCTGCTTCGTCGTTCTCCAACACAGATGTAACACGTACAAATCAGGAATTGTGACAATGTAGACGCACGGCAAATAGTGGGAAGAAATTATTTGATGCAGGGGAGTACAACAGCCTTTTATGTTCTACATTGTTTGCTGGGAAAAGTAGCAGGAACACTCTGTAGCAGATTAAATTGTCAATGACTCACTTAAAAACAATTAGAATTGATGTTTGAATTCTTGTCTTAGTTGTGGTATCAATGGGTGTGCAACTGTGCCAGGAAGAGTATGGCTCCCTAAATAGTGCCATCACTATGAAGGACCCCTTACAAGAGACAGTTCATTGCAGCTGAGAGACTGAAATTCCTTGGTTCATGCTCTCACATTAAGATTGCCGAAGAGCTAAAGTTTAGGAGTTTTTCTGAACTTCCTAACAATGACACCACAAATTCAGTCCTGTCCCTTGCAGAGAACACCCTGGCCCAGCTCAGGGGTCCTACCCAGCCCCAAACAGGAGTTACAGAGGTATTTATGCAAAGTTAACGTGGGAGCAGGGAATGGGGCACATACTCCAATGAGCAGATAGTGCTTGGCCAGCTTAATTTGGTGGGTTACTCCGAGGGTGATTCCTTCTGTACAGGTAAGTACAAACAGAAATCATCTCCCTGATTTTTTTTGGCTGTAACTCCATGACAGAAAACAATCATTACATCGCAAGAAGTTGGCAGTGAAATACCACACTTCTTCTGTATTTTGTAAGATCAGTTTTACAGCCCAGAGTTTCAAAAACTTGTGTTTTAAACCAGCAACAGATTCCTTATAATTCTTTAAATATCTGTAAAACGCATTGAATACGCCAGGATAACTGTGTTGAGCAATAGGATATGTGTCTCTTTCTATATATAGCATGTGGTTAGAACTGTGCTAGTGTTTAAAATAGCCATAAATAAAAGAATACAACAGGATGCTCGTGCTAAAAATTCCAGCACTATCCTGATCATTTGAGTGTTCCGTAGCTCCTAGTGGGGCATATTTTTTTCCCCTTTAATAGTGCTTTTCTACACCTGAATAGATAAGTGACTGTGCCTCCAAGCTTTTGCAAGCTATAGGATAATCATAATACATATTTCTCCCTTTTCAGAGGGAAATATCAAAATGGTTTTCTTTTTCTGATATCAGCCACTCAGAAAAGCATTACATTGCTAATGAAAACTGATAATAAATCTAAGTAAAATATTAATTTGCTTTCTCTGCTTTAAGTATAGCTATATTTTCTATTTAATGAAAATACAGTAGTAAAAAAAGAGAAAAATTAAAATAAAAATTAATCATTTTCACATTAGAATTTAGCCATAGTTTATGCAGTTATGGTTATACAGTATATTATCTAAATTCAAAACCACAAGCTCAAATTCAGGCTTCCCAAGTGGTACACACATCAGATTGGGGGAGGGAGAATGCAACTGCACCAAATTATCTTAAATGGAAAAACTTTGTAGGAAATGTTCAACTAAATACTTTCCCTTATTTTTCTTCATGCATTTTGATTCCATTGTCATTTGTGTTGCTACAATAAATAAAAATCAGACACGTTTCAGAAGCCTGACTATAAAATGCAATGGTTGTTTGTGTAAGCGCAGCCAAAGAGCCTCTGAAATCATAATGTCCTGACTGGATGATTAATAACCATGGTCCTTCTATTTGCTCATGCCTGTAAAAATGTGAGTGGAATCCCACACAGACCTATTAGTACCCAAAGCTGAAATAAATCAGGTTTTCTACTACAACTCACTGGTGCAACCATTAGACCTCTACAGAATGTTTAAAATATATCATATGTATACAAAATACATATTAGCAGCCAACATTAGGGCAGCTTTGATTTATCAATGTAAAAGCTGACGTGAAGATTTTGGAGGAGAGTAATAATCATTTCTTTTCCTCATATTTTAAAATTTATTTCAATTCATGCTATCACTTTCTGAGGTATGCCATTTGCTATGCTATCAACTGAATCATGTAGCTATCATAAATAGAGGCCACTATACGTTATTGCAACCATTTAAAAAAATCATACACAGCTACAATATAATAGAAGGAACTAGAGGTACATGAAGAAGGCAAACAAAACCCTGCAGTGAGAGACAGACTTTATATACCTCTTGAATAATTCTGCTGCTGCAACTTTATCAGGAAAATTCTTTATGTGAACATTAATCTATAAGAGTTTGGATGCATTGCATTAATTTAGCTGTATCAACAAAATTATGTTAGTGAATTCTTTTGTATACTGATCTCTTAGACATGTATAATAAGGTCATTTTCTTCCTTTTATACAAAAAACAGACTAAATATTTTCTGCTCTGGTATAAAGCTCATTAGAGCAGTCTAGAGGTTCTAGAGTCTTTCGTCATGGCATTTACTCTACACACAGTTGTTCATGAACTTGCTGAAAATAATAAACATGTTAATAAAGTCTCCTTAATCTAATTCCTAGGTGAAGGTGATGATAGGAAACCCTACCACTGTGATTTTAAAGAATCACTGGGATTCTTTAAAATGGAAAGCTAGGTACTGTTCAATAATAATTCATTCATAAAAGACACTATAAAGGCAAATAATCTACTGAAAACCTCAAACAGTAGAATGTACACTCCAAAATAATACTAAAAGCTACATATTCCATGTGGACAAATATCTTTCTCCTCATATCCTTACCAATTTTTAGGTCTGAGAAACAGAGCCATGATTCAGAGAAATATCACAAAAATTAATTATAGAGAATGAAGTATTTTTAGAAAAGTATGAATGAAGTATTTTAGAAAACCATTTAGCAATTTGTTATTGAAGGGAAACCTTATGGTTGTGCACATGAGTGTAACAATTCCTCAGGCGTTTTCTTAGAGAATCTGGGAGATCTCAATCTCCTTTCTTTAAAAATAAAAGCATTATTATTGTTGAGAAGAAAAACATAAACACATAATTTGGGTGTGCTTGTAACAGCTCACACACACACAAACATACACTAACACACATTTTTTATGCTGGAAAAAAAGTCTCACGACATGAAGGCCGTATGAACTATTTGATTCATAAATTTAATTATTTGGCACTGCTTATAAAATGCAAAATTCACTATTCTTTGGCAGGACTTGCTGCTAAATAACATGCTGGGAGGAAGAGGTTAGCAGCAGTCTGAGAAGGCTGGTACATTTAATATGACAAATGGGATGTCAAAAATGGGTACCAGGTGTTACTGTGGGAAACAGAAAGGGCACAAGAGCCAGCACTCAAACCAGCCCTTTCTCAGAGATCAGAGATCAGGTTTACAGAGGTGTTTGGCTGCACCACTGGTGAGATCCATGAATTCTATGGATGAGCCATCAGTGCCCACCCGTGGGTATCCTGGGAGACGAAGCCTGTCAGGCACAGCTCTGAGGAGCTTCAAACAGGAGTGAGGGACCAGCCCACGCTGCAGGCTGAGGCTTGGCAGCTAAATTTCAATATCCTGTCCCATTTTCCCGGTGGCATTTCTGTGCTTTCAGATGGGAAATGCATTCAGAGCTGGAAGAGGTGCACTGCAGTGAATCTGCAGTGCATCGGGCAGAGGGATTTTATGTAACTTATCAGTAAAGCACTGTGCCAGGGACAGGTCGCCCAACTGCAGCATCAAAGGCAAGGCAAAAGCAATTTTTTCTGTGATGTGCAAACATCTCAGTTTATAATTACTCTGAGGACACTCCAGAATCTGCATAAGCTCATTAATCTACTTTTAAGGTTTTTAACAAATTTTCTTTAAAATATGTTTTATATATAGTATACACAATCTATTGAAATATATTTTTAAAATCTGCTGCCATGCCTGCTCCCATAACACTTTCAACATTGATTTCCAGGAAAATATCCCCTGTGAAAAACTAGCTTTCATTAGCATAGTATTGGTATCCTAATTCCTCAGAAAGCAGTGTACCAGTCAGCCCACTCACATGGCCCCGCATGACTCCTGCAGTCTGACAGGGAGTGTCCAAACTCAGGGAATCATTTCAGGAATATGACAACTACAACATGCCCTGAAGAATTTTGTAAAAGGTTTAAACTTTTCTGAACACATCCCCCGACCTTGGCACTTTCTTTCACCTTGCTAAAAACACATTCCTGGTGAGAGAGGGTCAGCAATGAAACCCCCATCCCAAAAATGTTTTTCACCTACAATGTTTAGAGGATGGGCAACCACAGGTGAACTTCCTTGTTTTCCAGAATGGTTTAGACCTTCTCTAGGGACTGATCTTCAGGGCGGCTGAGCTGCAGCACTTTGTGCACGTGACAAAGGATTAAAAAACTTGACATTGCCCCGGTGTGGGGGCTATTTTTAATCCTCATTCTGGGTTCACACAATGTCAACTTGCACCCAGTGTTTGTTCAGACTGCACAAGACAACTCCTCTGCCTTGTGCTGGCTGCATGAGCTCCTTGGACCATAAAGCAGCATCTCCTCTGGCTGGGTTTGACATTTACCTACACAAAACTCTCCCAGCTCTGATGGGAGCAAGAGGACAATACCCATCCCTAGGGAATTTCCACAAAACACAGACATTGGGACTTAGGTGAAAATCCCAGAAGTTGGTTGTTCATTCTTCTGAATCAAGAGAGCAGCTTCAGGCTGTTGTTCAGAACAAACAGAGCATTTTAATTGCAATGAAAAAAGCTCACTGCCAAGTAGCCACATGCTTAGAAGAACTATCTGAATTCAAGATTTAATACTTTGGCAAATAATGGGGTTTGGGCAAAGGTTTTGTTTGCATTTCAGACTGTAAAATGATGTACAGTGATAAAGTACATGAAAGAGTCTGAGCTTTTTTCAGGATGCTGAGTGAACACAAACTCCTGTAACATCATACATCTCGTGGCAATCTGGCTTGTGGCTTATCAATAGCTCCCTGGGTTTAGGAGCAAGTTAAGACTTTGCTGAGCAGAGTTCACTGCCTATACCCCATGAACTTACATCGTATCCACTGTTCCTGATGCCACGTCTTGGCCTTTCTCGAGTCACCAGAAGATCCATCTCAGTTTCCCCTGGGCTGGGACTGTTCAGAGACTGCCTGCTCCTGTACACAGAGTTCTTCAAGGGCTGCCTAGAAAACATGAAATGAGAAAACAGTAAAATGAAAAATAAATTAATGACAGGCAGCAGTTTTCAATGCTCACCTTTATTCTTAAATGATGACGTTCATAAAAATGCCAATTTGTTACAGGATGTTCTTTCTACGTATATGAAGTGCTAGAAATCAGTAACCTTATTGAGAGGTGATTAATTGTTTTTTATGGTTTAAGGAAAATAAAGTTATGTAAAAGACATGGACATTGTATGTGGGAGCTTATCAGATGAAATATGTCCCAAGAAAATATCAGGACCCTTTTAACTTCAGCTGATATGATTCAAATTCATTTTAAAAATAAAAAAAAAATTCAAAAAATTACAGGCTCTCCCACACACACAGATGGGGAGCAGAGATTTTGGTTGCTGATCCTGAGCAATGAGAGAGAAGCAGAAAAATGCTCCACTGAAACAAACACCCAGCAAAGGGAATGGGAAGAGACACAGTAGTGGGAGGAAACTGCTTGCAAGATGCTGTTTTTAAATAGCCAGTTTGGTAAGTGGCCACAGCTTTCTCAGAGAGCTGTGCTTCCTGGGATTCAGCTGCTTCCAGCACAGCTCTGAACAGCACTGGGACAAAGTGCTACTCATCCCTGGGCATTGAGCTTCCACTGCTGGGTGCCCCAAACCAAGGGGAAGCAAATGCAATAGAAAGGCAGAAAAAAAATGAATATCCAAAATACCCGGTAATCTCGCCAGCAAAACCGTTTCTGCCCTTGTTGCTGGTTATGCAAAAACAATTGCAGCACCCCTCTGTGAAATGCAGAACATATCTGTACATATCTGCAGGAGGGTTTGCCAAATGGTGGTACAGGAACTTTATGCTTCATCAAGCTGCATCTTTTAAGAAGGCTACTTCTACACCAGCAGAGTCTATCAGTTGTTTTCATACTGTGTCTGGCCATTACTCATTTTGTTGCACACTCCATAGAAGCACTGGTCCTGAAGTAGATCAGTAACAGATGAAATAACAGCATGCCAGCTTCATTTATTAACACAGTAATTATACTGCTAGAGCATGATACAAAGTTATCTTTGCCTAGCCATGCTATTTTTCTGCCTGGTGCAATTACTCCATTCAGAATATTAAAATTAGATCAGGTCATCTAACATGTGTCTGTGCTGCTTATTTTACACAGGGGACCTGGCAGTGCTCATAGTGAAGTAAGACAAGTTGCACTGTTATGTCTGAAGTCACACTTTCAAGTCACTTCATGGTTTAACGTCTCAAGAACCATCAATGAAATGAACAGACAAGGCAGTCCAAATTAATTCACTGATAAATAATTCTTCAGTTATTCCAGATCTTGTTAACAGCACATTTTGCCTTGACAGATTAGAGCAGCAGAAACTGGTTTGCAGAAATCCAGAAAGTAGGACATTTACATGATCAGACAGGGTAAAAGGTAGGACAAAAAAATACCAATTTCACGCTTCTGATTAAATAAATTACTCAGGCATGTGCTTAGTTCAAGGCAACTTTCGAAAACTTCTGTGTGACCTTTGATCACAAATCACCATGCTTATGTTTGAAAGTCCCAAATGCACTGCCAAAGCAGAAGACAAGCAGAGATTTTGGAATAAGTTTCCCCTATAAAAATAATATTGAACGAATCTTTCTTCCTATATAGTCTTTCTCTGACTATACTGTTGATATTACCAAAAACAGGGTTATGCACAGGTCAATCAGATCTGACAATCTTCATCTTCTTACATCAAAGGTCTCTAAAGTGTCATATGTTTTAAAATAGGTCCATAAATACTTAGTTGAGGCAGTTGTGATATATTTTCTAAGGGATTCAAATATCCAGCTCTGTAAAACATGCAGATTCTTGACCTGATTACAAACTATTAAAGAAAATCCAAGAATAGTGCGTATCAGCAGTAGGCTCTTAAAAATTACCTTGAGATTGCCAATTACCTCATTTAAGAGAGTTTTACTAATGAGAAAGGAGGTATGAACAGGAACAACTGGCATTCAAATGGGTTAGGAAGTGCCTTCTGGGAACACAGCTGGAATGTTTTAAAACACGAGTATTACAGTACTGATGACTGAAAGGTACCTAGAGCACAAAGCTCGTTGTTTTGGAAAAAATCAAATCATTTAGCAGCAATGCTCTGTAAACCATTTTGAAATACAATTAAAAATTAATCCGAAATATAAAGGTAACCTTGAGTAATCAACTGCATCTCTATTTTCTGATGTGTTTTGGAAGTGCTGTAATAATGCAACTTAAGTTAGAGGAATATATACAAAAGAGAAAAGAGTGGAACTGACCTTTTCCCTAGAAACTTTGAAATCTTTGACTTAGTTTTTAGTGAAAGCATTTTAATTAAAAATTGCAATTTTTCAAGTTTTAATTGCTGTAACAATGATTCAAAATGGAAAAGGTTAGAAATTATTTTTTTAAATTGTATGCTTACCTGGTTTGCTTTTAAAGCAATTTTATTTCATTAGAGAAATACAATTGTATTGATTCATTTATCAATAACCAAACCCCACATTACCTTGTAGTATTTTTCAAGGTTTTCCTCCAGCAATGGGACATTTTAGCCATCTTATTTTTGTTAGAAAAATAAGGACAATAATTGCCATGTGTGTTGCAGCTTATCAAGTTCAGCTCCAGGTAGTAGTATGGAAATTTTAGCACAGAATTCAAAACTGGTTTGTTTGTAAACATCTGCAGCATCTGTAAAGTTCATTAAGTTTTCTGCGTCTTCACAGAAAGCGCATCAGAAGCTCTCTCTTCCCGTGTAGGGATACAGATAATATATTTAACAAGTCCAGCAGCCAGCTTTCTATGGTGCAGCCACACGTTGGAATCATTCCTCCACAGCAGTGTACCTGCCTCCCAGCAGTTTCTATCATTCCAGGGATCACTGTCTCAAACAGACTGTGACAGGTTTACACAACACACCGAAAAACACGCGGGAAAAAACGTGTGGGATCTTCCCACACACTGGCAAAAACAAACATCAGTGTATTCAACAAAAAGCACATGGCTGTGTTAGAGCTTCAGCTTAATGTTTTAAACATTTCCTGTGAGCCAGGTGACACATAATGAACATCCAAATTAACGCCTAATCAGTCACTGTACGTGCAGCACACAGCCACACCAATATGTTGAGGGAACTTTCCAGCTCCCTGGACTAAATTTATTCCTCAACAAGTGTCTGTACCTCCTGGACAGAGTGTGCAGAGCAGGGCTCCCGTGTAAGGAAGGCTCCATTTCTCACCCTTTCAATGCACAATAAATTGGAAAACTGCACAAGGAAATGGTGCCCCAGGACCTCCAGCAAGAACATAGCATACAGCTGAGTCAGCATCTTTTCACTGACCAGTGCAGCCCTGGGAAAGAGCTCTTCCAGGGCTATCTATCCCTCAGCCACTGAACTCTAGAGCTATAGAAATTCATCTGATCACAGCTTTGGCCCATATTCTGAGCCAACAGTGCATCTGTAATTCCCATTACAGCCTTTTTCATCTCAGTGCCCCCAGGGTAATTGCTGAATTTCACTGTGTACAATGCCTGTGTCACCAGCAATGCTTTGATTGCAGTCAGTTTAAGCTCAGAGGAAAATTTTGGTCTGAACTTTCCAGGAGATGGGATGCAAGATTGCACCTCCAGGCATGAGGGCTATTTCCAGAGGAAAGGTGCTTCAGTATCCCTTTTTCTCTCATGGATCAACTGAAGTTTGTCCTGATAACAGCAAGAACCAGAGCCCTCCTGTGCAAGGTGCAATGGCAACACACTCTCTCTTATAATCCTTCACACCTCCAGAACTTCCAAGAAAGAGGAATCTGCACTCTGAGCCGTGCCTGGGGTAGGATTGGCATGATCTCCTCTTTCCAATGTGCCAGTTTGTGTTTCAGAGAGCACCAGCAACAGAGCACCCACCCACGGCAGCAGCTCAGGCACAATCAGCACCTGCACTCCCCCTACATTTCTAAAGTGGGGAGATGAGTGCTGCTGGTGTGCCATCCTCAGGAGACAGTGAAGTGTTAATCAAACATTAGTAATGTTACACAACATGCCAGCTTCACGTGACAGATGAGCAAGTTACGAATTTCTCTGTTAAAGGCACAGAAAGATCACCAATAACAGGCACACACAACACCTTACAGATACTATCCCTGCAGGACTTCCTGGACAATACACACTGGTTCTGCTATCTTATGCCTACTGCAATAGTTACATTTAGATACAAATAATGACAAACTAGTAACACCACTGTATTTTGAAAAAGAACCAATTCAGGTGCTAACTTCCTGCTAAAGTCTGCTCTGAGTATCATCAATAACATTACTACCATTTTTTCTGTTTACCTTTGAGAATGACTCACAAGAACTTGCAACAGTCCCTTCCCTTGTTTTTGTTTGTTTGTTTGTTTTTCTTTACATTTGTTTGTTTTTAAGCACACTGCAGCTTTACCAGAGGACATGCTTTCCATGGGCTATATGAATTTTTTTCACAAAGCAGAAGGGACCAGTGTCCATACAACAGACAGCTGGCTCATTAAAACAGCCCCTCTGACTCCCGGGACATCAACTCTCCTCCCAGATGAAGAACTGCATATAAAAAGTCTCACCTGTTCTTATGCTCAGCAAATGGAGATGAGACATCTGCATCTGGATCCAAAATGTGGTCAAGTTCTTTCTGGTTTTTCTCATACATCCTTTTTCTGTCTGTCAGCCCCTTGCTATTATCAACCTGTGGGAAATCATAGTAGCCCTTCCTCTTGGCTTTCAGGCGCAGCTTGTTGCGGTAGTGCTCTATATCAGACTTCTGCTTCAAAGCCTTGTTCACCTAAAAGGCAAGAAGATGTTTCAGGGCTGGTGGTGGGCTGGCTACCTCCAAAGGATATTGTCAGAGCGTGTTTGATGTGTCATCTCTGAACCACACCGTGCCATCTGCAAGCAGCGAGGAACTGCAAGTGAACAGAGTCGCTGCATTTTTATGGCTTGGCAGATGGTTAAATAATTTTAGCCTAAAAAACCGTGTGCCATTACAACAGTGACTCAGAGACACCCACTGAGGAAAAACACTGGTGGTGTCAGCCAACTGGTGTGACCCAACACCGCGCGTGCTTTGGGGCACCACGGGCACAACTCACCCATCAAAACTCCGCTGGGGTACAGAGACATCGCCCTGACTACCCAAAACCTTAAATAAATCACCACCGCTGGCTGGGGAAGAACTCCAGTGAAATGACATCAAATGTTTCTTTTATTTATATTATTTCTTACAAATCTGTTATGGGCTCCTGTCAGAGAGGAACCTTAAAAATAGGGTGTGTTTGGTCTGTGCTGGTACAGCTTAGTCCCATGGTTTCTCCTAAGTATTGAGAAAATTTCCCTCCTGCTTCAAACTTCAAATTACTTGGAAATCAGGAATTTACTTGGGTTTTGTGCTTCCAGAGTCAAATTCTACAGTCTTCTCACAAATTACAGGAAGTGTGTGTGCAAGGGTGCACACAGCACCAGGAGTGTCATCCTGCTGCCTTACAGAAAAGAGATGCTGAAAGCTAAATAAGTCTTTCTCTGAGTTTGGAAGGTACATGGCATATCAGTACTTAAAATACAAGTACAAAGTGGAGCACAACAGGCTGCAGTAATGCAGGCCCACAGGGGGACTCTGATGACACTGTTTTTCACAGTGTCCCTGGCAGCAGCTCTCCCCACTGCTTTTAAACTGTTTTTAGCTGTTTAAATGGCTGTTGCAGTGTGAATTTGTAAACAAGGCACCTCTGTGGCTTGTTCCCATTATGTTCAACAACTTCATAAAAGCCTCAGTCGTTTGTAAATGGACAGGTCTTGATTAAATCTACATCAAAACATGAATATAAGTGTTGCAGTCAAAGCATGTTTTTTGGCCAGCGTCTGGATCAGACATTTGTGCCATCCCACTGCTTTCCTTTGAAAAAACTGCACCCTCTGTGCACAGGCTGGAGTGCAGAGCAAGGCCATGGTCCCATTGCACCCCTTCTCACTCTGAATGAGATGTACTGCTCAGGACAGAAAGATCAGTTTGGCACCCAGATGATCTGTACATATTTTCATACCCAGCCCCAGAATTCATGTAGGAAAAGATCTTATTCTGCTTTCTGCCTTCATGACCCACTTTTTTACATAGGAGAGAAGGACATTGGGAGGGTAGGAATATAAAATATTGCCTCTTCCAAGGTTGCAGGCATTCACAGGTGCATTGTGAAAGAGCAGATCTTAAATTCTCAGATCTCTGTGCCCGCAATGCTAATGGAACTTTATATAGCATAAAGGTGAGAAGCTCCTAGCAGCCCTCAGAAACTCTAACAGGCTTAAGATGGTTCCACTTGTGGCTGTAGCCAAGGAAACACCTGGAGACTCTGTCAGACAGTCCTTACCTCTCCGTTGATGATGGCAGACTCCTGGCTCCTCTCTGAGGCAGCGTGGACAGCAGGGAGGGCCACGGGTTTGATGGCGATGAGCTGCACCGATCCCGAGGAGGTGTCGAAGGGGTCCATGGCAGACTTGGCAATGTTATCAAAGAGAATCCCTCCCTCCTCTTCATCACTCACGGCCACTAGAGCACATCAAACTCACTCAGCGTAAAGACACAGACATTTCTGCTGCATGCTCAAGGGGAAATTCAGCAAGCACACGTTTTTGGATTAATGATGCGCTCAGTGCACTCGAGGTGCAGGCCTGGGGGTCCTTTACACCGGGAAAAACATCCCATTAGATCACAGAAAATGTTATGTATTCAAAGGATTATCTGTCACTTCCCTAAAGAAGGTTGATTTCCCATCTACACTAATAAGATGGAAAAAAGGAGAAGAATGAAACAGGAAATTGTATGAAAATGACAATGGAATTTAAAGTACATGCTTTCCTAGGTTTCACATGGAAACACACACACACAAGTGCCCACGTGCCAAGGCATCAGTAGCTACACCTGATCTAACCCAAGAGTGCAGCTTGTTTTCTGTCTTATACTGCAAAAGCAAGGGCATACTCACATTTGCTAAAATAAGTAGGTTCATTTTTCAAAACTTATGAATGCTAAAAACACCATTTATTAAAATAAAAGCATTTTCTGCTGTGTGTTAAAAATGCTTAAGAAACTGATGGTATCTAATATTATGTTAATTTTTTGCTTTGCAAGCAGTACCTCAGGTCTCTGTGAAGCTAAACTGTTAAAATTTCTTAAGAGCCAGAAAAAGGCTTCTGTAAATCTTTAAAATTAAATGCCATGGCAAAATATCTTTAGTTTTCGATTTCTATATAACTCTTTCACATGCAATTGGGCCCTTTCTCCTCCAGATTTTCTTTGCAAACCTGCATTACCTTGTCAGCTGTTGAATCTGAAACCTTTTAACCACATTTTGAAATGAAAGAATGACACTAAAGCATGAGCACAAAATCTACAAAAAGATCCTTGCAAACATTTTTGAATAATTATGCTATTAGAGGGAAGAATGCTTTTTCCATCTCCTAACTGACAGGAGCAGAGATCCTCTGCTAAAGAACAAAGTGGTCTGCTCTAAATTTATTTCCTCTGAAAATACACTCTGCTTTAATATTTAATCACTGCACAAATTACAATGGACTTGTATAAACTCAGCAGTTTAGTCAGCCAATGATTTTGGTAAGAAAATATTTGACAGCAGTAACATAAAAGATGAACCCTCTGAGTAAGCTCATTATGTCTGTCTGTGCTCAGAGTGACTGCAGTTGGCACCACTTGAGCTTTTGAGCAATAGACGGGTTAAGTCACTCTGTCATTAAATATTGTCCCTGCAGCTCCACAGAACTGTCCAAACACGATAGAGCCTTTAGTGGGTCTGGAATCCCTTGTCCCTGCTGGGGCTGTTCAAGCACTCCAGATGTGTGTGCTCAGCGGAGCGAGCGGCTCACGAGCCCGGCTCGGTGACAGGAGCCCGGCCCGGTGACAGGAGCCCGGCTCGGTGACAGGAGCCCGGACTGCCAGGGAGCACCAGGACACCGCAGCAGCAGCACCAGAGAACGAGGGGATCCTTGCTGGCACTGCCCACACCTCAGCAGGGAGGCATTCACGTTACAACGAGTGTAAAAGTGAAGCACGGATGCTCCTCCCTGGGGGCATTTTGAAACCCAGCAGCCACAGAGGGCTCAGCTTGCTGCAGATGCATAGGGCGTCCCCCCAGACCTCGTTTCAGGATCAGAAACCAAGAGTTTTTCTTAATGAAACAGAATTCCTCCAGGACCCATTAAAGAAAAGAAAAAATTAAGGGTAAAAAGAATCAGAAATCACAGATGATAACTAATTCTGATGTGGAGCACTAACACCACAGAGCACCCTCGGTATCAGCCCTCTCAAAGGTGAGCACATCTGCATCTACTACAATGCTACCAGCATGGAAATGAGAGCCAAATGGCACTAGAAACTGGAATTTTATTCCACCTTAACTTTGAGATTGTTCATTAATTGGCATTTATAATCTAAAAGTAGGCTTTCTCCCACTGCCCCTTTTTCACTGGTAGGTGATAAATGGAGCCTGTGGTCTGCAGTCAGTGGCACACTGCTATAATCTGTGTTGGCAGTGAACCATAGCAAGCACTGGAATTTCATTATTTGCTCCTATCCATCTCCCAAGAGAATTTACAGCAACCATTTATAACATGACTGAACCACAACTACCTCCAAAGTTTGAAAAACGAACCAAAGAAAGTTCAGAGAAATGTGGGAGGACTCTTGGAGTGTTTGCTTCTGCTGTGTATCCCTGCTCTGGGCCAGTCCACCCATCCCAGCATCTCAGCTGGGTGAGCAACTGGCCAGCATGGGAAACTTCAGGAAACTGCCCACATATTCTTTACAGTCACTCACAATAAGTTATAATGCTTATTATAGTTAGCAACATGGTTTAAAAGTGATGTTTTAAATTTCTGTTTTCAAACTGATGCTTTCCAGCATTATTGTGGAGTCGTTCTCTTGTGCCTCTTTGTGAGCACAGAGTGAGAGTTAAAAGCTCAGTGGCAGAAGAGGGCAAAACCCAACTTAATCACCACTTAACAGCAATTTCCCATCTCTAGATACGCTAGATATTTCATGCCCCATGATCCACTGAGATCGAATTACTCCTCCTAATCTTTCCGTGACTGCAGCACATGAAGAACAATCATTTATTCGGTTGAGTGCCATTTGCAGTGACGAGCAGCGTGGCACTGGGTCCTGGAGGAGCAGGACCAGCCCTGAAGCTCTGTCCCCACACCACTGCAGCTCTCAGTGCACACGATCTGCTCCAGGCACGCTGCCCCAGGGATGCTGCCCTCCCATTTCCAGGCAGCTCTGCGCTACTTCCAGCCGGCAATGCCAGCAGGTGGTGCTACCCACTCGCGACCAGCTGGTCCCGAGGAAAAGGGGCTGTGGAACTGCAGCTCTGAACGGTTAAAAAAACCAATTAGACAGGTGAAGCATTCTATTTTTATCCAGTTAATAATTTAGAGTTAAAAAAAAAAAAAGCGATACTTTTGTTAGTCAAAGATTTCAATGAGGGTCACAGAAGATTCCTTGTCTCCTCTCTCTTTCCCTTTACCTTGTCTTTCCTCTCCTCTCTCTCATCAAAATATGCTGGAATGAAGAAAAAGAGGACTGAAATACTTGCACCTAAAAAGAATCAATAAAATAAGAACATTTAAATTGCCTGTGAATCAGGTAACCTTCCAGCCAAACACCAGAAACTAGGATTTGTGCTGTCCTGTTCAGAAGCAACAATTTGAAAGATTTTGGAAGTCCTTAGTAAAAGAATGATATGAATAGAGAAAAAACACATAAAGCCAAAACTTGGGTTGACTTGGAAGCAGGTGGACATGCTCTGCCTTTTCTTATGTGACTCAATGAAGTATTAAAATCCTTGAAGATTTCTTTCACATGAAGGGAGGACAAACATTCTAACCATACCTACAGAATATACCTACAGTTTGACAAAGAGCAAGCAATGTCACCCATCTAAAATAGCTCCTTAGGAAAAAATCCTAATTTCAAACAGAAATCCTGGCTCCTGTATGTGATTTAATAATGGGGAAGTAATTTTAATTTTAGAGAAAAACTCTATATATAGAAAAAAAAATAGGCATTTTTCTATATCATCCAAGTCATTCTGTTGGTCAGATGACTGCCTACAGAAAGGTACAAACAAGAGCTCTTAGCAATAAAAAAACCTCTGTTTCTGAAGGGGTTTATAGGCCTATAAGTAAAATACAAGTTTCCTAACCTTGGTATCTGAACCTATCAAGGACAGAAGCACGTCTCTGGAAGATACTGCAGGTAACAGAAAACACACCTGTGTGCACACACACCCTTTCAAAACTGCACCCAGCTCTGAGACAGCGCAATGCTAAACCTCTCACAAACAGCACAAATGTTACATTTGCAGAAACAGCTTACAGACTAATGGAAGCAGCTCATGATTCCTCCTGGACAGTATTTCCTTAGGTGTAAAGCCTGCTAAAACACAGTGATGTGCCTGGGGTGTTGGAGTCCTGGGTTTGCCTGGGATCCTGAAGCAGAAGCCACCTGAGGAGGTCATTTGCAATCTCTAAACTGCTATTTGCAGGTTTCCTATGAAACTCTGTACACAGGGTGAGTACTTGTCTCACAGCCACTTGTTTTGTTCCCTTTCTATGAAGGTTTCCTGTCATTACAAGTAGAAGGAAGGTTCTCTCTCTGTGGTTATGTCTTCTCCTCCAGCCACATCTGCCTCACTTCTAAACATCGAAGTCTTTCAAAGAGAGACCACATATTTCATAATGTTTGCAGTGAATCCATCACCCCTTTTCTTGGCTGACAGTTCTGTAATAAGTAGGTATATCCAATAATTAAAAGAAAATTATTTAACTGACAAGGATGATGAACATACAAAGAAGACAGGGAAGGCATCAGAGCCCACAACAGAAGCTTCTTTAAGGAAGTGGTGCCCTAGGGGTTTTAAAAACCTTTGGAGAAATAGTTTTCTGTTTGCACAATAAAACTGTCCATTTGTCTTCTTCAGTGCTGACATATTCATGAAAAGTCTCAGCCATCCAGACTGCCACTGGATCTGATGGCATCAACATCTATATGCTTTTTACACTATTGCTTGGATGAAAACTCCTGTCAGACTCAATTAGTCACCGAGCAAAATTCATCCAGAGGGGAAGGCAGATGTGAATGAAGAAATATTTAATTGTGTGACCACTTGCAGATCCCAGATCCCTCAGAGATCTGCTGCAACAGGCACCTTTGCAACACAGCAACATCTTCCTGCCATGAGAAGAGCAACCAAAAAGACTGGCTAAAAAAAAAAAAGAAATGGTATTAAGTCTGAAGCAGGATGCTAGCTCACTATTTAAAGCAAATAAACAATAAGAACAGGGCAGTGGAAGAAATGGAAACAGTAAGGGGAAGAATTAGTCTGTGTCACACAAGCTGAAATCTTGGGCAAAGAGAAAAGGGAATCAATGTGTAAAGCTGCTGGGAGGTTCAATAGCAACTGGTGCCAATGCACAGGATTTCAGCTAAACAGGTGGATTTTGTTTATTTTTGGGCTTTTTTTACCCCCCTGTGATTAAATGCAGTAAATTACTCCGAAAGGGCTAGGAGATTACTGTGAGGAGATGAAGAGTCAGATAAAATCCTACTTAATACCCTTTCTGGGGGAAATGAAGCTAATGCTTCAAGATGAGGGAATTGATGACGAAATGAGGAGGCTCCTTTCTCTGCACCATGAATTCTTCCCAGCACTCTGATTTCTTAGCCTTTGGAAGACACAGGCATCATGAAGGGGAATCATCTCACTTCAGACCTGCACAGGTGCCCCAATGCAGTTGTCAGGGCTCGTTTCTGACTGGATCTTACCTCCAGAGATCTGTCCCAGTTGGCCATGACCCTCTGGAAGCAGCCCTTCCCACTCTGACTTGTACTTCACCCAGCACAGAACAGGCAGAAGGAGGGTGCTGGATGTTTGCTGGGATCCACCAGCTCCCCCAGATCACTCTGTGTCCAAGCTGCAGCATCATTGCCACTGGACAACATTGCTGTTGCCATATTTCATTTTATTTTGAGTCACCACAGACAACTGCTCAGAAATTCAGAAAAACAGGCTCTGATGCTGAGCTGCCACATCAGACAGAGTGAAAACTAGTGGCCCACGCTTCTGTAGAATAAAGGAGGCAGTGTATCATAGCTTGCCTGACTTACATCCAAAAATCCCTTTGATTTTAGCTACACCAATAATATAGACAAGTTTTCCCTCCTGTTACTTTGCTCCTGCAGACAGCTCTTGCCAGGACAAAGGAAATTATAATCTTATAGACTGATATTTTAAAAAGGAGTGAGGTCCTTGACTGAATGACTTCTGGAAAGTTACATCTGTTTTCAAAGACAATGTCCAAATTATTAGAAAATGAGAAGTTGGTCCAGTTTCTTACACAAGGGAGTTTGACTCTTTGGGAATGCTGCTTGTACATCTCCACCTGTGATGAGGTTTAAGTACAAATCTGAGCTCAACTACACAAGTTCCTAGCCCAAAAGTTGGGGAGTCATATACTTTGTTAAGAATTGATAGCAAATCAAAACTTTTGTTTTTCTCTAAAAAATGAAACAAGCACTCACACCCTTCCAGAGACATTTCAAGGTTGAAAAACAGCCTATATCAATTTCACTGGCTTCATTTAGTGAGGAGCTGGTGAAAGGAAAGGTTGTATTGTGGGCTGCTTTAGTTCTCTAGGTCTGAGTGGGTTCAGCCATTTGCTTCTCCCTGAATGATGTTTGGCCTGATAAATGATAGGTAGAAGTGTTAATATCCTGTTATTCTCTTCCACATTCTCTTTCAAACCCATCTCAGAAATTGCCGGTGCCTCTGTTGGCTGATTCATCCATATTACAGTCCTCTAACATACATCATTTGGCACTCTCTAAAAAATGTTTTAATTTTTTTTAAGTGTCTAAAGTAAGTGAATGTAGAACTCATCTACTTTTAGAAAGAAAACCTTCTATTAATACAATAATAAGTGTTCTTCAAGAAAAAACATGCCGTTATCTTACAAAAGCTTATCACTTGATTCAAGTAGATATTTTGTGTTTTCAGTAGAAATAATGCTCAGCTGAAGAGTTCTCCTGATCCTGCAAAGCATCAGGTCCTGAAGCCAAGCCTGTCAGTCTGTGCTGGTTTCACATTGTTCACTCACAGCCCTGACACACTCCATTTGGAGTCAATTTTGATACAAGCCACATAGAATTTACGTACTGAGGTAACATCCAGTGCTGTCATTTCTCCCTGTAACTAAATGTCAGCAAGAAAGAGAATCTAAAATTGGTCTGTAACTATGGCAACTAATGAGCCATTCTGACTTGGAGTCCCCAAATCCAACATGTGACCATCAAGGGATTCATTCCAGTTTGAAGATGCTGCTTCTCAGAGAAGAAAATCTGCTGCCGCTTTTGCCGACGTGCGTGTGAGAGCCACCAGCAGAGAGCCAGGCTGGGGAGTTGGAGCAGGCTCAGGCAAACAGCTGGGAGAAAAGCAGCTTCCCTCAAACTGGAAGGAGAAACAGACACCACCCCACCTTCTGTGGATGCTGATCACACTGGGCAAAGGTAAAACCCTGCAGAAAGAACAAACTGTCAAAGATGACAACAGTGTTCGTAATCACAGCACGGGGCACCAAAGATGAGAAGCAATGGGTGCCTCGAGGTTTTGGTTTCTAATTTCAGTTTCAATAGGCATTTGGGATCACACAACTCCAAGCTGAACTCCATTTATTCTGACAAGGGAAGGTCATTTCATCTGCCATGACCACATCCTCCTTCTCAGAAGCTGTTCTGAAAGGGTTTTTTGAGGAAACTCTCCTAAACATACCTTAAAAGATAAGCCTACAGCTAAAAAGTTCCCCTCTCTTTACCAGGGAACAAGGTATTCATTCCCCTTCATATCTGTGCCAGATGACCAGGTGACCCTTTTTAGGGCCATGGCAGTTGAGTGAAGAGAGTTCCTTCAGAAGGAGCTGAAGTCTCCACCAGGAGGGCTCTGCAGATGAGGTGTCTCATGCACAGATTCCTCCTAAATTCTAACGAAACTAATATTTAAAGTAAAGGGTCACTGTTTCCTTATACTACATTCAGAGGTTTACTTAAGTAACATGTGTATGTTCTAGAAATGCACTACAGTCCAGATCAGAAGAAAGGATGTTAGATGCTAGTCAATTCATTTTAAAAAAAAAACAAAATTTAGTTCTTAACAATTTTCTTTGAGGATGTAAAATCTAACAAAACAAAAAATACCTTTACTAAATTATTTTGCCTACCCATGTAAACAGCACCTGGCACTGGTTTTGAATATTGGCTTTCCTGGGTGGGAAAGAAAAAAGACATCAGAAATTACAGCTTTTAACTGGAAAACATAAATGTTGTTGTCTTGTAAAACGAGCTACATTTGATACAGCAAAAAAATAATTAACCCCCTTGAAACTTAGAACCTGTTAGCCACTGTTTTCTATTCGTAAGGAAAACACAGCTACGGGAACAAAGCTATAACTCAGTAAAAATGGGCAGAGAGAAGAAAAGTGAGGAAGAAAGGGGATTGGGTACTACTGTCATCAGATGTTTCTGATCCATCTCGAGTCACAAGGTCACCAACATCAACCAAGGTCTTGTAAGAAGCATCCAGCGTGACATCCCAGGTGCCTCAGGAAAAGCTGCCAGTGAGTGTTAATGACAAACAGGTGTACCGAGGATGTGAGGAAAGATAAAGCACTGGATGTTTCACACTTTCTCAAATTAATTTTTATCTAATTAATTCATCTTCATCAGATCTGGGCCAGCTTAGCAGCAGCAGAGGAAATTAATATCTTAGGGAACTACACAACAAGAAATGCTGTAAACCCTGTCCACCTAGTAAGCAGCATCATGTCTTCATTAGTTTACTGGCATTTTAAGGAAAAAGAAAAAGGGGGAAAAAACCAGAAAAAGCAAGAAAACTTTCAAGAGCCCACACAAAGAGCAAACACCACGATGTTTCATGGGATCTGGGGAAACAGTTATAGCAGTAAAGGGGAAGGAGAAAACCCAAAAAATGAGCCACAAATACAAAATGCCCAGGGACTGCTGAGGGTACAAGAAATTGGTTTCAGCATCCCTGGTGCCTGTGTGGGTGTGGCTGTGGGAGTGACCACAACAAGCTCTTCTCACCGTTCCTTTTCCTTCCTTCGTCTTTCGCCACTTTTTGCGGTGCCATCACTTTCTGCAGGGAGCTCCGGCTGGAGCTGGGCTTTCCCGACCCATTGCTGAGGATGGAGCCATTCTGACTCGGGGACTGGCTGCAAGTAACCATAGCAACAAGGCAGGACGTGAGTTCTTCCTTCCAAACCTCATTTCAAGGTTATTTCATTTGCACAGTTTGCATCACTGAGTTTTCAAGTCTGATTTGGTACCAAAAGGAGACAGAATATAAACAGCACACAGGAACACGGTAAAGGTAGGAGCGAGTGATGGGAGGTGAACACGATTTTCTCAATTAGTTCAGGGCTGATGGGCATCTTGGTGGCTTGGGATGCAACTGCTCCTCATGCACAAGCCCCACAATGGTAAAAGTGCCACCACAGAGGACAAGAAGTCCCATTGTCAATTCAGTGTCATTAACACAGACAAAATAAAGTAGACCTTTGTTTTTGGATGTATGGCTAAACCAATTCCTTTATTATTTAGCCTGCATTTATAGTCAACTGTTGTCAGCCACAATGCAAAATTCACTCCTTCATTTTGCACGTATGCACACACAGCGTGATAAGAAAATTCTCCTCTTCTCCTTTTGGCACAAAACCTGGTTTAACTGGCACTGTTATTGGCTGAAACCCCTAAGAAAATGCTTGTTTTAATCAACCATTGCATATCCTTGTCCTGAAACTGGTCCCTGCCCAGGGTGAGGAGGGAGGGCAGGGCAGAACCGCTGTGCACTCGGTCCCAGCGAGGAGTAGGGACAGAAATGAGCAGCATGCTCTGGGCTGCACTGGGAGAAAGCTCCCACCACAGCTTCTCTGCTTTTTGGGGTGGACAGGTTGCTCCAATCCTAATGCACAAGCTGGGAAAAGCAGGCCAAAGTAGAAAATAGTACATTTCATGCTAGTCCACATCCACTCATAGTCACGTTTTTTTACACGTGAAACTTGCCACAAAGGGAATGAAAACTGCACAGGACCTGTGCAGTTATTCACAAACCTATCTGCAATCTACCACTGAATTGTCATGGCCAGTGACAGGGTGATGTAAAGAGGTTACATTAGAGAAAAAAAATGGGCCTAGTCACAGAGGCTTCCATTTACAGAGAAAAAGAATCAAATCAGATTCTATTGCTGTCACAATGGTTTTATAACCAGGAAATGGTACTAAAACAAAACAACTGTCAAAACTATCCTGTAAGTCATTGCTAGTACTGTACCATCAGCTTGAGGCATTCATTTACCTCCAGGTCTGGCCACCCTGGCTGGTGTAAGTAGAAAGCATTTACTGTGGTTGGAACAGCAAGAGACAAATATAAGAAAAGCAATTCTTGGGGATTCCCTTTTGAAGATAGCCTAGGTGGAAATATGTATCATTTGAGACAGGCTCTTTCCAGCTGCAGGGTTCTAGGAGAACTCAGCATGCAACCCAGCTCTGTCCAGCCTGAGGGTTTCCTTGTGAAATTCTATTGAAAATCAAAATTCTTGAGAAGAAGGATTCCTCCCCTACAAACCTGTCTGTCTCTGCTAAATGAATAATCCCAGCCCAGTAAAAAAAAATTCATCCAGGGACAACACCTGAAGAAAATCTGATCAATTTGGGAATACAGAAAAGAAGTGAGCATGGATAGCTTGTACAACAATTTCTGTGGTGATGCTAATCTAATTATCCATCCATTTTAAGTGGCCCTCATACTATTAACTGAGAAGTTTCCTTCAGTGGCGATAGCAGAGAAGATGCTATGATCAGTTACCAGCCACTTCATGGCTGCCTGGTTTGAATTGACCTTTCCTGGCTGTAAAGTACCCTGAATGAAAGAGCAAACACATAAAGGTCAAGAAATATTTCTTCATCTTTAACAACCACTAAATTCCATTTCCAGACACAGCTCCTGAGAATGAAAAATACTGAAATTCTACATGTTCTCACTTACTCAAGTAACCACCCTGAAGGAGGGAAAACTAACTCTTAGTTATTTGCTTAGAAGGGCACCAAGGTTCAACACATTTTATAATGAGAATAACTTTCCTGGATCGAGTTTGCTTATCAGCATTTGTTTAAAATAATGCAGATTAAATGGGGGATTTCTGTGCTCACTCAAAGGACTGAGGGAAGTGCTTAATCAGTTTGGTTAGAGGATTAATTAATAGGGCTGGTTTACATTTTTTATGTGTATTTACACATGGCTTTGGAGAGGCTTCAAAACATTTTAAAGAACAATTCCTGCAAAGACTTGACCTGCCCAGCACCAGCAACCACTGCCAGTGTCATGGTCATCTTCCATTTGTCATTTCTTCAGAGGCTGGAAGGCTTTGAAAGGGACAAGTGCTGCTTGTTTCACATGGACTGTAGAACCTAACCCTCACACTTCAGTGATTTATAGCCTGAACAACACCTCACTGGCATTAAATGGCAGAATAACAGTTCACATCCAAATGCAGCTGGCTTGCTCTCCTCTATTGGTACTCTCTGCAGGCAGCTCTTTCCACATTCCAGCTGATTTACTACACAGCCAAAGAAATGTGACAAACCAGGCAACAGCTTAGGATCTTTTTGTCTCCGTTTTTCTGCAGGGAAAACCTTAGCTGATGACCACTGGGGGTGTCTACCCCCCAAAAAGAGCAGCAGTATGAGTCCTCCAGCCCCACACCATGCCAGCTGACACCTTCCCCTTCCAGCATGTCCCTGTCACAGTGTGCAGCAACACTCTGCTGGGTTTTCCAAGCTTTCCCCTTGTTCCAAAGGGGGAAATATTGGACAAGATGAGGTGACTCAGCTAGGAAGACTTGATTTTCTCTAGAATTTCTCTGCACTAGTCAGCTGCTTTTCATGTATGTTATCAAATCCCTCCAGGAAGCCAGGCCTGTGTAATGCCTGTGAACTACACAACAACTGTTACCTCTATTCAGGCTGTTTACCTAACAGGTTTATTTTTCTCTCTTCCCTTCAGCACCATTCCTCAGCTCCACTCTCATTTAATACCAAGGAGAGTGGGTCAAGGAAAAAATGGCCTCAAAGCATGCAAAACAGCTGGGATAAAGGGATAATCTGCTTTCCTTGCCTGCAAGGACCAAGACAAGAAATAATGGCCTTCTATTCCGCTATTCTGTTGATGGCTGAGGGCAGACATGAGGTAAAACTTCCTTACAGGAAAGGCAGGAGAAAACAGATTGCTGGAGGAGGCTGTGATCATCCCACCAGTGGAAGACTTTAAAATAAGGTAGATCAGGTTGAGTTAGGAGGGTGTTGGACCCTGCAGTACAGAAGAGGAGCCAGAGAGCTTCCTGGAAACCTTGAAACTGTTATCCTACAATCCTAGAGACTGCATATGAAGATAGTGCAAACCTGGGACACTTTACCCTAGACACTGACATTATCTAGTCTATTCTTACACTTCAGGAAGTTTTGTCCTGATGTAGATGTTTTGGATCTAGAGGTCTTCCATAATTTAGTGGGTGTTAGGGTTTTCCCTTCTGCTAGTGAAGGCATTGGCTCCAATTCTGGAGTGACAGAGCCTGCCAGTGGAGTTACAGCAATCTACAGTGGCTAAGAACCTGTCTTTTGGTTCCTTGAGGAATTACCAGTGTTCATGCTACAGTGCCCATGCTTCGTTTGGGCTCATCTCTTGTGCAACACCAACATGTCTATAAAGCCACTTCACCTCCTCTGTGAAGACTTCACTGGGTTTTATCTCCTATTTTGCAGCAACCTTACACACCCAGCACAGACCAGCGTTATGCCAAGGATACATCATGGAGGAGCCACCTGCCACACGCAGAGCCTGGCTGCCAAACCTCACAGCAGCCAGCAGCACATATCCTAATAAACCCCTCTGTGGAAAGATCCCAGGTGCTGGTCCATACCTTTTCCTTGTTTCGTTGGATTTGGCAGTTTTGATGGTGCTCCCATCCTGGGTGGTTTCTCTCTCCTGGGAGGTGGGAGCATCTCTGACTGGAAGTGGAAGTATGACAGTCTCCTGAGTCACAGGCAAAACCTCATCCTCTGCTCCCTGCTGACCCAAGTGTTGCTTGGCATAGTCAAAGCCTTGTACTGGCTGCAAAAATATAGGAGAGATAACAGAAATTTCCAGCATGTATTAGATTTAATTTAAATTTTCAAATTCAATGTAAAATTTTTCACTACTCTTTAACTTTTTTTAATTACTTAAGTGACAGGTAAAAATATGTCAATTACCATGTGAATGCCCAACAAGAAACCAATTTTCTGATGAGATCTCCATTCCACACATTTTAAACATGATTAGTTAGTATAAAATTGATCTTGGCTAACCTTTCTTACCCTGCTGTAACACCCCAGAAATTACTTTGACAGACAGCGGAAGAATGAGGATGTGGAAGAAAAAATTAGGAGTAAATAAAAAAAAAAATAAAACCACACAGAAAACTTTCTCTGACAAAACCCTTGTGTTTCCAAAGAGGGTGGGAGTAATTTATTCCCAGTCAAGCCAAAATGAAAAAGGCACACATCAGAAAGTTTCATGGGCAACATTTTCCAGGAAAGAATCTTTTTCAGATCAGTGAAATTATATTTCTCCTAGCTTGCCTGTTGCCTGCTGGGAAGGATATTACTGACTTCCCTTGTTTCTCTTGGGAAGTGGCATTTCACCAGGGCCTTGCAGCAGGGCAGTTCTTGCCCAGCAGAACTAACACATGCCTTCTGGGCAAAGCAGCCAAGGAAAGGTGGATTCTCTCAATGGAAAAATTAAACATTTAGACAAAACTTGACTTTCCAAACTGCATTTTCAATTGGAAGGAAAAGAGAAGGGGAAACAAAAACAACCAATCCACATTAGCTGTTGGGAAAAAAAATGACAAATAAATCACTCAAAGAAATTCCTGACCACCTCTGGCAAAGATGTTCTTGCTACACTAAATAAAAGTAATTTACCAAAAACTGGAAGGCTGCTCTTCCTGAAGTAAAAAGACTATTGACAAAATGCTGAAAAAGGACCACAAAACACTTCAAAGTTGAGAAGTGGTGATTTCGAACCTCATACATACTTTGGGAAATACTTTGGAATTAGTTCATGACTGATTAGTCTCTCCAGGTTCCTGTCATGTCTGAATGTTTTAGTTCCAGAAGAAAATCAGCAGGAGGAAAAAAAATTGCAGTTGGCGCAGAAAAAGAACGAGCTCTGAAAAGCATTTTCTCTTGTTGTGTCCTTTACTAAATCTGGGCTGCAGCTCTAAATTCAGATACATTTCACAGGTGATCTCAGTCTGAAAAGAATGGGGCTGTCTTTTACTTTTTGAAATATAAAACATGATTTTTCTTCATGTGGCTCTGCATGGCATTCCCAATCTCCTGTTCAGACTGAGGCTCATGGTTCCTAATATGTTTCCATACTTCAGCATTCCTCTGATAAGGAGCTTCAGTGCATTAAGGAGTGGGCTAATGTTGATATAGGAGAGCAGACAACTTCACAAATCACCACTATGGAACTTGCAACATATCAGCCAATTCACCATCACCCCTCCATGGCAAGCAGGGTATCACAAAACAGCCACCAAATGAGCTACAGAGGCAGCAAAAGAAGGAAGGGAAGCAGAAGCTGTGTGAAGGACAGCTAGGAAGAATACAACATCCTTCATAATAATATTGGTAACCAAAATACTGTTTTTCAACCTCATTATAAATATTAAGTGTGAGTTAAGACTCCCTCTAGATATTCTGCAGAAAAGGTAACAAGAGAGAAGAGGCAATTAAATCAGTTATTTCTCCCTCCATGCCTTTGAAAAGTAAAATGAGTTTCAACTTATACTTCATATCTTATTAAAAAAAAACCAAAAACAAAACAAAACAAAAAAAAAAAAAACAAATCACAAAAACCCTCCAAACAAAAAACAAACCAAACCAGAAACAGCAGGACATGAGAATTACTAGAGAATTCTTCAGTGTCCCAGCTCAGATCTGCCAAAGGAAGAAAATGAAAGATTATTTTAATCAGAGTTCTACTTACAACCATGTCCAGCAACAAACTGCAATAAAAGGAGAGCTGAGAAAGTCATCCTCATCAGCAGACATATTGCATTAAATAAAATTTGCTCTTGGATCCCTGCTCTGTAAAAGCCCACAGGAGCAGATGGCTCTGCCACCCCTGAAGGGAACTGGCAAGGCTAAATCACGATCAGGCACTGCAAGCAGAGATGTCCAATACATCCAAAATACTGACAAAGACTGAAGGACTGAGATGCTAATATTGCTTTTGAAATAATAAATGGATAATGAGACCACCAGATTACACTGTCTGGCAAAGAGCAGACTGAATTTGCAGAGTTGTTTGTGGGACTCTTTTTTCTTGTAATTATCATTAAAAAGACACTAAAGACATTTAAAAAAAAAAAGGCGGGAGAGAGAGAGAAAGAGACAAAGAGAGAAAGAGAGAGAGAAAGAGAGAAAAAGAGAAAGAGAGAGAGGAAGAAAGGAAAAGAGGAAGAGGGAAAGAGGGAAGGAAAGAAAGAAAGAAAGGAAGGAAGGAAGGAAGGGATGATCAGGTCCTCCTGTCTATTTGTACACCCAGGTGCAGTTTCACTGACTTTTCTCCTCTGTGCCCTTTATCAAACTGATAAGCCTTGTTTTCCCATGGCCTGCAGTACTCGCTTTTGCTTGAGGGTCTTAGACTACAGATCTTATCTCTCTTTACCTGCAAACTTATTCTTTCATGATCAAAAAAAAAAAATAAGGTGAGGGGACAAATGAGATTCTAGACTTTAAAAAAGCATGCTGTGAATTAGAAACAAGGAAGGCAAAAGTTAAAATCCATCCAAAACCTCAAAGCAAAACAGCTGCTTAAAATAAAAACAGCATTGAAATAACATTAAAATAAAATCCCATCAGAATTTCACCAATTTGAATTTATACTTCTTTTCATTTTCCAGCTAGAGAGAAAATTGAAAAGAAATGGTAACAGTCCCTTTCCCCTGCAACTGCATCCAGATGTCCCTGACTGCTGAGGCGATTCAGAACAGCAACTCAGTTCCCAAGAGAGCTCCTATAAACCACGCTGCGCATGAGAGGTCATTTCGCAAACTTCATTTATTTACCCTTCAGCCTGCTACAACACAGAACTCACACCTTAATTACCAGCCCGGGCAGCAGCCCCGCTGCTCCGCTGCACCTCCTCCTCCTGCTGCACACGGATTTTTGGTGCCGAGCGCGTCTCTGCCCCGGCGCGGTGTCCGTGCCCGCCGGGCTGGGGCAGCTCCGCGGACCCGCAGCCTCCGCAGGACTGCGGCACCGAGCGCTCTGCTCGGAACGGGGAGCCCGAGCGCTGGCAGCAGCTCCGCCAGGAAACAGACACACCTGAGAGCCCAGGATGCAGGTATCCCACGGTATTCTCCTTTTCTCCCTACACGGTTTGCTAAGGTATCGCAAAATTGCTGCGGTGATTCACCAGCAAATCTCGGATGCACAGAAGGAAAATATTAAAACGGCTGCTTAAAGTACAAATCACTCCACTGTGACTCCACTTCGAGCAGAGTCAGCATTAATCAGCAGTCTCGGGCACTTTCCTCAGCCGTGAAATACAACAGACTCGTTTTAAATGTGACATGGATATATTCTCATCAGCTATTTGTGTTCCCAAACTGCATTAAATGTGGCAATTACAGTTCCAACAATTACTACCATCCTGAACACTGGACTTAAAAATTAAAATAAAAATCTTCTTCCTAAAATGATCTTCTTTCATTATCTTCTCAAAATATGTTTCTTAGCCTTATTTTAATTAAAGGTGCTGAAATCAGGAATGACCAAACCAGTCCATTCCCAGTCCCACTGCAGGATTTATCTTGCACAGTCCATTTGCCAAAGTAAACTCTAAACTAGACCTGGCAGAACCTTTCTGATGGAGCCATCACTGTGAAACTAAATGGAAAGCAATTTAGTTTTCATTTAGAAATGCATCACTTTTCAGATAATGAATTAAATTAAATTTTATGGAGTCTCAAAATAAACCGGAAAGGGGAAATGCACTCTGGAAGTGGACCTGCTGCACTCCGGCTGCAGTGAGAACAAACCTGCAGGAAAAGCTCCTGGAACGACTGTGGTGGGGATGCTGGGAGCTCAGCACCCTTTGTTTTATTCCAGCAATTGCAGATCCAGCTCCCATCTGATGACATTGACAGCTGAAGCAAATGTAACCTGACTGAACAGGTTTCAACCTGAGCATGTATCTTACAGCCTGATTAAATCTAGTTTCTCAGGAAGAGTGAAAATACAGTTTTGTCTTTCTTTTTGGAATGAAAACAATGGATGAAAATACAAAAATACTTTCAAGTTTTTCCTGTGCTGTAGTTTTAACCAGCAGTAGGTAGCTTTGTTTTTTTTTAAATAGCAACTTTCTTCAGCTGGAAAGCATCCCATATTGATGGGCAGTTCAAAAGAGTGTACAAGTTTTGTTTTATTTTCTTCCTTTAGCTGGGACCAAGATTATACATAAAAAGAATCAAGCAGTGCATAGCATTTCCAACAGCCCCTAATGAAGCATAATTTGCATTTTAGGGGCTTCAAAGGGGCGTCAAATACCACTGCAGTGATATTAATTCTTGTCTGTGTTTGTGATATTGTGTGTTTCACTTTAGCAGATCTAGTCTTAACACTGAAGGGATAATAGTGGATAAATAGACGAGCACACTGGAACCAAAATGGAAATGTCTTTTTTGCATCATTTTTGATACAAATGTCTGGTTTCCAACTGGCACCAGCTGCACCCATCTGCAACGAACCTTAAGATAAGGAGAAAAGAGCTGTCAAATGCATCATGCCTTCCTTCAACTCTTCTTCCAATCTACATTTTTCAGCAGAAGCAACAGAGCTGAAATCTCAATAATCCTGCTGTCTGTAGCATTAAGAAACCAAAGAAAAAATTCATCATCTCAATCCCATGCCAGTAGAGAACAAAGCCATCTAAAAGGGCAAAGGAACAGTCTGACTTACAGGCTCTGTAGGATTAAAACTCCTGTCTTTGGGTGGATCTGATCAAGAGCCATTGAATAGCAGCATTGAGAGGGCAGACTTTTTCACCATGGAGATAAAACAGTATTCTGTGACATTTTTCTGTCAGAGGATCAAACAGGAAGTACATTCAATTTGGGAAAAAAAAAAATCTTGTAATTGATATGGATTAGTAACTAAGAAAGCCATGGTTGTTTGAACCCAATCAGCAAGACACATAAATAAATTAGGAAGTTCAAAACACCTAAAAGAAAAATAGCAGTAGAAGAAAAAAAAAATTTCAAAGAATGTCTATTCTGGATTAGCAGTCTGGGGGGAGAACTTCTGGTTAGGGCCAGGTCTGAACTGCTGCCAAACCCAGGCCTTCAGACATTCCCACCTTCAGCAGGCAGGAACAGCTCAGGCCGTGGGGTTTGAGGTCCTACAGGAGATGTGCTGATCCAAGCTGTCAGTGACAACCCGTCCAATTCCTAACATCCTTCAACCTTCTATCAAAGAGTGACAGCCTCAGCAAGCAAACCAGCCTTTGGATCTAGAGCAGGGTCCCTCACCTTGGCTCTCTGAGGCAGGTTCATCATGGTGTCTGGTTTGAAGTCGTTCTTGTTCTTCCTGCACAGCACGGCGGTGATGATGATGATGATGACGGTGGCCACAGCAATGGGAGCCAGCACTGCTGCAATGATCCACAGGTTGTTTGGGGGGTTCTTCACCACAGCTGCAGAAAATGGCAAACCAACACTGGTAAGCTTCACTGGGCAAGGCTCCAGTTGCTTCCGGCCTTCAATTGCCTCCACGTAAAAATTAGTATAAAACCCCTGTAAGTAATCTAGCTTTCTATACAAAGGAATACCTTTGTGTTACTTTACTAGGGAAAAAAAAAGGAAAAATCAGCAATACTGTTGAATTCACAGATCCCTTGTCTCTCTTCTCTTCGTTATGTGTTACCTGGTTATACGCAAAAGCAGACATCCACTCCAAAGTCAAGATAGATGCCATATTAGATATCACTCCAATGGTTCATTTACACAATAGACAAACAGAAAAAAGGTGCAAGTAATGCATCCTTAACTATTTTTCAAACACAAGCCCAGCTTGGAGCAAAGTAGCACAGCATGTGTGTTAACACACATGGAGTCCATACCTGTTGTCAAAGACTGACTGGCTCAGCAGGAGTAAACTGGCAGAGCTTTCTAAAAAACAGTGAAGCTAGCTCGAATAGTTATTGTCAATATCAATAAGGCAATAAGAAAATGCTTCTCTTGTGCTCTAGAAATAATTTATCATAGTTAAGGTCAAAATGAATTCATCATTTCTGAAGGAGGGGAAATAACAAGGTTGAAAAGAGCTACTTGCAGATGTATTAATAATGGCACCAGGAAAAGGGTAAGTTTCAGAAATGCAGTGATGCAAAAACATTTTAGATTCCATTTCATCAGAATAATCTCTCTTAGTATGAACCTTCGACTTGTCCACACATAAGAGATCCTCCTGTGACACATTCCCAGTTCTCTCATTTCATTTCCTTTCATTTCATTTCTTCCCGGAAAAAAAAATCTGACAACCTCCTTATAACATTGAATTTTGCTGTAGTGAAATATTTAGTGGACTTGCCCATGACATCCCTGTTTATTTTGCTGTGGCACTGGTTGCTGGCGTGGGCAGGCAATTGTGAGAACACCAGCACAGAGCAGCCGTTCCCATTTCCTAGGGGACCGGCGCTTTCAAATGTCATTGAGCTGATGAGCTGTCAGAGGCACTCAGCATCTCTCAGGATCAGACTCCAAATGCAAACCAGCTTGTTCTGCAGAAGTTATTAGGAACTTCCAGTTCTCCAGCTGAAAGGCTGGCTGGAGCCTGAGCCTGTTTTCCTTGTAGATTCGTGACTTTTTGCAAAGCTGGTGAAGTTTGGTGGGTGACGTAGGAACAGCACTGTCAGGTTCAGAGCTTGGGCACAAGACTGTCCAAAAGACCAGGCTGGAGCCTTTCAGGGTTCACTTTTCAAAAGACTTGCAGAATTCTTAATTATTGACTTTGACATTTAGTGTGGGGATGAAAGGGCTGTGGGGAAGGAAACAGAATCTGAATTTTAACAAATAACAGGACCTTTAGTTATAGACTGCTGCTGTGGAAGCAGCAAAAAAGTGTTGAAAAATTATATTTATTCCTTCTAGGGGAATGTAGAGGAAATTATGACCTTATGGCTAATGGGACAGACATTTAAGAGTCCTAATTTACATCTTTAATTCAGTTACCAGACTCCAGTGTGACCTAAAGTCAACCCATGTTTCATTCAACTCAGTAAGACTTCAGTGGAATTTGAAACAAGCCTTTCATTCTGTTGTAACTCAGTCTCTGGCTCATAACACAGGAACATCCATATTTTGTGTTATTATTCGTCTGTCCTGTCTAACCCAGCTATGAGCTCCCGAGGGTACGTGTCTTTTCTTACAGTTTTTTGGGACAGAACTTTTCATTCTGCTGGAACAGAAATTATAATGAGCAAAAATGAAATCCACACAAAGTATTTTCTGTGGCAATACAAAGACAGACTACAAATAACTGTGTCCAAAAGGAAAGAAATTGGGTTTTTTTCCGTAATAAGGTATAAAAATGGAATTACCTCCTACATTTCAAATATTCTGCCTTCAGAATCTCAGTTACCTCAGGTCACAATTTCAATTTCTGTATATTCTCTTCTTACAGCGTTCTATGCATACTTGGCTGGTATGAAAATCTACAGATGAATAAGGCTGCCTTATCAGACCATGGAAATACAAAGTTAGATCATGAGCAGTAGATTCCATAATTGCCTAAACACCCACATAAATATAAATCACATCAGTGCACAAAGAGCTAGGAAACTGCTGTATCTATATCTTCTTTAGTACAAAATACATTAAAGAAAAATTCTCACGGAAAACAAAATTACTTAGAATTTAAATACTGGAATTTATGGAATGGAGATCCCCGGGTTCAGTTGAATTAAAGTCAGTAGCAGACCATGATCAAATCAAGGATCAGACACGGTACATGGTGCATTCTCTGGAAATTATATCATATTTCAGTCTTCTAACTCAATCTTATGTTTATGGATGATACATAAATTATTTATTACAGTGGTCTACTCTTTCCCTGTCACCATTTCATGTAGTTATTTCAGTATCACTGCTCCTCCAGGCAGATGTAATTGCACCAGGGACACCCATTTTATGTGCTTTTTCACCAGTAAGGAGATCCAGTGCAGAAGTCCACTACATAATTTTGATTCCTTCTAAAGAAATACTTTGGCCAAGTGGAGAGATCCAGTTAGCAAAAGGCATAGATTTCTACATTGAGCTGTTAAGTGCATGAAAAAACACTCCAAGCTTCACCACAGGTTTATGACTATGTGTCAATGATATAGGAATGTTAAAAAAAAAAGAAAATTAAAGAAACCTGCATCCACAATCACTCAGTAACTGATTAAGGTCTTGAAAAAGAAATTTGAAAACGCTTTACTTTTCAAGAATGGATTGCTTTTAGGCCACATTATTCTGAATGATACTACCATATCTTGAATCTCAAAACTGTCCATATGCTCAAGTAGCTCTTTTCAACTTTAATTTCCTGATTTGTGTCTAAACAATATCTTTAACAACCATGTCGTTTTCTTGGTGAAAACTCTTATTACAGTTCCACAATATTCAGTTAATGGATATTGCTCTTTGTGATAAGGAGAGGCTCCCCACATCTCCCTCCAGTGTTTTCACAAAGGAATAGAAAACATATAATAAAAAATGATTTAAGTAAGGAATTTTTAAAAGGACTCTTACGATCAGCTTGAACTTGGATGACATAGCCCAGTGTCAAGGCCATCCGCTGGGAGTCAACCGTACTCAAGATTTTGGCAGCTGCAGTGCCCAGCAAAGGCTTCCCATTGTATAAAGTGTAATATGTCAGTTCAGCTGGCTCCTTGGGTCCTGGAATACGCTGAATTTTTACCATCTTTAAGGGAAACAAACAAACAAATAAATAAATAAGGAGAGAAAAAGAAATAAACCGTGTTCGCATTATACCACTGCAAAACTTGCCAGGAGATATTTGAAGACAGGGCCCACAGGCACTTGAAGACCTCCTACAAGCATAAGCTCCATGCAAATATTCTCATAGGATCAGAGTTTCTCCCCTTCAGAGCCCAGGCTATTAAGTCAGTCAGTTGGAGAATGACTGACTTCTTAAAAAAATTTTAAACATAATCCCAAGGTAAAACCCTACACTAAGAAAAGCAGGCAGTAAAGAGGAAAGGATCAAATGTTTGGACATTACAGTCCACTGTAAAAGGGGAAATCTTATACTCTGTTCTAATACTGAAAAGTGTATTTACTGGCATATTGCAGTTAAAAAGCAGCCTCACATTTCACTTCTATACTCATTATTTTTTATCCCAGGTTGATAACAAAGGAATCATGCTTTTCCCATTTTATTCTGCAGAACTCTGGCAGAATTTTTCCATTGTACCTCCACCTTTCCTGAGAGTAGAGAAAGTGTCAAACACTTCTCATGATGAGAAGAAAAAGGAGTTTTGTGATTCTTCTCCATTATGTTATGGACTAAAATTTTACAAAGGTTCACACTTTTGGCAAGTAAAATGTGTTCCTTCTTTTAAATTCTTTCAGTGGAAAAATACAAAGAATCGTGTGGGCAAATGTGGAATGTAATAACTTGGGTTTATATCTTACAACAAACAATTCTTGAAAAACACAATGTAATATTTTTTAAAAATATCTAATTTTTGAAGATTGAAGAAGCAATCTTTTAATTGCCCATAGCATCAGTTGGCTTAATTGGTGAGAAAACAAAATATGTTCAGTTCAAAATACTGAATGTGAAATGCTGTAAATAAGAGAAAGATGATTAATAAATTACTCAGGTCTGAAATCTCTACTTCATAACGTGATCTGGGGCCATATGATTTGATGACTAACCCTGTATAAATAAAGTCTGCTTCTTACATTTTTTTCCCAACAAAAAGAAGAAAAAAGAAGTTCTAGCTTTGAGTTACCTAGGAAACTTTTATCATGAAAAAAAAGCTTGGAACTCTTCATTATGCTGAATACGCTAAAATATGTACTTTGTACCAAACCTCATAGCAACCAGAGAGAAAATATTTATGAACACTGATTAACTAATGATGATTTCTCAGGGATGACAGGCATGCCTGACATGGCTGGCTGCGGAAAAAGACACGATTAGCAACGCCGTGCATTCTGCCCTCGCTGCTTGGATATCCGTGAGAAACACAGGAAATTTCAGCCTAGCTAGACTTGTCTTTTACAGGAGCTGAAGGGGGACACACACGCAAGCAAAGATTTATTTTAACACACATCCATCAAGCACCTGCACAGTGTAGCTGCCCACGGTGGTGGCACGTCGGAAGCGCCGTCCCTGCTGGTGGGACATCATGAACAGCGGGGCCAAGCGCTGCTCCATCAGCCTGGCAAAGCTCTGGTTGTTCAGCCCCAGCAAAGCAATATCAACCCCTTGAATGACTGTGGGGATGGAGAAAAAACACCAATCAGCACATCGTGCATGGACAGTAAAGTAACACGCGGTTTGTGGGACGGTTTGGGACAGGGAGGGGATGCCTTTCCCTGGTCTTAAAATGAAGAGCCAAACACGGTTAGAAGGGAAAAAGGGATTTTTCCCTGGTATTTATTGCAGCCCCTCAGGTGCAGCACAGCCAGGGGCAATGCCCCAGAGCACACGGAATGCACACCCACGGGCACTCGGGATCACATCCTGGGCCTCACAAATGAGCACATCCAGCAAAGATTCCCCAGGGAGAGGCTCCAGGGAACCCCGGCCCAGGAACCTTCCCCTGGCTGGGCCCAGCTCAGGGTACAGGATGTGCTCTGGAGAGGCCCTTGGGGTCTGGGGCTCTCTGACCCCTCACTGCCAGGCTGCCAAGGGCTTCGGGCTCTTGGCTTAGCAAAACATTGAGTCTAGGAATGTGGGCTAGAAGCACTAAGAATATGGAAAAGTTTATAAAAGGGGTATAAAAGAAAAGGCAAAAAGTCATCATGGCATCAGAGGCACTGACTAACTCAGAAGAAAAATACCTGGACGCTGTTATCCCCTCTCAGTAATTCCCTGTGGGGATATAACACGCTTCTGTTTCAGTTCCTGCACCGTTCTTCTCAGATAATGTCAATGATGTTTCAGAGAGTAAAAATCTTAAAATACCATTTTTAGGCCTTCAGTTTACCAAAATGGCTCAGGGGAGCATCTACTCTATGATCTTCAATGTAAATATTAAGTTCAAACCCATTTGAGAGCTGCTGGTTTTATGCTTATTGCCAGATGCTCCTGTAACTGAACCAGTTTTCCATCCTGAGGATTTGAACTCTGAAGTTTGGATTTTGTACAATCTCAAACAAAATATCCTGTTTGAGAGCACTGAAACCTGAATAAACATTTCTGAAGTATAAATGAAGGCATCTGAAATATAAATGAATGTAAGATTTAAAAGACACTGGATTCTAAAGTTCAAAAAAGTGATATGACGTGCTGATTCAATTCATACATATGTATAGTTTTTTCAGTATTATTTCAAAAAAGTCTTCTGGGACTACCAGGATCTTTTTGAAAACAGGGTTTCCATTGTAATATCAATAATACTCCACTGCAGCAAGTGCATAAAGGCAAGAAATGGAGTATCAGGTTCACAGGGTCCATACTGGGAGGAGCTGATCCACTCCCTTCAGAGGATCATAATCTCTGCATAAACTTACGTTTTTTTCCAAATTTATGAAAAGACAGAACTGGTACCAAGTCTATTGCATGTCAGAGCCCTTTGCTCTTGCTGTCCTGAGCATTAAACAATTCCAGGTACAGACACCCCATCTAGAAAAGCTTTGGCATCACTCAAAGATGTCTGGGGGAAAGGGTCTGTTTCTTGCCCAGTTATCATTTCTGAAGTCAAAATGATACTGAATTTTGAGAATGTGGTACCTGGGAAATGGCTTGATAAACGAAATATTTTGAAGCCTAAGAGCTTCAAGTGAAAGATGCAAAAATCCCTGCAACCAGAAAGTCAGCAAATCATAACAAAGTTCCTTGGTGTAACAGCTTCACCTTTGTTCCTTGCTTATGTCTGCAAGTCTCTTTTGATTTCAGATTTAAATCCAAGTCCCAGGGTATTTAAAAAAACCAAAAAAAACCGAATCAAAAACAAAAAAAAGGTCTTTTACTGTCTCAAACCTCTCAGAAGATAATGCTGCTCTCAGAATTGTTTCAGCCAAAGTGCTATAAATTCTGAGGTGGGTGTTGGTCGCTGGAGCTGTCGCTGCTCAAGATGATGAATCTCTTATGCCCCAGAGTGACTGTAACTACATTTGCCCAGTTGAAGGCAGGTTCAGTGGGCAGCCACTTGTTTCTGTGTAAAATTACTGCACCACTGTGTTCATATAAATGAGCACTAAAAATTATTACCTGGAGTGCACAGAGGAGGGAAGAACATTAAAAAGTACCTGTTATCACCCAGTAGTCCCTAGTTGATTCCGAGACATCAAGGTTTGGATACTCCAAAGCTTTAAAAATAAAAGATTAAATTATGTCGTAATATTCCAACTTCCTACACATTATGTGTCCCAAAACTGGCTAACCAGACAGCAATAAATAAAATTGAACTATGGCCCAAGAGGAGATCTAGAGCATAATTTTCAGGGTTTCAATTTCTCTTCTGTCTGTAAAAGAACATCAAGTGCAAACAGAAGAAGCACTGCCATACAAAGTAGAACATATATCTCCTGTTACCAAAATAGTGGCTGGTACAGAGTCTGGGACGAAGCCCAGGGCTGCCCAGAACCAAGAAGGATAGGTAATAGGTGTTGTATACATTTCTGCTGCCTTCTCCCCTGCAGAAAACCAGGTGAGAGTCCATGACGATTCTGTGATTAATCCTTATATAACCCAGACCACAGTTTTAGCCTAAAATGATATGAAAATATACCAGGATCAGACTCCACAAGGATTGCAAACGAGACTAAAACCAAAATGTGAGCACACCTTGGAGTGTGGTGCTCTCTCACTGAGCACGGTTTAAGGCATTACTACCATATGTGTCTGCATCTGTGAGAAACTGATATTTGCTGTTTTGATGCCTTTTGTTAGCTCCTCCATCTCCAAAGTGCACTAGGCTGTAAAGCTCAATATGCTGCTAATTCATTATGCAGCTCAGCATTTGTTCAGTGGATTAATACTGGGAACCTGATTCAGAAAATATCCATGCTCTGCACGTTGATAGGCTGCTATTGAGTCACCTTGATTTTTAAACCCCAAAGTGGCTCGGAATAGTAAACATTGTAAAGGATTTGATTAGGCACAGTAGCTGCTTTTGAGGAGGATTTCACAGCATGCCCTGAGCTGTGCATTTCCACGACAGACTGAGAAGGCTCTGGAGGAGCCACTGGAGCCTACTGGGAAATAACATGCTCGGAGAACAACCTCAATATTTGTTTGATAAACTGAGACAACTACATTGCCACATGAATAAGCATCAAACACTCTTCAAAGGAAACATTTTCCAGACACACTATCAGTCTGGAGCCATAAACACTGTGCGTGCATTAAGTTCATGAGTTTGCAGTACAGCTGCTGCACTGGGAATAAAACCAAGAACTCCAAAATGAAATATAAGCCATTAGTTGTTAAAGAAACACTAGCTAAAGACTTTATCAGGTCTGTTCATCATGTGTGGGGATCAACAGAGAGCTGCAGTACCACACCAGACTCACTGTGTGACAAATGGCTTTCGCAGCTCCTGACTACCAAACATGTGTCTGTATTGCCTTTGTGAGAAGCACCACAATCCTCTCCCTATGCCATAGGCCTATTTTGGAGGCCAAACACTTGAACTGGGCACAGCCAGCACCAAAACCTCCTCCAGCTTTCTCCTTGTGCTCTTGGATGGCCCATGAAGACATGTCCTGCACACAGGGTACCCACCAGCCATGAGAAAAGAAGGAGCCTGTCTGATGAGGAATGGGCCACATCCCTTCCTAGGTCCCTGACCATACCCTTGTCAACAGCCTCTCTCCACCTTCCCTTGCCTGTGGAAAGGCCTTATCAAAATACAAGCCCACTTTGAGATCTGTCTCTTACCCCGTGATGGAAACTCTGATTCAAAAGTGCACCACCACAGTGCAAGGACTTATCAGCAGGCAGTTTGACCTATTTGCTTCCAAATATCATAATTTGATTGGTAATACCTCAAGAACAAAACAAACCTCCTTTCCCAAAGATATGCACAGTCACCTAAGTTAGCTGTGATTCCTGACTGCCTCACAGCAGAGAGAAACCACTCATGCCACAGAAAGCTCACCATGCAAGTCACTGATAGAGAATTTCACCATGTAATTTCTCTGCTGTTGGGCTGTTTGCAAACAAAATGGACTGAGAAAGAAAAATATAATTTGTGTTTTCCTCAGTGCTCACTTTCCAACAGTCTGTTTCTGCTCTGATGTACCCAGCGTGTCCCTGTCTCTTGTCACTCCCAGAACACAGACCTCCAGTGAAGGGACAACCTGTGTGCAGTGAGCTTAATTTCACACATCACATTAACGAGCAGATTAAACAGAAATCCCCATAATCAAGTGTCTTGTCCCTTTAATCATTTTAAAGGAATTAGCACGCAGAGTCAGAGAGCACACACTCCACACAGGCTGCCCACACAACTGTCTCCAGCTCTCTGTACCTCAGAGCCTTCATTGCAGCTGGAATGCAAGAAAACTATTGATTCCAAAGTGCTCAGACCGTTGTAAACTGAGGATGCAGTTCAGAAAATACACCAACAACTTTTTATAATAGAAGCCTAGATGGAGCTCACCCCACTACCCAAACACCCACTCACAGCCTGATCCCAGCCCAGCCCCTGGAGAAACCACCGGGCTGAGGATTCCACTGAAGCAAAGGGCTGTGCTGAAGCTAAAGTTCATCCAGTGCTCTGCTAAGCTTTCCTGAAATTAAGAATTTGGGACCTTTTGTGCTTTGCTTTTACAGAAAACTACAATTTTATTTCGTTTGAAAACTGGCACAGGAATTTTTTCTTATTAATGACAGTATATATATGTTTTTTCTTAGTTATTTGCCAGTGTTTCTAGCAACCAAAATAATCACTGAACCCTGAACAGAAAAAAACAACTAAATAATCCCCCCACACTTTTTTTTTTTTTTTTTTTTTTTTTTTTAACAGAAAACAGTTTAAAAAGTAGTTAGAAGAACTACCTACAATCTCTGAGCTTGACAACAAATCAGAATTCCAGTGCTGGCTAATCTTGATGCTGGGAAGCACATACTTACATTCAGCAATGGTGAGAGGCGGGTAGGTGAGGTAGAAACCCACCAGCTCAGCTGACAGCTGATTAAGAAGGTTGCTGGAAATAGTGCCATTTAGAGTTGTGCTTTGATTTTTCACTACGTAAAACAGAGTGACAGCTTGGGAGACATTGGAGGTGTTCAAAATCTGAAACAGAGGCAAAAAATAATGTGTTGCTGTGGTTCAGCTCAGTTTAAAAAAAAAAAAAACAACCAAAAAACACCAAGGCAGTGAAAAGAAACTGGGGAAATGTTAACTTGAACAATGGATTAGCTACATCTCATTCAACTTTACTTGTGTGATACTTTAATCCCTACTTTATCACTTGCAGGGTTCCTGGAGGACAGCAGCAGGCAGAAGAGGTACTGGCAGGATTGAAAACGTTTTCCGCTATTTTTACCAGGAAATGTGGGATGAGGGAGAGGATGCTTATCAGAAAAATCATCCAGTGCTTGATGCAGAGAAATTGTCATGTTTATCTTGCTGCCTTTGCTGCCTTCCTACTGTAGTTCTCTAGACCCACACCTTCTCTATATGAAATTAAGGGGTATCATGTTTTTCTGTTCCTAACATCAAATGAATACCTGCTCTCGTCCCCAGTCTAGCTCTGGGCCAGTCTCTTCCTGAGCCCAAATCTGATGACTGCTTTTTAAGGACCAATTCTATTTAGCGACTACTGGATAAGATCCTTAAAAAACAGGAACAAAACCTATATGTTTTCTTGGAAAACTTATGCCCTAGGGCAAAAGGAATGGGGTTTTTTGGCTACTGATAGGTAGGCCCAATAGCATTCATGAATGTTATTTAAATACCCCATTTTTATAGTTTGGATCACCAAGTTAAAAGAAAAAACATGGTATAAAAAAAAACCATCAGAAGAGTCCAAGGTCAGATGAAAAGTCTGCCTGGCCAATGTCCACTTGGAAATGGCTGGAGCAGAGGGTTGGAGACTTAGCACAGGACAAGAGAAGCAAATGGCTTTCAACAGTGTAAGATTGTCCCACAGCTGTGGTCAGAGCCATAAATCCTATGCTTGGGTTTAAAAAGGGTTGATGACTTTTTATTGTATATCTTTGGCCAAATATTTTTTGTAATTTCCAGATTTTTTCTCCAGTTAGATCTGGACATCTTTATCATACAATGTGTGAAAGGATGCTTCTTTCCATTTAAATTTGAGTAGTTCTATTATGGGAAACTCCAAGTGACCACTCCTGATTCACTACAGTGCTCATGGCTGGAGAGCCATGGCCAATTTCATTTCTCCTTGCACAGAAGAATTTTCATGCCTTTTACCCACCTTGCTGCCCTTCCCTCTACTCTCCTAGTGCAGCACTGCCTTTTCTGAACTGGCTCTGTCTGCTCCAGAACTGTTCCTCAGTTTTCAGTTAATCTAAAAGCCTCATGCAGTGTTCTGTTGCACCGGCTTAGTCTTTTGCGTGATACTGGAATAACTTCAGAAAAATTTATCATGAAGATCACACCCTTGAGCCTCTTATTTCCCAGCTTAAATGTTGCCTCCAGGACCTCAATCCTGTCTCTCCTTAAAGTGGCAATACCCACAGAAACAGCCACTGCCTTCTTCTAGGGCTCTTTCCAAAATTGCTTGGGTGCTTTGTGAGCTCTGCCACTTCCACTACAAGCAAATTAGCCACCATGAAGTTCCCCTCAGTGCCACAGGTCCAGCTATTGAAAAGCTTGATAATCACTTTACCTACTGTGGTAGGTCCTCTCTTGCTGTGCAAATTTCTGCCTCTCTGAGCTCCTCCAGTTTGAACTCAAGCTCACAAGAAACAGCACCAAAATAACTGAGCAGAGCTCTGATGGCAAATCTCCTCCTTCTGAGGAGCACAAGTCCATGCACAGTTTTATCATAAGTCAAAAACATATCATAGTATCACCCAGAGGATCATTTCTTTAGTCCTGAAGTATGGCATAGAGCATAGGGGTGTTGGCCCACTATACATATCAAGGTGTGTAAAAATCAGGCCCTTAGTGGTGAATTTGTGCCTGTGAGTATGAAACTGAAATGCATACCAAGAGAAAAAAATCTATTCCATTATTTCAGACCTTAAAAACAGCTATTCCTAGCACTATCTTTATACCTGAATAGCCTCACAGAAAGCAACTAATGTGTCAGAATAATACATTCAGTAAAAATATAAATTTAGAAGACTGTGTTTTTAAATTTGGTTTTTATGAATTTCATTTATATGACTGAACTGCAAACAGTAAAACTCCAATTCGTGAAAAGCAACAGCCTTCTATAAATCATGGATTTATAAGTTTTCCTGCAATGCATAAACCAATCTTATTTCAGATGAAAACATAAACCTCCTTCCACAGTGGCTAGCAAAGGCACTGCGTTGGAATACAAACACACACACGGCAAAGAACAAGCAGGAGTTTGGCAACAGGCACTGGCAAAGCACCCAGCACTTACCTGAACAGTTAAGTTGTTGCTGGTGTTTAGGACCTTTCTTTCAGCATCCTGAAATGCTCTCTGGAGCCTCTGTTCCATGGTCTGAACAAATTTGCATGACTGAATATTGTCTGTTTGACCCACAAACTGCAGCTCTGGAAAAGGAGGGTGTCAGCATGTGAACAAAGTATTCTCACTTGCAGCACCAAGAACAACATGATCAATTTACACATTAGCAGGTGAAAATAATGACACTTCAGGAACTGCACTAAACTAGCCTAAGTTAAGACAAAATGTAAGAATTAAATTGCATTATTAGAGCTGATACTCTCCACAAACAAATGGAGATTGCTTCTGCAATGATACATAAAATGTTAGGGCCAGTTCACTGTGCATACACTTGCTCAGAGCCAGACAGTAAGTGAAGTCATTCCAAAAGACAAGACATAACCTTAAATCTTGCAGGTCATTTGGTCCTGCAAAAAACAATCAATCATAATATTGATTCCCATTCTGTTTTATTTTCACTCTAGGAAAAATGTACTTAACTTTAACTGCCATAAGTATGTGTAAACAAATATATAAGCACACATGTAAGAAATATTTTTTATCATTTAATGCATCGTTCAGGAGCACTCTGTGCTCTCATAGCTTATAGTGCCCTGCAATTACTCTGCACAGAGGGGTTTAAACAGTGACACTGGGTCAGAAAGCTGAGACTTGGGTCAGATGGGTCCAGACAGAACAATGTATGTATATATATATATGTATGTATATATATCTGTAACATACAGTCATGTTTATCATCTGATTGCCCCAGAAGAAACACACAAGTCACTGCACCATCAATTGAAATCGATTGAAACCCCTTAACCAAATGCCAAGCCTTCGTCAGGCACATTGGTGTGACTTGTCCCTGCTGCGGTGCCACCTCCCCTGAGAGCAGTGCCAGTGGCCCTGGCAGCAGAGCACCGGGAGGGACAGGGGTGCCCACACTGCCTGCCCTGCTTGTGCCAGGAAAGCAACCCCTGGAACCAAAGCAGAGCCTGTCCTGCTGCCACACCACTGCCCCGGAGAGTCCCTGGGCACTGAACCATGAACACACACCCCCCTCCCAGGCAGGGCATCACCCACTTACCCGTCTTCAGCTGGAAGTGGTAGGCAGGCAGGGGCTGCCAGGGCAGGGCCAGGGCCACCACAGCCTGCAGATGTGGCACGTGCTGCCTCATGTCCAGCGTGGCGTTGCTGATGCCGTAGGCGAGCAGCTTCTCAATGACAGCAGCTGGCACGAAAACCAGCCTGCCCCGTGTGACGTAGTAACCAACTGTGAGGTTACTCGATTGCTCCAGGATTTCAACCTGAAACACACAGGGAAGCATCGTTTTTTATCATTTTGTTTGCAGTTCAGCCACTGTTCGATGGGGCTTCTCGCCCTGAATGCGTGTCCCTTGCGGGGTTTTATGCTGTAATCCCCTATAAACCCTGTGGGACCTGTTAGTGTCATATCAGACATGGTATTAGCAGAACTGCTCAGAGTTTTAGGTTCAGCCCATGCAGCATGGGCTCCGAACTGAAGGAGTGCAGTACTGCTGCCACAGCTGCAAACCTCCAGGTTAGGCTGGGCCTTCATTCATGCACAGATAGTGGGACATTTTACATATGTGTGGAAAACACAGTGGGCTGCCAGCTCCTACTTCATGCCTGAAGTTCACTGCCTTTATGCATGTTTCTGTCATTGCAGGTTTGCAGACAGATTTTTGAAAGACAGAAGTTTCCAGTATTTGCTTGGGCTGTCTCTTACCTCCTGTTCTCCTATACTGTCCCAGATGGTTAAGTCTATGGGTGGACCTATATGGGTGGAAATGCCAAACTACAAGTCTGAACACCGTGTGAGCCAGAAAATGAGCTGAGTTTTACCTCAAAATTCTGCATTTTCCAAGAAGTTTTACCCCTGGAACTGGTCCTCCTCACTAAGTTTAGTTGGTTTGCTCTGTTAGAAGAAGGCAGATCCTCTCAAGTTTGCAGAAAGGTAGGGGACCAAACCTGGCAGTTTTTATTGCTGCTGCCAAGGAACACACAATTCCCAAACCAACATCCTCCACGCTTGCAGCAATAAAACGTGAGGGCCAAAGTCAACTTGATGCCCTCTGTTTTGAGAAAAATTACTTTTTTCCTTCCCAGAGGCTTGTTGAGTGTAACTCCTACCAGCCTTGGACTCCACACAAACCCCAGCCTGAGAGCACGGGAAGCTGTGTCCCAGGGAAAAGCGCCCTGGCAGCCCACCCGAGCCTGCTCTCACACACAGCAGTGCAGAGGCTGGTGCAATTTAGCTGCAAAGTGATGAACACATCACCTCCATTTATTTTCAATAAAATGTGCTTTCTCCCTGCTCGGGATTTTTGTCCCTGTGGAATTGCACCTGTCAGGTACTGGGTTTTCAAAGCAGGGAGCGGACTGACAGCAGTGACATCCCATTTACCAGCCGTGCTCTTGCCATTGATCCAGGCTGAGCACAGCAGCACTCGGCTGCCCCTGAGCAGAGCTCACTCCTGAACTGCAGGGGGAAGAGGAAACTGCTGTCAGTAATCATTTCCCAGAACACACCAAAAAGAAGTTTGCGTTTCTCTCTTCTTCTTCGTCAAATAAACTGGTAAAAGCTTTGGAGTATTCCTTACATTTTTAGAGACCAGTGTGGGTGCCACCTATGCCTGCTCTCCATAGGAAAAGCTCTGTTCTCCCTTCCAAGAGGCTTTCTGCATCCAGAAACACCACTGGAGCTGCAGCCAGCTGGTTTTCCTTGGTGGGAGAGCTTTTTTGGTGAAATCATAAAGGTAAAGCAAGCACACTTACCTGAGCGCTGACGTTCTGGTTGAAAGCTTGTCTCAGCACTTGGTTGAGTCCTCTTCTCACACTCTCCCTGAAGGCATTGCTAATCATCATCCTCCTTGTGTTCAGAAACAGAACTGTGGAGCAACAAAAGCCACAGGGTGGTTTGAGACATCACCATGCCCCTGTTTGCTTTCTCTAATTGTTTTACATCGGGCTGGCTGTGCAGGGATCATCAGAGCAGCTTGGATTAGCAGCAGCTCCAAAGACAGAACTGCAGCAGCTCCTGAGCTCCCCATTCATCCCATGGCAATAGCCCATTGTTTCCATGTTTCCAGAGCAAGGTCTAACAAATGCAATTTCTTTAGCAGCAACAACAAGTCTTTGCCATGCTGCCTTTCCAAGGAGGCATGAGGCCACTCACTGCCTGAGGAAAGACTGGCACAGCATTCCCAGGGGACTGAGCCAGAGCTGCACAGGCAGGCTTCACAGCTTCTTGGCCAGAGTTACATAAAACAAATGTGCTGCTCCACTGCTACAATTATTTTCTATTTAGGAAACATCTGTATGCTTTCTTTAATAAACTTATCACTATCTGCTTTTTTTTTCTATTACAATTTGCAGAGAGAGTTGTATATCTGTGCTTGAGTACTTTCAATCATATACTGTACACAAGCTACTTCTATCTTTAGAAATAGCTGTTGATCTCATCACACTACTGATGGAGGTATTTAGCAGCTAACAAACACACATTGGGTCCAAAAGCTGCTTATTTCACTGCAGCTTGTGCCGTGCAAGGTCATAAATTCTTTTCTGTACCTATTCTTTGCTGAGATCTCCAAGACACACACACACACCTTCTGGTGCTGTGCTGCCACAAGGAGTCCATGTGAAGCCTGGGCAAGGTAGCTCTCCAGGCCCCTTCAGTTTAGAGTTCTTACAGCTAAAGAGAAGCTGTCCATGAAAAAACAGCCAGAGCCCGAAGTGGCACTGTTCGCACAGAAAACTCAAAATCTTCCCGTTTTGAAGTGTGCAACTCTAACTGCTGAACATTACTTTCAAGTGAATGTTTAATGATAGAATCAGGTGTTCATATAAGAAAAGAATTGGGGGTTTGTGTGTAAACAGGGCTGAGGACCAAGGCAGACTGCTCTGTCCTCTTCAGCAACACAGACTCCTTACTACAAAGCAGGCACCAAACCATCCTGGCTTACAGGGCTGTCCCTCCACACAGGTGGTCCTGCAGTGACTCCCCGAAATCAGAGCACCTGATCTCACCACTTCATTTGACACCTTAAAATCCAACGCCATTTCCATCTACCAGCCCTGCTTGTATCCGTATCTGGTTTGTCAGGGCAGCAGGTTAATCACCACGGCCCCACACTCTTGGACACTGGGGTGTGTTTCTCACTCCTCGCCCCTCACAGACACACGAGGTCCCTCACACACACAGGGGCTGCACGTACCTGTTTTCAGCATCATGTTGGCAGAGAGCCGGCAGTCCAGGGAGGGAGCTGCTGTCATGTTAGCGAAAGCGGCTGCTGCCGTGGTTTCGGGAGGAGCAGGGGTGAGTTCCACTGCAGAAGGGGGAAGCCTAGTTGTTTTCGCTGATGCTGTAATAGATGTCAAAGCTGCTGTCATTGTCAGTGGGTATGGGGTTGGCGTTTTGGTGATGTCTGAGCTCGGGAGCTTGTGGGTGTCGGTTACTGTTGTTTCTATCTGCCTCGGTACATGGGCTGTGGGTGTGGAAGCTGTGGCCGTGCTGCTCTTGGGGGTTGTGAGCATAGCTGGCATGTCCACAGGTGAGGCAGTCGTGTTTCTTGTTGCAAAAGGAAAATCTGCCTGCGTTCCTACCGAGCTTAGATCCAATGTCAGTTTTGTGGCAGTGTTATTTTTTGTTAGTGTCAGTATCGGTGTGCTTAAAGCCATCACAGATGGCAAAGGTGTGTTTTCAGTGCCTAGAGAAAAGAAGGAAGAAGCTGGCACTGGTGAAGCTGGAGATGATTTTCTTGTTAGTGGTTTTGCTTCTGAAGTTTCTACTGTAGGTATTGCACCAGAAGATACTCCAGATAACACTGTAAGAACAGAATGGGTAAAGTTGGTTGTTGACAAAGAAGGAGACTCTGTCTGTGTTGGTGATGCATGGACAGAAGTTATGATGACTGACTGCAGAGCACTGGTGGTAGGGGTTTGCTATGGGGTGCCCTTGGTAGCTTTATTAGATATGTTACTGGGAGCTAGACTATGACTTGCAGCACTTGTGTCCCACTCCTCCTCACTGAACATGGCTGGATTTTTATCAGCCATAACCAAATAACCAGAGGACGCCAACTGGTTGTCTGCAAATTCTGGAAAATTTCCAGAACCAGTGTCTTCTGAGATAAAACTACTCAAGAGAGTCAAGCCAGAAGGCTTGGTTACAGGAAAGGGGGACTGGGCTGGTGGTGTGCTGAGGGTGACACTGCTTCTGTTGGGGGCTGAAGTAGTCAAGTTGTCAGTGAGCTGAAAAGCCAACACTGTGCTGTGCCTTACATTTCAGTCAGTAATCTTTCCAGCATCACTTGTTTGGGATTCTAGACAGCTAGGGAGAGCACCTGCAGCACTAACAGGAGGCACGTGTAAATGAAGAGATGCTTTATTGTCTATATTGATAGAAACATCTCCAACAGTGAAGAAATCAGCAATGTTTTCAGCCATGCTTCCATGCTTTTTTTCCAGGGGGGGTCAGACATTGTCAATGCAGTAGCAAGGGATGAATACTGAACAATAGATGTTTTCAGTGTGAATGCATCTACATCAAATTCTGAAAAGCTATTCTTTTCAGCAAAGGTTAAATTTGAAATGTTTTGACTGTAGGATGCATATGTTTAGTTTGCTGAAGGGGTGGAGAAGAGTGGCTGCTTATATGTATTAATTTTCAGATTTGACACTACCAACTAAGGTGCATGGTACTCATCTTCCAATGGAAAAGTACTTGGAGCAACTTCCCTTATTTCCATTTGGACTGAAGTTTTTACTGAAGGAATACTAATGCCAGCTGCAGACAGCAATGCTTTATTGGTCCACATAGAAGCTGAAGTTACGACTTCAGGAGTGCTGACAGGATCTAAATTGCTTTCAGAGTCTGCATTCGAAATCCTGGAAGAGCCAGAACTGTGGCTGTCCATCACTGTTGTCAGGGAAACAAGTGATGGCAGCGTACCCCACGTTGGAGGCATGACAGAGGCAAGTGGCTTTTTATCAACTGAATGCAAAATCTGACCAGAGGTTAAATGATTTAAAGCTGTTGGAGATGAATATTCTGCATGTGGGGTCACAAGAGTCGGTGCTCTCATCTTTCTGTCATCATTTACAGTTACATCTGAACTTTCTGTATCTCCAGATGTGGAAGATGTGCAGTCACAAAAACAGTAGTGGCAGAAGTATTTGTGGTAGCAGGTTCAGGTTTTGAAAAGCCTGTAGTGGAAGCAATCATTGGCACTGCAGCTAGATAAAGAGTAGTCAAGGCCATCTCCAAAACAGTGCCTAGTATCCTTGATCCCGTGGTGAGTGTACAGGTTTGGATATCTGGAGAAACTTTGGGAAGCTGCATTCCATAATGTAGAACATTATATTAGCGTTAAAGCTCACGGACATCTTTGCTGTCACTCCTCTTGTGAAAGGCTGTTGAGCTGTCCTTGCCACAGGAAAGCCACCAGGATTTGGGAGAGCAGGGCAGAAGCAGCGGGAGTCTCATGCTGTTTGCCTGGTAAGTTCCATCAGCCAGGTCTTCTGCAAAATTCCGATTCAGAGGCGCCAGCGAGCGCTGCGAGGCAGCAGAGGCAGGGATTTGCAGCCTATCCTGGTTGGCTGCTGCCACCCTGGGACTGTCTGTGCGTGCTGCCCCAGTAAACACCTCGTTTGTCTCAGTTAGCAAGGGAGACCTTGGGCTTGTTGGAGAGGAGTGTGTTGCATTTCTAAAGAGAAAAATCTGTTTTGCTTCTAAATTCTCGTACTGGCAGCTCTGCACTGCGAGCGTGCTTTGCATCTGGAATAAGTGGTACTGGCAATGAAAGGGAGGACGTGCTCTGTGCTGAGCTGGAGACCTCAGCCCGGCTCTTGGAGGCTGATGACATGAAAGGTGCAGGGTTAGAGCCTGTAGTGCAATTAGTCAGTGCTGTGGAAGACTGAGGAGGACTCATTGGCGATATTAGATGTGGAGTACCCACAGGATGGAAGACTGATGTAGGAACCTCTGCTTTATCCTGAAAAACTGATGGTGACAGAAGGGTGACACCACTAATTCTGCCAGTCAGTGCTGCCCTAAATGGCTCCAATAGAAGAGACATCGTACATACTCTCATTAGGGGACCATGACAAATTCTGGAAGTTACTGTCAGGGGAGACTGATGCCTTTTTGACCCAGGAATATCAGAGTATACAGGTGAAAAAGAGGTCCTTCCCAAAGGAAACCCTTTTCCCACTAATTCTGTGAAATGCACTGTTGTCAATCCAATGAAAAGCATGGCCCCCATAAACAAGCTGGGACCCCTTCTGTGATTCACCACACTGGAATGCACCATGCTTAGAGGACTATTCCTGCTTTCACTAACCTGTCAGCTAGCTGAATCTGTGCTGGAGAAACCTTCAGGATCTGCAGACAAAGGCACTTGGATGGGCAGTACAGCTGGTTTAGAAACGTTAATGGCATGAGGTGACCGAATTACCAATGAGGAGAATGATGGTGATGGAGCAGCAGCAAGCATGTCTGATCCTGATGTGCTTTCTTTGGGAATGGAGGGTGTTTCTAATGGCACTGGCTGGGATGGCACAGCTGTACTGGGATGTGTCACTGGTGGTGTGGTGGACAATGTGGCAAACATACCAAGCTGAGGCAAACCTGTTAGAGCAGCTGTGTCATCTGCATCTTGGGACGACGGCCTCAGAGGTGACTCGGCCGAAACCTCAGCGGGTTCCTGGGGTGCACTGTTCCCACTGCCCTGGTAAAGGGAGGGTGACAGCTGCATTTGATCCAAAGTCCTGGTACGTGCGCCAGTCAGCGTCGTTTTTATCATCTGAAGCAAGTCTGCATTCTCCAAAGTCTGTCCCAGAGAAATATCAGCTACTGAGGGAGTCTTCGTTTCTGTGGAAGGCCGTGTTGGTGATAGTATAGATCTCCAATTAGGGAAAGATCCTGTAGAAGGAGCATCATTGATATGCTGTTGCCTGATACCTGTAAAAATAAAAGTAAAATGAGTATATTCTTCCCCAAAAGGAAGAGGAGTCGTCTTGTTGCTACAAATCACAACACAAAATGTATTATGTTTAGTAAAATAAGCGGATTTTTTTTGTTGTTGTTTTCAAAGTGCATAAAAATTCAGAGAAAGTTTACCAAAAAAACCCTAAAACATGAAACCCAGTGAAAGGTTCAACACAACAGATTTTAAACCACTCAACTCATTTCATCTGACAGAAGAATAAGGAAAGCTGCCTAGGCCACACTATTCCAAAATCCTACTTTTACCAGGGATGTCTCAACATACCAAAAGACATTCTTAAGCTTGGGACAATTCTTGAGGTTATCATGAGTCACCCTGTGTCAAAATATTTTGTGAGAAGATGGGTTTGGAAGCGGTGTAGAAAGGGTATAGGTTTTGACAAGCAAGCTTCCCTGGCTTGGCATGCAGTCTGACATGGGAACAGAGTCAGCACTGGCTGCGTTCCTGTAGGATGCATCTGGAGGTGCTCATCCTGCCAGTTCTAATAACGCCCGCAATTACAGGCACAAAAGGAAGAAAATAAAACAGGGATGAACAACAGGAGAGGGGGGCAAGATCCAAAACAAATTAGGGCATTAAACTCTTTTTTTGACATGTGCAGATGCACAACACATCATTTCAAACACCAGTTTCCTCTGCATTCAACACCATAATGTTCCTAGGCTTTGTTTTCTAGAAATGATTACAGTTATTCTAAAATCACAGCATTGGAACTCTCACATTTGTACTAATTTAAAGATTAAGATTCACTCAAGAGTAAAATTTAAAGTGGTGGGTTTTTTTTTTTTCCCTTCCCCCATGTCAAGACAATAGATCAAAACTCGGCCCTGGCACTTGGTACTGTGCCAAGCAGTGTCCCCTTGCATAGCTAAGCAGAGGAAAAACATGGAGCTGAATCCTGCCCTCCAGCTGCAGCACATCTGGATTTTCGCTCCCTAAAAAAAATTAAAAATACAGACACACACAAAAAAAACCCCCAAGAAAACCAAAAAAGGAAACCCAAACCAATGAGACATCTTCCATTTTATCCCTGTATTTAAGACCTTTATTAAGCCATGGTGAAAAATGGCCATTATTATCTCCTTCACTGAAATGCAAGAATAAATATAGTCTGCAGAAGCAATTTGGTTTAGGGAAGCAGCTCCAGGATGGGAAACAGAACAGAGCTCTGCCCTTCAAGCCACCAAAGAAGTGCCCAGATCTTTCACCTGAGACAGGCTATCTTGCACACTAGTGATCTGGAGAAAAGTAGAGGGAGGCAGACACAGGGCTACCTACAGCAATGAGAGACAAGCAGGTGAAGGGGGAGCAAAATCCACTTTTATGGAGCTGCTCTAGAAGGTCAGCAGGCTGGACAGGAGGCTGCAGAGTCCACCAGGCAACTTGACTCACCAGGAGAGGTTTGCAGCACAAGAAGTGACACCTTTGTATTTGGGCCATGGCTGAAGATGTGTTGTCAGGGGACAGGAGACTGGTTTCTGATATTTTACCTGCTCCACCCTATGCTGGAAGGCACATTGTGCTCTAGGCTATGTTTTGGTGGCTTTTCCTTCCTTGTGAGTCTAGCAGTTTTTCAACAGAAGGTTGGAAAGAAGATGACATGAATTTTGCTCAACTAGAATGGATCCAAACGTGTGCTTGAAATTAAGAACTAGCTGATGTGCTTTGAAAAATCAGGGTTTAGGCAACCTGCAGCTTAAATATCTCTGCTGGTGAAGTCATCATTACCCAACCTGTTACACCTCTAACTGTCTGGTTTCCCCTCAGAACTGAAAAGTGACTGCAAAGACTTCATGTGGGATTTCTTCTAGCATTTAATCCTAGAACTAGTCTAGCACGAGTCTTAAAGGGGAATTAAGCAAACCAATACTCTCTTGTTTTCTAAAACAGCAAAACCTGTCAGCATCAAACCCCTCACAGACTGCACCATTCTTCATACATTTCTTCACATGTTGGTTTAATGAGAATGATTATGAGCAGAGAGACAACATAAACCAGAAAAAGTGTTGATGTTACCACATATCGACAGGAAGGGGAGAAAAGTTCAAATATTGCAAAGAAGATAAAACACTGAATAAAAATATCCTCTAACCACTGCTTAATTCCAGTCCTTCAGTTCTTGTTCCTTCCATTCCTACCAACTGCCAATTTCTCTGTTTATTGCCCATTAATGAAGTAAAGCTCATGAGTTACTGAAGCTTTAAGAAAATTATACAATATTCTGCAATCTGTGTATGATGTTGGCATTCCACTGCAGCAGGTTTTCTTTTATTCCATGCCTATGGAAAGATATTGACTATCAGTACCTGTTTCAAACTGCCATAAATTCAACATCTTGGTAGTAACCAGGCAGACAATATATGGAGTTTAAACTGAAGGACATAGTCTTTGTTTGGGAATTGTTAGGATGGTATCAACCACTACAGCTCCCTATCAAAAACTGTGCAAACCAAGATTGTATCATGGAAAAAAATTAGGTGGGCAGGAATACATTTCACTTCTACTTTTATCAACAGCTGAACACACTTGACAAAGGAGGAGACAACCAATTCAAATCAACAGCAAAGCCACAATGAGAACTCCCCACAGCGTGCATCGTGCACTGAGCCACTGCTTGCACACACCAGGAGCTGCTCCTCCTGCTTCTAGGTTGCCTGTTTTTCTTTCATAATTCAGCCTATTGACAAACCACCACCTCCAACAATCCTAAAATCCATTTAGCAGTAACCTCATTACAACAGCCATCACTGATGAGGGACTTCTCCATTAGCAATGACGAGAAACATTTCAAAGATGCCACAGTTAAAAATTGGAGAAAACCATGGTTTTTTTTCATTTCTGAGCACTTTTGTGTGCACCTAAAGGCGTGATAAGGACCCTCACCCTTCCCTGTTAATAATGTGAGGGTCCCCATGAGGAAGGTGTAGGCTGCCATGAGGGCACCCCTCACCTTCTCTGCTTCAAGCTGAACAAGCCAAGTGACCTCAGTCACTTCTTCCACATCTTGCCCTCGAGGTCTTTCATCACCTTCATCACCCTACTCTGGACACACTCCAATAATATCCTTCTGCCACTTCTGAGCCAATACAAAATATCAGCTCAAAGCCACCTTCAACAACAGAAGATATTTGGTGTCTTGACTTCGGTTGCATTACTTACAGATCACCTGGATTGATAACATTTAAAAGTGAAGCTGATAAAGAGGACGTTCAGGAATTTTATTTCATGACTGACAAAGACATCTTCCCCATTACATGTCAAGTATGTATCTTTTCATAACCTTCAGCATATTGAAGACAGAATTTCAATTTTCCAGTCAATTTGTTTTAATTATTCATTTTTGAGACAAAACAATATGACCAAAAAAATCCGCAACTGCTATTAACTACTGTAAAGGCTAAATTTTAGGAATACAATAACACCTATATAAGACTAGTTGTAGCCATATGAAGCACAGCAGAAATCCAAACATTATATTACATAAGCAATCTGGATTTTATACAGGTCTAAATCAATCAGCCCTAAGGGAGATTAACTCCAAAGATACCATATAAAAAATCAGATTGTGAGGAATTCAATTTCTTGCAAACACACACTTCAGCAAAGCCTTTGGTAATGTCTCCCAAGCGTTCTCCTGGAAAAGCTGGCAGCCCATGGCTTGGATATGTGCACTCCTTGCTGGTTAAGAGCTGGCTGGATGGCTGGGCCCAGAGAGTGGTGGGGGTGGTGCCACATCCAGCTGGGGACTGTCATTAGGGATCAGTGTGAGGGCCAACCCTGTTTAATACCTTTATTGATGATCTGGATGAGGGGATCTAGGGTATCTGCAAGAAGTTCACAGGTAACACTAAGTTGGGCTAGAGTGTTGAACTGCTGGAGGGTAGGAGGCCCCTGCAGAGGAATCTGGACAAGTTGAAGGGATGAGACAAGGCCAGCAGGATGAGGTTCAAAAAGGTGAAGTGCCAGGTCCTGCACTTGGGTCACAACAACCCCATGGAGCGCTAGAGGCTGGGGGAGGAGTGGCTGGAAAGTGGCCCAGGGAAAAGGTCAACAGCAGGTGAACATGAGCCAACAGTGAGCCCAGGTGGCCAAAAAGGCCAATGGCACCTGGCCTGTACCAGCCATGGTGTGGCAGCAGGAGCAGGGCAGGGACTGTCCCCTGTGCTGGGCACTGCTGAGGCCTCACCTCCAGTGCTGTGTCCAGTTCTGGGCCCCTCAGTTCAGGAAGGACATGGAGGGGCTGGAGCGAGTCCAGAGAAGGGAGCAGAGCTGGGGAAGGGTCTGGAGCCCAAGTCCCGTGAGGAGCAGCTGAGGGACCAGGAGTGTTTAGCCTGGAGGAGAAGAGGCTCCAGGGTCACTTTATCCCTCTCCACAACTGCCTGACAGGAGGCTGTAGCCAGGTGGGGATCGGCCTCTTCTCCCTGGTAACCAGCAGCAGGATGAGAGGACACGGCCTCAAGCTGTGCCAGGGGAGGTTCAGGTTGGACATCAGGAGGAATTTCTTCACAGAAAGGGTTTTCCAGCATTGGAAGGGGCTGTCCAGGGAGGTGGCACTGTCACCATCCCCTGAAGTGTTCAAGAAATAACTCGATGTGGCACTTAGTGCTGTGGTTTAGTTGGCATGGTGATGTTTGGCCAAAGGTTGGACTCGATGATCTTGGAGGTCTTTTCCAACCTTAATGATTCTAGGATTCTAGAAAAACAACAACCTGCTTACAGGTATTGCTGAGAGACCCTTTAGCACTTTACCCCACTCTATCCAGTACTAGATAGAGCTATCCTAGGGCTGCATCTCCTCTTTAAAACAATGCCACTAACATATAAAAAATGCATTTTTTTGCTTTTCAAAAGTGTGAAGCTTCCCGCTTATTATTGTTTTACCACAAGAGACTGAGTGACCCAAGGTCAGATATGACTGGTAGGGGACACAGTAAGAAAATTAATAGAAAAAGAATCTCTGTTACACCAGTGAAAAAAAGCAGCCCCTAATCACAGGGTTATGCAATTTACTTGCATTGAAGAGCATTAAGCCTACACTGTATGATGATAGCACCACTTCAGAGTTTTCCTGATACTATCTTTTTTTTTCATTATTCATTAAGAGTTTACAGTTGCAGAAATGGCACAAAAATACAGATTTCGTGAGTCAAAGGATCTGAAATACACTACCAGTGAAAATACAAATACTCAGCAAAGCATTTATAAAAATAGCTATGTAGCATATCAAAATTTTGCTCACTGTGCAGAATGGCAAAAATTATGCCTTCATCATATGTGATACCAATCATACATTGGTGAGATCATTATATCACAACCTATGTACCCTGTACATCTCACTTTTGGCATCATTCCACAAGCACTTGCACTTAATTACACACCTTTTGCAAAACAATTAACCTGTAAGTGTTTTCTAGCCCTGACAAGAAGCCAACCTACAGACGCCTGCCCTGAGCCCTGGTTCCCACACCCTGAGCCATGCCTGGTTTTGTGGTCAGTGTGCTTTGTGTTCATCCTCCAAGGAATCTGCCTGGAGGGATCACCAGGCTCAGCAAGGCACTGGAAGGGAGAACACAGGTGTTTTTGGCAGCTCCTAAACCCACAGCTACTACAGCAGGGATGGATGGTGGAAAGCCAGAGAAAACTGCAAAAGAGTGAAGGTAAAGAAACCAGAAAACTAAATCCTGTTCTTCACAGATACCTCATTAATATTCATTTTTTTCAGGCAGATTCTAGGGAAAATTAAATGGTTCAAGAGACAGCTTCTCACATTTGTTTCAGCTGTAACTTTTCCAGATTAGATCTTGACCTTCCAAACTCAAAATTCTGTCCTGACAGATTTAAAGTCAGGTTATTTTACCAGCACCTGAGGTTGTTTACATCCTAGCCTCTATTTACCTGTCAATGTCTACAAGAGCCAGTCATTAAAAAAGCATCATTACAATCAAAAAAAAAAAAAAAAGCCCTTTTACCAGTGATCTTAGAAAATTACAACTGAAAACTATTATTATTTTTGACAACCAGGAAAAATATCTTGTCCTGATATCATTAGAATTCAGTTGAAATGAAACAGTTTTACAGTGAAGGAAAATCTATATGAGGAGGTACCACAGTGCACAAGGTTTCCTTCTCAACAAAAAGTTTGGAGTCTATGATAAATAACAGAAAAACATTTGGGCACAATATCTGGTCATTTCAAACGCACTGCCATGCGTTTCCTCACATGAAAACCAAAGCACGATCTTTTCTCTTTGGGATGCCGGTGAACTTCCCTTGCCCTCGCGGAGCTCCCTTTGGGTCCCGGCGCTCCAGCAGCAGAGCTTTGCATCAGGGACAACCTTTCGGCTACCCATTAAAATGCAGGGCTGCGGTGAAAATGCTCTTCTGTCCTGCTTGCGGCACGGGCTGCCCTCGCTGCTCGCCCAGCCCGAATGTCCCCTGGCCGCGACTCGGGAGAGCAGAGCCGAGGCTGCAGAGGCTCGGCGCTGTCACCAGCCCCGCTCCGGGAGGCGACGGGCTGGTGTCACCCGTACCGAGTGCCAGCCTTGCCTGGGGCTCCAAAGTGCCTCCTCTGCCACCCGGGCGGCTCTGCTGGGAGGCTGTGCCCGGGTCCAGCAGCGGGGAGGGAGGCGAGGAGCAGCGCAAGAGACAATGCATCAGCCAGGGCGAGAAAACCACGCTCTGCTGGCGGGGGAAACAACTGTGCCGGCGGCGATCCCAGCTGCATCATCTGCATGTTGTGTTCGGAGAGCAGATGCTGGGCTGGATCATTAGGAAATGCGGGAAGAGCGCGGCGGAGGAGGATCCATCAGCACGCCGAGCCACGGGATAATTGCACATAATCACACAGCAAGCAGAAGCTGCTCCGGGGCTCTTGCCCTTGAGCCTGCTGAACGCCCCCGTTACCATTTCTGCTTGGTTATTCACAGATTTTAAGCGAATAAATGACATCTATATTTACTTATTTGTTGCTACTTTAATTAATTTTTCGTGCTTTTTCAGCAGCACTTTTGGGATTAATAGTTTTTTGAGCTTGACAGCATGCTTTAGAGCACTGCTTATCTATTTATTTGTAAACAGACATTTACACAAACCTTTGCAAAGGAATTGTGTTTATTCAGGAAAGTTTCTGTCGACACTGCTAGCATCAGCATAAATGATTTAATGAACAACGTAGCAAAAAAATTCAAGGTCATTTGGGAACATACAACAGCAAAGCTGCCAGTTATCCTGCTTTTACCTTGAGTTTTACAATATTTGAGAGGCTTTTTTATGGAACAAACAAAAGAAACACCTCCAAAAAATACTAAGTAAAACAGACTGTACTAGTATTTGAATTTTCATTCTTTACATGAAAATTCTGAATTCTTGAGGTTGTGGGAAAAAAGAAAACTCAACTATTTTTAAATTACATGGTTTTTAAACATATCACATTTTTACAGGACTGGTTAAGGTTATGTATTTATTTTAAATTTCCAGACCTAGGATAGACTGTAAGGGGGGTACCAAATTCTCAAAAAGCATGAGAAGAGTTTGGGTTGCAAACTCTGATCTTCTTAGACTCTGGAGCTAGGCAGAAAAGTAGAGGGGAAAATGTAGCAGTTTTGCTACTGTCAGTAACTAAGCAGTCAATAATATTAATAGTAGTACAGCTTTATTATTATATGCAACAAAATATGTATTTTTCTTAACTAGAAGGTACTCCTTTAATAAAAATTTCAGAGTTTAAACTCCTTAGCAAAACCAAACACAAGAGGAGACTGCAGAGAGCTCCTGCTAAAAGCCATTTAGATTATTCTACAAAGAAAAAAACCTACTGTTTGCACAACTTTCTTAAAGAAACGATAGTGCTTTCAAAAGGTTGAACTATGGGCCAAATTACATAATACAATATATTCTGACATGCTTGTTGAGCAATTGTGAATGTTCCCTTGAGCCAAAAAGCTTTCTGCTCACCAACCCAAGCACATCTTCAAGGGAACATTTGAGGCCACAACCCGTGAGCAGAGAAGACCCTCTGGACCAGTGCTGGGAGGGCAGCTCAGCCAACCCACCCCCTCCAGAGGGGAGACCCAAACTGGGGCTGCAGCAGAAGGCTAAAGCAGGACACCAAGCAAGGATGTGCAGGGGTGTTCCTCGTGTGCCTGGGGGGCCACACCTCGGCAGAGAGGAGGTAACAAACAGGCTGGCAGCACCAGCATCTTCAGCCCCTGCTGCTGGTAATTGAGCTCAAATGTCACCACCCTGATACTTATTAATTTCACTTATTTCAGAGCTTTGGAGTTGCAGTTTCTGGAGATAACACACACACACACAAGGCTGGGAGAGGACAAGCTCTCTGTGCTTTTCAATAACTATTTCAGGCCAAGATGTGAAGGGCAGATGGGGAGGCTGTGCCCTGGGCACCCCCGTGCTTGCCCTGGAGGACACGGAGGCAGATCCTGTTCGGGGTCTGTGCCAGCAAGATAACCAGGAGAGAAGTTAATCCTCCCTAAGGAGAGATACGATCTGAGGTGCCAAGTACACAGGATCAATACAAGGACCGAGGTTTCCACAATGTCTTTTGCTGCTTTCAAGCTCTTTCCACTGCCTGTAATGAAGGATAAAGAGGTGAAGAGCAGGAAAGAAGTGTAGGTCACACACAGAAGTGTCCTGCTCTCTCTGTCTGCACAGTGTTCGATATTGCCCCGCTGGTAATGCTTTCAAAGTACAAAAGTCTCTGCTCTTAAAAAAAAAAAATTAATTATATTGATTTTTAGGTTAGGAAGCTTTCAGGTCACACTGAAGAGAGGGTGTGAAAAGAGCAAATAACATACCTTTTTTTAAAAAATGCAACAAAATAATCAAATCCAAATTCTATGCTCTCAAGATTTGCCTCAAATAACCAGTTATCCATCCTGGTTTACAATGCAATTTCTGAAGCCAAAAACGTGAAGTCTATTACATGGCCAGCCCCAGAATGTTAAAATACTGAGTATATGAATCAGCAAATGGGAAAATATTGAGCTGAAATTTTGGGACATTCTTCTTTGGAGGGGGATCCTCCTTATGTCCGTGAATGGGACTACAAACATAAGGTGTTGCTGAGAAAGAGTCCACATAAAATGCATGGTTTTCCTTAGATTATATATATTTCCGAGTAGGATTGACAGCACTGAAGGGAAGGAACAGCACAGAAAGCTGTTTGATAAGGCTTTGGGATTTTCCTCTCTCCCAACTTGAAAAGGACAGAAACTAGGGGAAAAGTATTGTATACAACACCTTGTTCTTTCTTACATATTGACTCTTCAGAAATTATCAATTTAAAGGCAATCCCTTAAAAAAAAAAAATCTGATTTTTTCTTTTTTACTTCAATATTGCCCTTTGATTCCTGCCTTTTACAAAGGTAGCAAAGGCCCAGTCTCCAAAAGGGGAAAATCACTTTCCTGAGGAGGAAATGCTCAGCTTCCAGGAAGCCGTCAGAGAACATCCTGAGATCAAGTCAGGATGACAGGCAGCAATTAAATTCTCCTGAACAACAAATCAACCTGCAACTTTGCTATGACCTGCTGTGGATATCCAACATGAAGTGCAATATCCATTACATATTAATGAACTGTGCATATCAACTAGGTAATTAATTCTTAAGTTCCTTGTGTGTTCTACTCTAAATGAAGACTTGGCTCAGGCTAGAAAGCATCATGAAGCTGTTTAAAAGTTATTTCCGTGTTCTATGACTTTCACTGTGCACAGCCCATTAGTCTTTGTTTTCAGGGTCTTTTCTTTGCTGCATAGAAGTGTCAATAGCTCGGGTTTATAACAATATTTTGCCTCATTTCCCTTTCTCACCTCTTGGAAATATTTGCAAATAAATAAATGCAAATATTTATCTGTACTGTCCATAACAAAAAAATCAGCCACACTCATGGACAGAGGACAAGAGGCTAAAAGCAGCAAGGGGCAGCTCAGTCACTGATGGCAAAAAGGTTAAAAATCTGCCCAGTCAAATCTCACTTTTCAATCCATAATTAAAATCCAGAAGAAACATCATACAGATGTAAATATATGAGAATTGCTTCTGAATCTGAAAAATCAGTAGTAATATTGGCAAACTGTAGGGTTCCCAAAAATGCTGGAGAACTACCTTAGCTCCCAGCCCAGCTCCAGGCTTCCCTGGGAGTGATGCACACTCAAACCACCACCAGGACAAGGTGCCTGCACCTGCTCCTCACCTATTTCCTTACAAAAGTGATGGATCTATCTGAATCACCCAGGAATTTAATTTCCAGGTATCAAAGCAGCAAACCCAAAGCTCAGGAAGACCCAAACATAGGGATACAGCAGGTAGATGTACCCAAAGGGTGAAGTTCTGTGTTTGCACTGACTGCCTAAACACAAAATATGTCACTACTAATCAGTGATGTGGTGAGAAAAAGTTGATTCTTTTCCCTCAGATAAAGGCATTAACATTTTCTGTCAAATCATTAGACAACATCTTCCCTGTGATATGACAGGAGTCCTAAAAAAATCATTTCAAAAAGCAGGATCACTGCTACAGGGCCAATAATATTTTAGTAATAGCTGAAGTCACTTTTAATTGTAAACGGTTAACGATTACCAAGTGAGCAGCTGGTTTCTCAAAAATAAGACACTGCCTGGAAGAAAGGGCATTATTAGAAAGAAAAGATGATGCCATTTCCAGATGGGGAACATCACTGCTCAAGTCAGTGGATCTCCTAATTTAAATCTCCAAGGTACAGTAGAAAGATTTGGGGCTCTTGTATAGATAGTAAGCAAAAGATTCCCTCTGAAAAGTCTAAAACAAGCCAAATAAGATGCATTTTTTCCTCCACGGTAATATGATTTTCTTGGCTGCCTTCTCCTGTGCTTGCTCATGGAACTCACATGCTCCATCACATTGCACCCAACAGAATGGCAAACATGGCTCTGGTAGGGCAGAAACTGAAAATCTTCCCCCTTGGAACCCAAACTGAACCCCCATCCTTCTAACTCCCAATTTAACTCAGAACTAAAGCCCCAAAAAGCCCATCTCTGTGACCCACTTTGGGTACTGCCACGACATTTCTTGTCACTTGATTGCTGCTCTTTTTGCTAAAGTTTCATAAGATTCTGTTCTCCAAAAATTTCTGGAAGCTATTTCTAAAAACAGCCTCAAACAAAACCAGACCCTAATTTCTTTCCAACCACTCAGTTAATCTTTAGGGACATGCATAGTCACTTCTAACAAAAAGAGAAAGACGATGCCATACTCAGACAGGCTTTTCCTTTGTACACACACTGTGGAAACATTTTGCATTCATGTCAGTATAGCTGAATATCTGGATTTTAAAGCCCTCAGCCTAACCAGGATTTTAGGAGCTTTACTGCTACACTGTCAAACACATGCACTATATAGTATTTAAGAAGGTTTTCCATTAATCTTCTCTATGCTAGTATTGTTATTTAAATGAGATAATTCAAATGAGGTAGGGATAACCAGGGGAAACTAATGAAAGCAGGATATTTCCTAAAAATTAAATAAAGGTATATAAGAGAAAAGGCGTGAAGGAGGAAGGTGCTAAAACTTTCAGGTCATGCAGTCATTTATTACTCTTTTTACTCAGTTAAGAGTTTCTCAGGTGTCAAAGTGTCAGCATTAAGATCCAAGTACCTGATGCTACAAAAAAAGAAACCCTGACCATCCAAGGCTTTGCTCCAGGTAAGATCAGAAGCAGAAGGCAAAAGCTTCTTCCCACAACCTTCCTGACAGGTGACATATTGCACAAACCAGGGCAGCACATCAGCAAATTTCTTAAGTCAGATTTATGCCACTTCAGGCACTCTTTCAACACATGCTCTCCCTCACTGTCAAGATTTACTGGCCTGGATGTCAGGAAAGCATCTCAGAAACTGTGAGTGCAAACACAGAGGTGACACACCACACTCATGAGAAGTAATTTTCATTCCAAGGTTGCTGCCTTCCTTTCATCTATCAGGACACTGGTACAGAAGGCTGGTTCACTTCATGGGTGAACTGTGAGCTAAAGCTGTGAGCACAGTCAAGAGTTACAGTGTGGATGCTGAACATGAAAAGATCAGAAGATGCTCATGACAATTTCACAAGCAGGAAAAGGTCTCTAAATTATATTTTCAAATATTTCTTTGTCTCAGGTGCATCTACCTCATGGTTTTTAAAATTCTCTCAATGAAGGGTGCTTCTTTGCCACCTTTTCCTCCAGGGTCTGTCCTTCCCTGCAAGCCCCAGGAGGAACATGAGCTGTGGGACCTGCCCTGCTCCTCACCAGCTCTCACACCACACCCATTGCAGCTCTATCTGCTTTCCCATCCTCCTGTAACACTCCAAACATCCCAGGCAGGAGGGTGGATCACCCTCAGAATTTACAGAGAATTAGAGTTCCTTGGGGCAAAGTCTGTTTGCACAGTGCCAAAGGGGCTGCCTTGAAGGAGCTGAGGGGTGAGGAGAAAAAAAGTTGAAAAATCAAGACAACTTCTGCTTTCAAAATTATCCGTGACCAATGGCAGATCAGAGCTGGACAGCAGAAGGAAAGCCCAAAATGCACCTTTGCACCTGTGTAACATGGTGAACATCACTCTTCCAGCAGTCCCTCAAGCTGCTGGAGACTCCTCTGGCCCCACAAGGAGAGGGACATGAGACCCCTACGTCCATGTCAGGGCTCAAAGTAAGGTGCTGTTCTGAATTACCTGAAGCTGAAGCCAAATGCTTTATTTGCAGGAAAGGGCAGAAATGAGATTGTAAATTCTGGTCATAGTCCAGAGATTTGTCTTGTTGGCTTTCCCATTAATTTCTTTTTCATGGTTTTACCAAAAGCGATCTGAATCTTAAGAAAAGACTAACAATTAATTTCATTCTTCACTGGCTACTGCTTTTTCATTAACAGGTGATGCTTAAAAGAGTACAAGGAATGTTCCCAGAATTCCAGCTAAAAAACTAAATGACTACAGTTTTCCACAAAGTTTTCCCATCTCAGATATTGTAATTTCAAAGTGATAATTATGTTTCAGTCACATCACCTTCCTGAAAACCACGAGGCACCATATTTCTCAACCAAAAGCTTCTTTTATTGCATCAGTTATTTAAAACTCTGCCTAGAAATATTAAAAGGCTGACAGTAACAAAAATAAGTTTTGACAACAGAAGGCAGTATATTACATGGCTTAATAGCATCAATCACAGGACCTCAGTTTGCAGCTATCACAATGAGGCTGCACTGTTATGAAATAAGATGGTTCATTGGCAGCTCAAAATTTAGCTAGAAGCTGAAAAATTAATACCACACATTTATCCCCATCATAAAGAAACAATGATACAGCACAGCAGTGGATTAGAAAGGGAGCCTCCACTACAGGGTGAGCCAGGATGGGATTAAACTCTGTCTCCCTGTGTGTGACTTGTTGTGTTCTACCATGAAAGCACAATTCCCTTATCTTCTCAGTGAGGCCTTGCACAGCAGCATTTGCACAAATATCAGTTCCATTTGTTTAGGAGAACTCTTTAAATGGAAATACAGCCTGCTTTCTTCTCAACTTTTTTTTTTAGTTATTTACATAAATACATTTCAACCTACTGCAAACATAGAAAATCTAATCCCCACTGCCCTGAACCTAGTGTTATCACTTGAGTTTTAGTAAAGCTCATCATAACTCTGGTCACTTAATACCATCTCATGCCAGGAAGGAACTGGAAGTGCTAAAATATCTTGGCTCCTGTTTTTAAAACCCATCTCTTCTAAGAATAAAGACTCATCTGTTGATCTGGCAGCATTTTGATCTTGCCTTTCACAGCTGCAAACAGCTGCAAGAGCAACAGGGCAGGGATGAATCACACCTGCTGCTTCAGCACTCCACTGATCTGGAATCCAGGGAGCTCTGGAACATTTGGGGTATTTTTTAAGGCCCCACAAAAGTATGCCAGAAATCATCAATTATTTTTATGTCATTGTTTTTACCTTTTTTTTTAGTTTTGGTCCCCATCTTTCCCAGGGACTCGAGGCTATTGAGAAAAGGAAAGTACAAATGAGACTTCTGGGAAATCACCCAGCAGCACACCTAGTCAGAACAGGTGTAAAAGCAACAGAAATAGCACATGGATACTCCTACAGGCAAGTCTTACTTTCTGAATTCCAATGAGAAATACATTAATTTTCATTTAAATCCCTGTCTGTAGCTCTTTTTTTCCCCCTTTTTGGTAAGCCTTTTTGTAAGCTATTCTGTTAATCACCTTCATTCTCAGGTGCATATGAAATGAGATGTGAAGAATCAGTAATGAAGTGTTCTATATATTTGCAAGTAATCTAGTCAGAAAATACAACCTCTAATTCAAATTTGATAGTAGATCAAAATTGGATAGACTACAGACAACGTGCAAAATGGGAGACTGCACCTCTGGAAAGGCAAATTCAGGAAATCTAATTTACCAGGAACACCAGAATGGATGCAGTGCAATTACTGTAACTGTCAACATCAAAGTCTCTGAAATCTCTTGGCACTATCATATGAAAAAATAAATCTTCAGGAACTTTATTTAATTGTGGATGCCCATTAGTCATGCTGTCACACTGCACTTGGTATAACACAACGTGCCTCGAGGTATTGCATTCCAGTTATCCAAGAAATACCACAGCCAGCTAAGCGAAAACAACACTTGGGAGACAAAAAAATATCTTCCAGTGGTTCCCCTCAGTGTGGAAAAGGGCTCCAAGGTTAAAAATAAATTGTTATATTTAGTCTTTTGTAAGAGTTCAGGCATTCTGCACTGACTCAGCCTCTGATCTGACCTGAGCCAAGCCATGTTTGCTGAGGGATTTGGAGGAAGTGATTTAACTATAAAATTAGTCCTTGCTGGCCCACTGTTTCTTCAGGAAAATGTGGTCACTTTAAGCAGAGACAAATAAATCTTGGCGTAAGGTTTGCACCGATGCTGAGAATAATGTTGGTCCCAACTTGCAAGATATAATGCCAAAAAAAAGCACACCATTTAGACAAATATCCTTAAGATAATACCATTCCCTTGGAAAAACAGGCAGAGAAGGAATCTGTGTTCAGTGATCAATGACCTGTGGCTTGGCTCCAAACTACCATAATTCAACAACCAGGCTTCTCTGCAGACAAGCCATTTCTTTAAAAAAACTGGGGAAAAAAACACCACTGCATTTTAGGTAGATGATTAATAATGTTTCTTTTGATGTTTTATTATAGATTGAATAATACAGATATAGTTGCTTAGGTGATGCCTGAGATGGCCACCTAAAAAACAGAGACTAGACAGGAATAAGGTAATAAAAGTAGGTATTTATTTGAAGGGCCTTCAAAGGCACACCCTGGGAGCCAAAGGCGACACCCAAGATGGACCCCGAGTCACGAGTTCTTCACACTTTTATAGGTTTGGTTCATTTGCATATCAGGGTTAATTATCCAATTAAAGCTTCAGTTAATGATGTAATTTCCCCAAGCTTACCCCCCTTCCAAGATTTTGGTTTACACATTTTGGGCCTGGGTGTCCTTGAAGAGCAAACTTGGAGAGGCTTTGTTATGTCTAACCAGCATGAGAGAACAGAAGTGAGCAGGCTACAAGAAACTTCAGAGTTACAGACTAGGCAATACAGGATTTGAAAAATATGAAAGTTAAAACCTAAGGCATCAAGGTAAACTGCAATGCAACCTCATCAACATCCAGGTGAGTCAAAGCACCACCGAGGAAGTTTCTATCCAAATATCGAGCATCTTCTTTAACTGAGCACCCAAACATTCCTTTCCTGTGGCCATTGATTTTCCCATTTTACCTTCTCTGTTCTTTAGAAGGGTTTCAGACCCAGCTTTGCCTGCCAGGCATCCAAGGAAAGCTGCCCTGAACCACAAACCTCACCAAGGCACAAGTTTGGAGGGTGATTTGGACCCTTTTACCAAACACACTCTTGCTGCAAATCATTTTCCTTCTGGGGCAAATCCCATCTCCATGTTCACCCACAATTACTGACTCATGGACACGTTCCCTTAGAAAGGATGTGTAGGTCTGTGCAGTATTTTTCATGAAGATATTTATTCTCTCCGTGGGAAGGAGGAGGTTATACAAAAACATTACTGAATTCTGTGCCCAACCAGCCTTCCTTCCTTCCTTCCATATTCCCAAGGCATGCAGGGAGCAAGCTGGGAAACAGAGGGACACTGTTGTGTGACATGTGAAAGGGAAACTGCCCAAAGCCTGCCCCTTCAGCAGTTTTATTTAGTTATTTATAGCAGTATTTACAAACTTGGTGGACTGAATTCCAGACTCGGTCACCAAAACAGAGCAACGTGTTTTCCTGAGATGTATATCCCAGGAAAATCTGCTCATTATCCAGTGACTAAAGATTTTCATCCTTTTTAACAAAGATAGCTAAATTTGTGATTCCTGTCCCCAAATTAAGACCCCCAAATGCATGCATTTCAGTTATTTGGCCTAAAGTATCTTTGTTGCTGAGCAGAGGCACATTAATCTCTAAGAAAATGAAAATATGAAGAGAGGAAGCTAGAATTAACAATGTTGCATTCCTGTGGGCTTTCTTCTCACCGTCCCTCTACAAGGAGTTCGCTAAACAGGAATTTAAACTTCTATGCATTCAAGATTTATATGGTAGCTTGGTCTCCAGCTTCTGAGATACATAAACACTTGAACACAAAATGAAGGATCCTCAGAGATTTGTCACAGTTCTAGGAGCTCTGGAAGTTCTTTTTGCGGGTTGTTTTTTTTTTTTTTTCTCCTTCTACCAGCTCCACAAAGTCCAGATGAAGAGCTGCAAATCCCACTTGTTAACAAGGGGGCTGAAACCCTCTGGTACTTCTGAGGGAGAGAAGAGCCAAACTCCCATGAAAAACACCACGATTAAAGGTGAGAAATACTGAAATATTCCTGAGTCTGTGGAAACGATGGCTGGAAGGCACCGAGATGGCACAGGGAAGAGAGCAGCCAGTGCTGTGAGCAGGGGATGGAGCACATCAGGCAACAAACATCCATGAGCCCCAGGAAGGGAAAACTGCCCAGGGGGCATCTGGCAGAGTGAGAGCAGCATTTAAAGAAGAAAAAAACCCCAAAACCACCACCAAGAAAAAAACCACCTCAAAAGTTCTGAAGTTTTGCTGCCTGTTTTAGATTACCCCAACTCACTCAAGTCAATCTTGATGCCTTGAAACCTGGCTCGTTGATTTTGACAGTGTAGGAAGAGCAATTACGTGCACATACACATATATATATTTCTCAAAAAAGAGGCTCAGTTTGCAAGCTACTCATCAGCTGAAGTGCCTGAAAATAATTTCATAAACATCTAATAAGCACTTGGCATTTACAAGCTGCCAGGCACACAGCAATCAACATTTTCATGCAGAGTCTGGACATCTGCCCTCTGTGATCTGCCCTTTCAAAAATTAAAAGTAAATTGTAGGAATAAAAATTTATATATTCTACTCTTCTTTTCGAGGTGGTTTTAGGGGTTTTTTACCCTAAAAANNGTTGTTTTAGGGGTTTGTTAACCTAAAAAAAAAAAAAAAAAAAGTAGTCCTGGGTACACTGCTACTTAGGGGAGATAACTCAGTATTTTTAAGAAAGGTGAAATTTAACACTGAGTGCCAGTTTGTGGAAATAAATACACTTGATTTCCAAGCATATGCTGGTCTAAATGGTATTAGAATTAAAATAAGGGCAGAAAAAAACCCAGAGAATTATTCCAATCCAGCTGAAGACAATAGGAAAGAATTTTTAATGGAACTATTTAAAATTAAATAAAAGGCAGGTAAATTATCTAAGCTATTAAAGCATTTTGATTAAAAAAAAAAAAAAAAAAAACACTTACAAGGAAGTATTCCTGAAAATAGAGTATTTCAAATTTTCATTTTCAAATAAAACATTCTTTTTTTAGACCTGCTTAGAGAATAAGTAATCTGAATGTAGATAAAATGAAGATTCAGTTAAATATTTTGTTGCGTGCCAATCTGAAACACTTGTGAGAAGCCTGATTGATTCAAAATGGAGATGTGGATGAAATTAATGTGCAACAGAATACTCTTTTTTTTTCTTTGACTGGAGTAAAACCAAAAAAGCTCAGCTGAGGACAGGAGTGAGGGGATTTACAGCTCCCCTGAGAGCTCGGCCCCTAAGGCACTCTATCCTTCAAGGCCTTACAAAGCAGTGCTGCTTCTCCAGAAGATGAGTGAGGGAAGATAAGGGCTTGGGATTGGTGTTTTAAGTCAACCCAGAGAAGAAAACAAACCTCGTTCCACGTAACTTTAAACTGCAGCGCCAGATGCTCGGCGTGGCAGTGAATGGGAAACAGTGATAAGAAGTGCTAAGCATCGCTAATGGGGCAGGCTGGGCAGTTAATAGACCATTAGGTTATCTCCCTGCTAAACGGGAAGGTTTTGAGCATTATTTTTCAAAGCACAACCACATGCCTCAGTCCAACTTAAACCACTGCCTGGAGCTGCCCCCACTGCGGGGGTCACCATTAACTCCCAGACACCCAGAGAGGTGACAAAGCTCCTGCTGTGGCACTACCAAGGAATGTGGCCAGGCACCCATAAAGCCTCTCTACCGCTCCTCTCCACAGCTGCACAGGGGAGAGAAACTGGATCAAAGGGCTGAGATAAGGTCTGGGAGATGTTCCTCACAAAATCCCAGGCAAAACAGGCTCGAACTAGAGGTATTAACTGAATTTATAACTAACAAAATCACAGCACGATCATGAGAGGTAAAATAAATCTTAAGAACACCTTCCCTTCACCCCTCCTAATGCCTTAGGCTTTAATTCTTGTATTTTTCGAATCCTGTATTACCTAATGTGTAATTCTGAAGTTCCTTGTAGCCTGCACACTTCTGTGCTCCAGACACAGCAAAGCCTCTCAGGGGCTGCTCTCCAAGGACACCCAGGCTGTCCCGGGCCTGAAAAAGTGTAAACCAACATCTTGGAAGGGGGGCAAGCTGAGGGGAAATTACATCATTAGTTAGTTTGAATTGGCGAATTTATGCTGATATGCAAATGGACCAAACCTATAAAGGTGTGGGGAACTCGTGACTTGTTGTCCATCTCGGGGTCCAGCTTGGAGCCCTTGGCTTCACCGGATGCGCCTTTGAAGGCCTTTCAAA
>VZRO01007927.1:0-77094 GCA_013397915.1 Daphoenositta chrysoptera
AGTTTTGGCTTTTTTTCCTTTCCCTGTTTTGATCTGAGTGCCTGAAAATCATAGCTACAATCTGCACTTGCCCATAAACTCTGGGGCATATTTGAATATTTTGCAGCTTTTGTACTTTGTGGTCATTCACAAGGACTCATGTCAGATGAGATTCTGTAAAAACCTATATATTCTTCTATCTGACCAGCTTTTCAAGTGCATTACTTTGCCTAACTTTTATAGACCTCTACATTGTCTTACGCATTCCCAGTCCACTGCATCTAAGCAGGTATGCAGGGCAAGAACATAAATACAACCTTCAAGGAGAGTTTGAAAACAGGCAGAGCCGGGGCAGCGTCTCAGACACACCACTCTGCACGGAACCATGCATCGAGTCCTTCAAAAAACACCGCACCTTCCAGCTGAGACTTTCAAGCTGGTGACAGTCTTTAAAACCAGGAATGGGATCTCATCTTTCTGACTAGCAAGTTTCTTCTTCAGCCTTGGCAAGGAACCATCTCCTGATGCAGAAGGGTGACCTCTGGGCATATGAAAGCTTGGCCTTAGTGAGGCCTTCAGTTTCAAACTTCTTTCCAAAATAGGCCTTACTCAGGAATGAGGGAACCTACTAATCCTTAGGAAGAAAAACTCGACTAGGTGAACACACATAAGGTTTATACATAAGCAAAGCTATTTTGCAGGGATGCTTGCAAAAATCCACATTGGACTTCAGAACATGAGTCCTCCAGAAGCTCTGAATATCCCTATGGATGTGTAAAAGGACTGTGTGCCCTGGCCTGCACCAGCCTCTAGCACCTTGCCAAGTTCTACCAGTACAACCACCTCAAGGACCCAAGATGAACGTGCTGTCAGAAGAACAGTGGAGCCCCAGGCACACAGTCTGAGAGTTTTGCCCACAAGCTTGAGTAAAAATCTGATTATTCAGTAAGATGCTGCTTTTTTGATTCTGCAAAACTGAGAGAATTTTGAATTTGTCTGTGGAGCACAGTCAGACCCAGTGACTGCTCCTAAACTATTTCAAAGCAAAAACATCTGCTCTGTCTCTTCCTTAACTCACTCAACTGTCTTAGCAGTATATAATAGTGCTGCCTCCCCTGACAAAAGAGGAGGTAATAGAAACAAAAAGGTTCGCACCTCGTTCAAACTTCAACCTCTTGTATAACTGAAACTGGTCAACAGGAACCAAACAGGCAATCTGAAATGAGAAACAAACACATAGAATAAGCATTAGAAACACAAACTTTAAAAAGGTAATAAGCACTATGATCTACACACCTGCTTTCCTAAGCTGGCTCTCAAATTCACCTTTTTGTTCCTGCTTGCTTTCAGCACCACACGTTCCTCCATATCCTGACTTCTTCTCCAAAAATTAAAGTAGTTCTTGACCTTCCCTGTTTCAGCCACACAGCCCAGTAGTTCAGCCCACGTCTTTCTTACCAGGCAGAGGAAAACCTTCTCTGTGGATTCCATATTTACTTCAGGCTACTCAGTTTTATTTCATGTTGGTTTAGTGTAACAAAGGGTGACATGTTGCCAGCCCTGGAGACTGCAGCATGCTGTTCATGCACAAGAACACAGCTCAAATGAATGGTTCTTCATTTGTGTCTCCCAGTGTTAATGGCAGGGGTCATTTAGCTCTCAGGAACTGAAAGCCAGACTGGTTTCCAGTTTTTATTCATTTCATGGGGTTTGGGCCAAGACAGCTAATGCCACTGCTGTTGGAATTTGCCTTAGACACGGAGCAGCCTACAGGGAACCCGAATGAAGTTCACAGATTTAGTCGGCATAGACAAACAGGCTTTGCTGATACATTTTACACATTACCATAATTAAACTAGCAGCCTAAAAGGCTAAATGCTCTAATCTCCAATTAACAGTCTACGTAAGAAGACCAAGTGCCCTATTTAATAAGCAAACCTGCACACAGGGTATGGAGGACTTCAAAAGAAACTTCACAGGCACTTCAGGAGTCACATGTTTGTCAGATGCAGAATGTGGGATCACTCTCTTTATCTGATCCCTTTGTAATATTGTACCGGCATTGGAAATCTTTTTCTCTTTTACTGAAAATAAACTTAGACTAATACAAGACTTGGGACCTGATCATTTGAAGCACTGTGAGACAGTGTAGAACTGACAGCTTCAAAGTGACAGGCTTTCAAATCTCACATCCAATATCCAACCACAGTCCTTCAGATTACTGTAAAGGGCAAAATTTGCCCTCAGTGAAGTGAACACTGGCCCTTGCTGTCCTCCTGGGTTGCGGGATATAGCATTCATGAAAATAAACATAATGACAAAAATCCAATATATATTTAATATCATGCTGTGAATACATTTTCTTTAACAGATGGAGAAACAGAAAAGAAACTAGTATTATAAAATATGAAATTGCTTTATTAATATCTCAAATCAATTGGATTTGATTGCACAAAACCGCTTTTTTGAGCAGATGCTTGGCTCATTTATTTAACCTAAGCCAGTATAATACAAAAATGAATCCAAATTATGTCAAGATTTAATAATTTAAAGATTCCTATGACTGTAATTAATTAATATTTAAGATTAATATGACTGTAAGACAGATTTTTCTGGGAAACTCTTCACCTGGTCATCAGAATTCAACTGAAACACTCTTGGAAAACAAAACATAACAAAATCAAATGGCTAAAAAGAGAGAAGCTTAGCAGTTTCAGAAAGACACATCATTTCAGTATTGCCCACTCCTCCCCAGGGCAGCTTCACATATAAATAGTTTGGAAAATGAAAAGAGTCATCTGCATTTCTCTAGCTGGGTGAGCATTGGCAACAACTTTAAATTTTCCTCCATTACAACAAAATTTAAACAGTGAGTGTCAATGCTGTAAGAGCCACTTGAGTGAATTGTTTATTTGTCCAGGGTCCTTCTGTACTTGCTTTTACTTTTAACAAACAGTTTTTTCAAGAGCAGTTCTATTGAGCCCAGAATTTCCCATGTATTAAAAATCAGCCTTTTTGATTACAGTGGGAGCGGAGTTATGCATCTTAACGCAGATTTCAATAGGAAGCAGAGGCAGTTCTGAAAGCTTCCTATTCTCCTGGGAAAAACTTGAGTTTACCATGCCAGCTTTCCCCACTGATTTCTCTCAGCTCCACTCTTTTTCCTACATATCCTTTCCAGAGCTCAGCTTCCCCCTCCCTGCATGCAGCTCTGGGTGTTGAACAGACGCAGCCCATCACCTGTGCCACTGACTCCTACAGGCTTGGAAAGGCCAGGTCCTGATGGCACCCACACACAGGTCAACCTGACAGGTGCTGAGCCAAAGCCTCTCACAGATTTAGTTTCTTTAGGCCTGAGGAAAACAATGCACAAATTCCTGCTGCCTCAATTCAGTGTCACGTGAAAGCTGTACGTGCAAACTTAATTGAAAAAAAAAAGAAACATGAATATCAGGTCCCCATAAAAAACCAGCAAATCCTTCCCTCAGTGAACTTTTAATCTCATTTACACCTAATCAAGAAGGACAGTCATAAGCACAGTAAGGGTATTAAGTGTTTATCTCCTCCTGCTTGGCATCAGTCTAAATGTTCATTTCCAGACAACTTCTCAAGCCCCACCTGGGTGTCAGTCCATCCCAAACACCTCCTCTTCTGCACAACCACTCATGTCTCTGGGCTGGTCAGGGCATGGAAATCTAGGGAGCCAGCAAATCAGCAACCCAGCAGATGGCAAAGAGCCAAAAGAGAAAGACCATGAGCATATCAGAATGCAGGCTTTTCTTATTCTAGGCTATGAAATTATTCAATGTAGGAAGAAATGCCAGAGGACAGGTTTGGGGATTTATTTTTTTTTTTTTTAATACTGGGTGTTTTAATAAAAAAAAATACAGGCAAGAACACTCCTCTCCTGAAAATATCTTGATTTGAGACTTATCAGACTATTAGGAGGTGAAGTAAGTTTTCTGATTTTCCAAACCTGTAAGCAGTATCTGCAGTTTAAATACTCTTGCTATAGAGCACAAGAACACACAAGAGGTATTGCTAAGAACAGCAGCATTCACCTGAAGTAAAAATATCCGTGGACAAAAGTAAAGTTTTGAAGGCTTACTACCACAAAGGGCTCCAGCTAGACCCCTGTCAAGCATCCAAAAAGATCATGTCATCAAATGTTTCACAGTAACCAGGGTCCCTGCTTCTACATGAGACAAAAGAGCAAAGAAAGGAAATTGAAAGGGTTCAAAATAATTTGGTTCCGTGTACACAACGGCAAACTTTTCCAGGCAGTGCAGTAACCAGGAGCCAAGGAAGAACAACTCCCCTGTTTTTAAACACTGGCTACCACAGTGGAAAGGGAAAATCACTACTCCACCTTTCTCGGGCTTTCAAGGGAGATGCAAGGAGGCAATCAAGCAAATTGAATAGATCTTATTTCCTTTCACACCCATATGAATCAAACCTTGATAATGCCAAGGGAGGGAAGTTCAGCAGGACAAGAGCTTCTAGCAGACAGGCAGCAAGGGCAGATCCTGCACTGGCAGCAACAACAGCAGTTTGCAAAGGGTGGCATTGCCCACCTCCCCAAAGCCCCACTCACAGAGCTGCTGTCTTGTTTTGCAAGGAGTGTAGAACGGTTTCAACAGGAGCTGTGGGGTTTGCTTTTGAAAGGGATATGGGAGTTCAGTCTCTTTATTGTTAGAAATTACACCCACAACTTTCTTCATCAAGCTACCATGCTCACTAGAGTCATAATTAAATACTAAATTATTCATGTTCTCCATTAAAGAGCTCTTCTCTTATTTAGCGACAAATGAAAACAAAATTAAGGCTCTCTCACTTGCTCCCCTTGGTTTTATTTAAAAACAAGTAAATAAGAACAAAAATTTTTATTCTGACCCTGAAAAAGATAGGTCAGCCTGCAACATTTTCTCACGTTCCTTCTCATTTTACCATTTCAATCTCCTCCAGCAAAATATAAACCAATTTTGAAATCAAAAATAAAGCTGATATTTTAAACCGAGTCCCAGTGGGATTTTGTGTTTGGCTATGTATGGAATATAACGCAATTAAGAATTCTAAGATCTGGGTTACTGTCCTATTTCAGCATCGCTTTACAAAGTGCTGACAACCCTCTGTCAGGTTAGCACTGGTGTAGATCATGGATTTACACAGAGGGACAATGAGCAGAATCTGCATTGCACGCAAAGGGGTAATTCTTGACAAACTTAAGAGCCCAAATCAGCACCTCCTTTAGTGACTCCTGCAGTTTTAATCCAAATCAGATTACGTATACATGGATCACTGCATCAATGTTATAAACCTTAGAACAATACAGGAAATCAGAAACAGCAAAGCACAATGCCCTAGATACTATCCCAGGGAGCAGTGCATTAGAAATCCCTGTATGCAGTGCAGATTTACCCTGATTCATAGCTTACATTGGTGACTGGATTCACACCAAGCAAAACCATTTCAAACCATGATAAATTACCCCTTATTTAGATTAGGGATATTAACTGGTCCAATTAAATCAATGGAGCAAATTCCCAAGAGAGACAGGAATATTCCAGAAGGAAGAAGTCTGCATGTTTAAAGAGAACTGCATTAACATAAGATGTTCCTTCTACCTTCTGCTTCCAGGAAGAAATCCAAATAATCTTTGTTTATTGTACCATTAGAGCTTGAAAGGGAAAACATTTTGTTTAACAAGACTGCCTTTAAACTTTCCTTGTTTTGTGTAACCAGCTATTTGAAAGAGAGTCTGTAGCCAAAACCATTGCCTTACCACCACCAGCCATCATTTATTTCTGCTAAAAGACAGCTATACTACAAGCAGCTGCTATCTAGATTTAACAGGTCAAGATATGACCTCGGATAGTACTTGATTTCAAGCACTTCAGTGGAACAGTTCCTTCTGTTTGAATGCACTATTTGTCAAAACAAAAAAACTACTGAGAAATATACCAGTTTCAACTAGATTTTGTTGAAGGGGAAAGAAACACAAGCCAGAAGGGTTTCAGAAAACATATTTTCAAAGTACTGAAAAGTACAATTTTCTAGTTCAAATAACTTTTCACTTTATGCATTTTAAGAACAAAAAACCTGGAACATTTTTTCTGAGGTCCAGAGGGACCCAGAAAGTAAAGCCTGAATTCCCAACATCTCCTATACTCTATGAATAAGCAGTTTACTCCCCAAGTACTGATGAAATATTCAACTGTTTTAGAGAAACACATTCCTACTATTCACACTTGCTCATTTCTTCACGAGACATACAAGAAGAAATTCTATTCTCTTTTAAATTGTTAACCAGAGTTTTTGCCTCCCTCCACCCCCAAAAGCAACAGAAGAAACAGATGAATCAGAAGCAAGGAAAGAGCTTTGAAAAGGGTCTAGTAATTTAGTACCAAACCAGACAAACTCTTCAGAACTTTACTGAGAAGATAAACAGGACTTAATTCTGATTTATCTTAATGAAGAAAAACAGGTCAACTGGAAAGCACTGAAGACATGTTACATACCTTGAATAAGGACCTTGAGAAGAAGAGGAACTTTCATAGCTATACTGTGTTCATAGCTATACTGTGTTCATAGCTATACTGTGTTATAAATGTTTATAAGCTTTATTATTAATTGTTCAGTTACCTTATTGAAGAAAGCTCAATCCAAAATGCACTGAAGTCAATGAAAAGGCTTTCCTTTGCTTCAAATTATGCCTAAATTCACCTTTATCTCCCTTGTGCAGGCTATGGCAAAAGGCATTTTAAAAAGCAAACAAAACAACTGTTTTAGCTAACATAATGAGATGCATTTAGCCTGAAGTACAGGAACCAATTTAGCACCATGTCCATGACAAAGACAGTTTGAACTGCTATTTTTATTCCAAACTGTAACAGGACCTGATGAACAGCAGTCACAGAATAGTCTGAAATGAAAGTGACGTGAAAAATACACCTTTTCAAAACATGGATGCTATCACAGAGGAGAAAAAAAAAGGACCTTTTATTTTTGTTTTTCCCCACAGTACAGGCAACATGTCATTCCTCATAGCACTTTCCTGGTGAGGAACCTTGTCCTGCCAGAAGCCAGAGACGAAAGCTGCAGACCCTCCAGAGGTGAGAAGCCTCATACTTTTACACCAGGAGTTTGAGAGTGTGTAAGGAGTAAACTGTAACTCTGAATAGTACTTGCACTCCAAACAATAGCCATAGTTAAGCACATTCTCTATCATCTGATAAGGTTCTGCGTTTTTAAGAAACAGCTTTAAAAGGCCACATTTTCACAAAGAGAAGCCTTTATTTATAGAGGGAAAAAAAAGGAATAGAGAGCATTCATACATAAATCTGTAGTTTACATACTATTCTTTCAGATTGCTAATGGAGTCAATCTATTCTTTCTGTCATTCCTGTTTTTTTCTTCCTTAAAGAAAGAGGTATTTGGTAAAATACATAAGCAGTAATTTTAACCAGGTTGGGATTTGTTTGCTATTCAAGCAGAAGGCTTGTGTTTCAAGCACATCGCCAAAAGGGAGTGTCAGAACATTCAGTGATCCACAGGACACTAATGCACATTTGGGCTGTTTAGTCATTCTGCTGTCAGCCCAAAAAACACCCAAGCATTAGGCCAGTGGTCCATTAATACATGCCCCTGGAGTGTCCTTTACTAAGGGGAAATATATCTCTCTTAATTCCTACAGAATTATTACCCTGCTGAATCAGAGCAGAATTCTTCCCGTCCTTTGTTAATTTTCATTTAAAAATACATTTTCAATAAAGGCTAGGTGCCTCCAATCTGGTGCAATGAGTGGAAGGACATTGCAACACCCTCTCTGTATCGTTGTGGAAAGAGGAGCAAGGGAAATAGCTAGCTACTTTTCACAATAGCTGGATTCAGCCAAAGAAAAAGCTCCACCATATGCCTGCATGCCATAACAAACATAGCTGCAAGTCCCATACCCTGACTCAACTAAGCATAACATTTCAAATGTATGCTGGAGAGCAGATCCTGATTTTTTTTTTTCTGAAGAAAAAGGCATTTTTGGTATCAGGAATCACACTGTCACTGATGGCATTTGAACAGGATTGTATACTTCTGCCACAGTTATGGCATCTGTATACACAGGACTCAAGGGAATCCAGAAGATAAACCTCTCGTTTTCAGTTCAGGGACGGAGATCTAATTCTCCTTGATTTTATTACTGCAAACAAATGCTGAGGGAATGCGCAAAACCAGTCAAAATCCCTTAGCCATCTTATTTTTCCTGGGGTTTTTTTTTGTCCTACTTGTATTCTCAGGCCCAGCAGGGACATTCCTGCCTCACAAAGCAGGCAAGCAAGCATCCCTTGGGTGTATCCCAAGAGATACCTTCCATATCTCTTAAGACCTACTTCCACCTGGTGCTGTGCAGATACCTTTCTTTCCATATAATTATACAGCCCTGCGTGATTATATTGGACTGCAAATTGGTTGTTGCAGCCCAGGATCAACATACACAAGGAAATTCTGGCCTTGTATACCATCAGTCTGAGTTCTTGCTCTTAAGAAAGATTAAGGATTTCAGTGTTTGCAGTCAAATCAGATCTGACTGAACTGACAGTCTAATGGAGGCTCAGCAATTCTGGGATACAGGGTATTCTGGTTAAGTCACCTGCATGGGTAATTCTGAGGTTGTCCAGGTGCCAAGTAAACCTTTCCCCAAGGCACAGAGGGAGAGAAAAAGGTGCAAAACCTTTGAAAAACATCTGTTTGTTTCTATCTCCTCTTGTCAGTCAGGCCTCTTGCCAAAAGCTCATTAAAGGTAATTAAAGGGAGGAAAAAGTGTATGATAATATTGATTATGCAGATAAAGATATTTGGGGGATATATGTTAAAAAAAAATAAATAAGAGAGAAAGAAAGAAGGGTAAGTATAAATACCTCTGCTTCTTGTAGGGTCCCATGGTTCAAGCATACCATGTCTGGACATGTGATAGGAGAACCACAACCTTCTTGAATTGCCAGCTCCATGTACTGTTTTAGACACTAGAAACAAGTAATGAAAAAGAAAAAAAAGGTTATAGCCCACAGGTTGGTAACAACCAGATGTCAGAGATGCTGTGCAGTTCCCACCTCCACTGCCTTAATTGGCTGTCCTGAAGCTCCAGCACACAGCAAACATCAATTATTATAAGCGTGAATGCTACAAGTCATTACATTGGAAAGAATGCAACAAAGAACAATTAATTATGCATTACTTCATCTGCCGAGCACTGCGTTTACCTAAGTCAGCAAGTCAGACCTTTCAGCCCTAACAAGCCCTATGCCCTGCTAAACTGGGATTGGAGGACTTGGCAGGGGGGAGTATCTTTTATCCTAATTAAACAGGCTTCGTTCCTTTGTTTTTCCTCCTGTGTTCTTAATTCAGACTCTCAGCCAGCATTCTCCATTGTAGGAGAACTCATTTACAAGAAAGAGACTACTATTCTCAGCTGCACAAAAGGGGAAAGGGGTTTATAACCTGGTTGGGAGGTTTAATCTGCCCTAGAAGATGTGCAGCTACGAGTTCTTCCTCCCCCTCAGCCCCCCACACAGATAAAATAATTTCCATGGTTTATCATGATTTATCATCAGCCTCTACTCTACCCAAAGACTATTTCCAGCATGGAGGCCACCTTATGAATGTTTCCAAATTGTTCCACTACACAAAAACAGCACACTTCCCCTCCATGCTCAAAAAAGCCCTCTACTCTCCCCACACTTTATTCGGCATGCCAGTTTCAAATACATTCAGCTTATCTTTATAGCACATATTATAGAATCTTCAGTAAAATCATAGCACAAAACTCATGCAATGGACCAAAGAACAGTGCTCGAACTGTTCCTCCAAATTGCACAGGTAAGTAAGCAAGATCACTTCTAAATAAAATGAAACAACGAAGTCTCCTCAAAATAATAGCAAAGCATCCAATAACCTGCATATCACCGTTAACAAAACAAAGCATGGACTCCTGACAGATTTTGGTACCAGCTTGCATAGTTTACTGTAAATGAAAATAAACATATGTTATGTAAAGTAGGACTAATGTAGCTTTTTCCCTACAGTTTTATATTTCATGCCCACATGACAAACCTTCTCCCCAGTACAGCTGACTTCTTCACTTATTGCCCCATCAGTTTTCAAGAAATGTGTCAAAGTGAAATATGGTTTTGAGACCTCTGTCTCTCCGCCTCTGTCTCTCAACTTTGGAAGAGGCACTGAGTTCAAAAGCTAACAGGTGGGTGATGGGGAAATCACAGCCCTTCAGAGTATGGCATCTTTAGACTCCTCAAAACCATTGTTTCATTATTTATAGACATTTAAGATTCAAGTCTGTGTCAGTCTGGACTATTCTGAGAAAGCTTTGCATATTGTGCTCTGATTAAAGAAATTTCCTCATTTGTATTTTTTATTGGAAAACTGGTTCCCTCTTAACCATCAGGATAATTAGGACTTTTACAAGTGGAAATGAGATTTCCTTATTATTCTGTCTCTCCATTGAAACGTCCACATCCACGTTTTGCTTAATACTGATGAGCTATAGAGAGATACTAGTTCACGCAAGTAGAATCAGCTTAACTTACTGACATTTTAAATTAACTTACTTTTGATTTGTAAATATTTAAAGTGCATTCTCTTAGACGAACGTTGGGATACAACCTAACTAGTAAGCTGTAAATATGTAGCTTATTAAGAACTAATGAATTCAGATCCAGCATGCACCCCTGTAAGAAAGCAGCAGAGCAGGTTGAAAGGAATTGATGGTGCAAGTAGTACGTGGGAAGTGAGAGAGATACTCACAGGTGAAGAGCAAAAAAGAAATCATGCCAATAACTGAAGGCAGTATTAGCTCCCTAGGGATTATCAGCCTGGATTTTACCAGGAGCTATCCTTTTATTATTCCAAGAGCAGTGTCAGTGCCCTGTCCCATCTTCTCGCCCACTTCTCCCAAAGGCATCTAGGCAGAGTGCTTTTACAAAGTCAGTTTACCCCGGATCAAATCAACCCCCCACACAGCAGCTCCCTCACAGAGCAGTAAACAGAAGCAGGTATGGAACCACAGTGGTTCCTGTGAGTGGAATCCTGGTGCCACTGGAGCTGCTAGGGCCCTGCCCACATCTGCCACCATGGTCTGGGCAGTGGCAGCAGGTGACACAGGGAAAGCCCAAAAAAAGCATGCCCAGAGCCCAGGGTGGCTCCCAGTGCCATTACTGGTGTAGATGGAGGCTGTGGGTGACCTTGTCCTGCAGCTCCATGTTCATTAAGCACTGAGCATCACCCACATGCTTCAGCACACATCACAGGAGAAACAGGGCAGCAAGTGCTCACTCCCTGCACAGATTTCCTCCCTGGTTTGTACCTGTACACAGCCTCCTCCACAAATAATGTAAACAGAGAATTCTGCCCTCAGAGTCCCTTCCCCAAGGCCTGTGCACGCTGCAGTGTGTTGAGTGCACTTTTAGATACGTGGGCAGAGCCTCCTTACATCTCACTCCATCTCCTCATGAGAGACCTGATTACTTTCTGGATCAAGTCTCAGGGCAGCATTTGGTGAAGGGCAAATGTTTCCCTCCCACCCAAGCATTTAGGTTGCCTTAATTCCTCAGCAAGCATGGGAGAGCAACCTTTTACTTTTGCTAAGATCCTGGGTTCTGTCTCCTCTGTGGTGCTGCCTGGTATTTAGTAATTTGTTTTGACAGCATGGTACAGCGGATTTGTATTCTGAGGGCAGCTCAGGTCAGGTGGTTACAGAGGGAGGACAAAGCCTGAGAAGTTACTGCAGGCCCAGCAGCAGCCCAGAGGCTTGCTCTTAATTTAGACTCTCAGGACAGAAGCTCAGAGCACTGACAATTACGCTTCCATACAAGGATGGGCATGAGGCTCTTAAGGAGCTTCGATCCACGGTATAGATTTTGCAATCAGTTTCAATATGCAGTATCTAAGTCATTAGGGGTACAGGAGAACAAGCCAGGAGACCAGAGGTTCCTGAGGATTGCTAATGGATCTGGATTCTTCTTCTCTACTAACCCACTGCTTGGTTGTAGGTGAGAATAGGTGGGCAACCAAAGCCGCCTGTGATTCTTTTAGAGGTTGCTGTGTTTTCAGAGGGTGACCTGGACAGATTTTATAATTGAGCTGTGCAGTGCCATGGATCTTCAAGTACTTCCCAGAAAATCTCCCTGTTAAATCATTTTTATAGGTATGAAATCTTTTGTCTTGACTTTCTATGCTTGGAGGTGCTTTGGGTGCAATACAAGAAAGACTTAAAGGTGATGGGAAACTTGAGGGAAGTATTTAATATTTACCACTGAAGTCTTAAGCTTGTTTACCAAAGTATATACATGAATGAAGATGTGAATTTCTTGTTCCCTCTTAACACCAAAGAAGAAACACTGGAAAATCACTAAAACTGTAAAATATGCCTTCACTTTAGCAGTGAAACTGTTTTCAGAGGGCTTTTACCATTATCTACAGCTCAGCTACTAATTTAGCTGCTTAGTTGAGAAGTGGCAACGAAGAGTATCTGAAACGATGCAAGCCAAAAACGTGATGAAAAGATGTTTCAGTGTCTATATAATGAATCACGACTGACCTTCTCAGCAGCGTGTCCTCCCACACTTTAGAGAATACATTATTACAGACATAAAACGGCAAGATTTTTTGTGCATTTTGTCAAAAAAACCCAGCAGTATCTCAGGAAAACTGCACACACTACATATGCTACTTAATTGCTCTTCAAAGTGAAGGAAAAATCAAGATGCTCTGCCTTCTGTGATACAAAGTGTTGCCTGAAAGGGTCTTAATCTTGACATCCAAGAAATCATGCGGTCTCAACACCCTGGGCTACACTCTCCCAGCAATTTCCTGCAGTGAGATGACTTTTGAGCATGGAGAGCAGTCAGTGGCTGGAGTGGCTTCAACACAGGATCTGTGACTTACAGTGACATTAATGCCATCCTCTTACTTTCCATGGCCAGAGCCAGCAAGGTTTCCATGAATGTGTCACGTAGCCAAGGCAGACAGCTGAGAAAATGAACTAAAAATCTACCACAGTCTTGCTGAACAGGTTAGAATCCTGCTGACTACAGATCACACCCTGGAGGTTTGATTCCATTGTGTTCACCCCCCAAATAAAAGGCAGACACCAACACGAGTAGCATTTATTCCCATACCTGCAAGTGTGCTCTAATCAGTTACACACAGTTTACTCAGATTTTCCCCACTGAGCAACTGTATCATGTACATAACTGTGTTCTGGGAAACATAATAAAATCCTGAGGCATTCGAGCAAGCAGGATCAATTCAAATGCGATACTGTAATTCCTCTAGGAAAACTCAGTACACCCAACAGAATGTTTTGATGCTGACCTAGCTTTGCAAAGCATGTTTTGCTCCTGCTGGACTACTGTCAACTTCAATCTAAAGAGGACTACAAGTGTTTTTTTCTCTGCCTGAGATTCATAATGTATAATGACTTTTTTTCCCTAATAATTTGCTGTCTAAGCGTTTTGGGGCAAGATTTTTTCCTCTTATGCTGGTTTTAATCCTCTATTTAATGAAATAAAAATCCTCTATTTAATGAAATAATATCAATATCCAGTTACCTACTTCACAAAATGCTACTCATGAGTATCTAGTAAGTTAAGGCCTATAAAGTACCTGGATGAAATTATCATGCAACATATACGCATTCTGGGGTTTATCTTTCAAGACTTGTAGAAAAGATTATGATTTAGGCAAATAATTACAAATGCCCCAAGTACACATTCACCTCCTGGAGCTAAGGGTTTGATGAAAGAGTACATTGAAACATGATGGAAGCATCTTTTAAAATACACTGAAAAGCCTAATCTAGGAATGCACAAACTAGTAATGTAAAAGATTCCTTCTTCAGTAATAAAGAGAAGTGTTTTCTATGGTCAGCTTCAAGCCACAGAAAGAAAATTCTGTTCCAGCTATTTTTCATTTCAACATTTCTGCATGCTGCTCTAACTTAATTTTTTTTTTCCCCAAAGTATATAATGCAGAGGGGATTTTTAATGTACTGACCAAGAAAGAGATGCCTGTTTGGTAATGTATTTACTCTGCAAAGAGATCATAACAGTTCTGCATTTTAACAAAAATGAGTTTTAAGTATAACTTCAGTGTTATGTTGCTAGGTAATGATGTGACAAAGGCACTATATACCTTTCACTGTGAAATCTGCAGCTTCTATTCAAATCCACTTTCAGATAATTTATGTATCAAAGACAAAAGATGGATCTCAATCATTCCTACATACTGCTTTTCAAGTACCCAGACATGTTCCGCCACCTTGCTCCTCTCCCACCTGCTTGCAGTTCTTCAGCTCCCAAAATGCAGTCTCTCATTAGTTTGGATGCAAAAGCATAAAAGAAACCCTGTATGTGATATGACAAAACTGAACAGGTACCTTTATTAAGAAACATGGAGGGATGGCTAGGAAGAAAAAAGAAACGGAAAACAACATCTTCTTTTCCTGTCAAATGCCACAGATATTGTGCCAGCCACTCTGTAGCAGTTGGTACAGGATAAGTAAGGGTATTTGTCTTTAATTCAATCATGGAAAGGTAAAGAACAGGTCTACAGTATTTCCCAGACACTACTAGGCCATGATCTACATTAAATGTGAAAATGCACAAAATGATGGAAGGCATCTTGCCAAAACAAGAAGGTCTTTCCTCCTCACATATAACTTGGAGACAATTTCCATTAAAAAAAAAAAAAAGAAAAACTCAGGTCTCCCTCTTAAAATCCACAGGAATGATTTAAAATGTTAAATCTCTCTTCCAGATTTGTCCTCAAAACTGTATTTGTTTGGGCCTTGGGTTTTTTTTAGCCTTAGCTTTTTTACAAACTCCAGGTTTGGGGGAGGGATGCGGAAATACTGTATATGGAGAGAATACTTAACTTTTCAGTTGACCTTCCGGAGTGTCTTGTGATTCAGAACAGATGAACAGATAGGCATTTCGTTTTTATTTTAGTTGTGGGGCATGGTTATGAACTTTTTATTCAGTAAGACATAACGTTCATTTATTTCTTATACTTTAGAAACATTACCTGTCCTTCAGTGCATACACAATCTAGTATTACTAATTTTGGAGAGACAGTTCATGTCAGTACTCTAAATTTAACCACCTGATCTACCCAGTATCTTAATCAACTGTGTACTAAGATAAATATACCCCCCTAGACTGTACTCACAGTGTTTATGGCAGATCTATATAATGTTTAATAATAATATGTCATTATACATCATTGCTGTGACATCTGCACTTCCGCATGTTCCATCTCCAAAACGGATCAGTCACTTTCAATGTGGGGTACTCAAACTCCTGCAATCTCTGAAGTATCTCTCAGCAGGTCTTAAAACTAGATGAAACAAGTGTATTGGCAATTAGCTTGGAGGCATTTGCACTTCAGTTGGAAAAAGAAGTGAGGCTTTTCCAATTAAAGTTTTTAGAAACTACACGACAAAAATAGTAATTTCTTAATTTGCTACAGATAAACTTATGATAGGCACAGTTTCAAGTGAGAAACAAAATTCCAATGAAATATGCATATTGCCCAATTTCTATTTTAACTGCTAAGGACCAGATACAGTGGTACATGAATGTACGGAAGATCAAATGGATAGAAGACCAGGCCACGTAAGAGCCTTATCAAGAAAGATGCTTGAAAGAAAGTGAAAAAATGCCTCTGTAGCTTCAAAGAACATACAGTCACCTCATGGCTCAGTATAAGGGAAGGAATAACATCACTAACAAGCATTTTATTTCGTCATGACCAAGTGAAAACACCGAGCAAACGTGACAATGGACCAGAATATAATTGCCTCCTCATGGTTCACAAGCATATTTTTAATGGGATCTTTCACATGTACCTGAGAAACACACTGTCACCACCTTTGTCTCAAAATATCTACCAGTGGTGCTAAATTCTGCTCAGAAGCACAGTCTGAAACCAATCTACTCATGGCCAAACACATCCTGGCAGCCTTTCAGAAAAATCAGGAAAGGTTCCTGGTAATCATTGCCATGTGGTACCACCAAACAGAAAAGGACCAGAGAACAGGACCAGAGAAACTCACCCTTCACAAAATGGAACCAGTTGCAAATATAATTTCTCTTGCCAAAAATCCATGTCAGGCCAAACCTGGCATTACCAACAGCTAAAAAACAGACATGACCATGAGGCTTATGTCACAGTCTGGCTCAGTCACTGTGGCACTTGGAGGCACTGACAACTTACTTCACATTGATTTCTTCTTCAGTTAAATGCAGGTAACATCAACTTCATTGATGCAATGCTGTCATTAAAACATTAGTTCCCTCTTCCTCCCCTGTCCTCCCTTGACCACCATCCAGAGGCTGCCACATCTACTGACTTCAGAAACATGCAGTCCCTCTTCCTGAATACTAGTATCCATCAAAAGGCAATGGGTACATCTGTGCTCTTTTGGTACCCAAACTCTGCCTTTGGTGTTAACTCTGCACAGAAACACATGCAACAAGTTCTTAAACCATCTAAATTACTACAGACAGGCTCTGTGATCAGTGCCAATATATTACCAGGTGCAGGGATTCTCTTTTATAAAATTTGAAAACACAATTTTTCTGAAACGTTTCAAATGTCAAGCTGGGAAAAAAAGAATCCCAAATGTCAACACTTCCAAATGGAAAACAACCCGAGGCGAGCTTTATATAAAGTAAGTGGGGTACTGCAGCACAAGGTATATTTAGGAAGAGGAGAAGGTAGTGAGTGTTCTGGTGCAGCTGCAAGAAGGTTTCTCCTAGGATGGGGAGAAAAGCAGGAAAAAGAGGAGAACAAACCCCTTCTTGAAAATTAGCACAAAGAAACAGATGCAATACTAAAACCCAGTGTTGGCTAGATGATGGCAAATCCAAATATTCCCTTACTCATAAATTTTACTAAGTATTATTTCAGTGGATTATTCATATACATTTGCCTCACTTAGCAGGTATCCCATTCCTTTTGCCATCCACCTCCTCCTTGTCCTTGATCTACTCAGTCTCCTCTGCTCTCAGACTTTTCTGCTCATGTTTTTTGCTAAAGACCCTTCACAGTAATTTTTCCAGTTTTCCAGTGCTCCCCTCCGCAAACAACCTGAAACTTCACAGCACTAAGGGTGAAATGTCACTATTCAGCCACCCAAAGGAGGCAGGACAATGCACAGCTGTTCTTAAAAAGATTAAAGAAAGCAGAGGAGCCTTAGAATATCCTGTTGATGAAGTACCAACGGAGAAACTCCTACTTCTGTAAGTTTCCTCTTCTATTCTAGTAAAAGTAGCTGGCAGCAGCCTCTTTCTGAGGCTGAAGCCCCCCAAGGCCCAGGCAGGGGGCTGCCCACAGCACCATGCTGTCCACAGCAGCAAAGGAGCCTTTTCAGCCCATGTCGAGCCCTAGCCTTGCTGTCACACATAGCTACAGCAGAAAATCTTGTTCTCCAATTGCCTTCGGGACACCTCCTACTTGTAGGAGCACAAGACAGCACAGAAGCTACCCAGGCTTGCATGCTGACTTCTCCTTTTAAGGCTGCATGAAGTTTAATCTCATTTGGACTGCATTGTGTGCACCAAAATAAAAAACAGGTAGATCATCATGGTATTTGTTTTGCACATTTTGTAACCCAATTGCCTCATACGCTTCTCAGAAGTACAAGACTCAACAAAGAATTTGCTTGGAAAAAAAAAAAAGGTGAATCATGCTAATTCTGCATAAACCTGTGCCAACAACACAGAATAACATACTTGAAAGCATCTTCTGTTTCCAGTTTGTTACATCGTTCAGCATCTTGAACCCTGTGCCAGTAAATAACTCACAAGATAGATGAACATAAGCTGCTGCTTGACATAAATAGCAGCAATCCCATTTATCGCTCACCTGACTGTCATTAGGGCTCTGAAATTCTTAAGAGGAGGCGAAAAAAGAGGAAAGACAAAACCAGAAAGAATTGCTGTGCAAGGAAAAGGCAACACTGGGGTTTTTACTGACCCTTAAGGCCATGTTTCTGCAACGGCACTGCACTGGTTCCCTTCTGTCACCACTGCCACCAGGGCAATCTTATCACACCTGCTAAAACCTCACGTCCTCAACTGCTTACAGGCTACAGACTCACACTGAGTCTTTCATGGGGCCCTTGGTATTTCCAGTGTTACTGCTAGTCCTGCACTCCTCACTAGCACTTCCAAAGGGTAGACTATGCTGTGCCAGACACCAGGGCATCTCTAGCCAAGGGGATGCAAGATGCACATGATCACATCACTCACTGTCTCCCCCTGCTACCTTCCCAGTTTCATCCATGTTTTGAAAAGGCAGGAGTCTCCTAGATGCACACTTTCCAGACAGTCTAATGAGCACCAAAGCCTGGGCAACACCCAGAGTGCAGTGCAAAGGCAAAGCTGGGAGGGTGGCCAGTCCAATCCTGGCACTGCCCCACCAGAGCACTCCTGAGTCGTACCTGAGCGAGGCACTGCTTGAGCTCCCTGGGGAGGGAAGGAAGGAAGGAAGGAAGGAAGGAAGGAAGGAAGGAAACATTTAGAAAATTTTATTAGAAATAAGTATAATATTTGAAGTATAATTCTGTAAGTGGATCAATCAAGATGTTATTAATATTAGTTTGCTTTAGACCCAGATGCACTAAAGTGCACTAAAATACTGTATTTTTTAACACTGTGAGGGTGTGGACAGACACAGTGTATAATTATTTCACATACATATGTGAGCACCATGACCACCAGGGGGGCAAAAACCTGAGTAGTTGCACATCCAAGGAACAAAAAATTGCAACAAAAGGTAAACCTAAGGGACTGCTGATAAGAAGGACATCCCCCCTTCAAGACAAGGAACAAGATGAGCAGTATGAGGAACAGATGAGACCCCCTCCCCTTTTGGGAAAGGGACAAGTAGCATATCTGTATGTAAAAGTGTGCACCACAGCATGGCACTCTGCAAAGGTTTTATAGATACAGGAAATGAACTGAATAATGTAAAGTTCACTCCTCTAAAACATTCGCAGATAAAATATATCTCACATCCCTGCCCAACCATCTTCAGAGATCAGTCTTTCATTCAAAACTAACAGAAATCCAAACACAATCAAACCAAGTCATTAGGTACACTACAGCCATTTCCAAATTCTTGGGATGTGTAAATGTGTGCTTTATCTCAAACTGCAGTGGAGTCTCATGCCAAGTGCAACAAATGCTGAAAAATATAAGGCTGATGCCTCTTCAGACCTGACTGGGCTACCAAGTAAGACAACAAGTATGTTCTGCAAGCCATCTGCTTTTTCTGTTCAGAACAGAGAGAGTAAAAATGTTTACAGTTATTTAAAAAACTCCTGCCCTACTAGCAACATTCCACCAAAATGCAAACATACACATTCTAAAGCACAGTTTACTTACTTTGGCTAGAACATAGCTTTTGTGGGATATATTGTTTATTGCAAGAGTTTCTAAGCTGAAAATATAGCTGTACACCATTCTAAGTAGCTTGAATGCCTTGATTTTACAGGCTACAAACGGAAAGGAAATATAACCTCACCCCTGCAGATATCTAAATAGTAACAATTTCCAATTATTTCCACAGCCACAAATGCTGTAGTGAAAAACAATCGTAGTTGCAGCATCATTGTTACAGTTAGGAGAGGAAAAAAAAAGACCTCACATGTAATAGTACAAAAATTTAACAAAAGCAATGGTTTCAGCTTATTGGATCAGAACCTATTAAGCCCTTCTCTATTTCAAATTTAATACTACTCCTGGATCTATAAAATTACCCTTAGTGATAGAAGAATAAGCTGAAGAAGAGCAAGCTGAGGGTGTTGCTAGCTGAAAAACTGATAGAGGCTCAATCCCATAGCTCACAGTTCATATTCTTACCCCAACATCTTTCTTAAGTGTAGTATGAAGGTACCCAGATGTCCTGGCATGGGTGAGAGGAAATTTAGGGCACAGCACACCAGTACAGCTGCTGCAGGCTGTGCCCTGAGCAATCCCCCATGCAAGTCCCAGCACTCCGTGTCAAGCTGCTCCTGACACTGCTTTTTGGAGGCTGCCCAAAAGTGCAACTCATATGGCCTCCCAGAAACTGCTCCAAGACAGAAAGCCATGGAGCCAGGTTAAAAGTTTCCAGAGCCCTCTTTGTTACAGGATGCAAGAGCTACATGTCTGGGCGTGCATCAGCCCAGACACATCCATGGGAGGACGTTCGGACACAGACAACAGTCAGACAAAGGCCAGACTTGGAGCATAAGCACAACTCAGACCTTTTACGCCCACTGAAACAAATAGAGCATGGCTAAAGGCTTCTCCCAGCTGCACACGGGCTCACTCATGGCTGGCTCTGGGTTCAGACAAAGTCAGCGAAGTTTGGGCAGACACCAAATAACTGTGACTGCACTCTCCATGTCGCCGTCACAGCACGAGCACCAAGCTCACAGCAGACGCTCTGCCTGGCACTGGCCAGGGAAGGGGTGCACGGATGTGGTGGCAGCTGTGGCACCAACGGGGGGGAGAGCAACATCCCCAGCCATCACTGACCCCTCCCTTTGGCCAGGGTCCTGGAGGAGTGTAGAGTCCCAGCTCTGCCTGGCACAGTCCTCAGCAGCCCACCCTTCTGCCCAACTAACACTGAGGCTAATGTACCATTAATGATTCTAAATCAGAGACACTCAGTTCTTGGATAGGAGTGGGACCACTGTAAAAGTATCAACTCCTCCAATTTCCTTTTTCTTGTATTTATAGCAGTATCTTCACACCTACCTTTTAGGTATGTGCTCTTAAAACTTTTGTTACAAACTAAAATACAGAAATGTTTTGTGCAAGTTGGTATGGAAAACAAACTTCATGAAGTTCAGGTTGAAACACATATTAATCAATCATATCCTAGTTTCTTGAAACACACAGCTAGATTCTCATCCTGTTTAAGCTACCCTGAATTCAGCATAAATGAAGATATTCTCACCCTAGCTGGCTTCACAAATATCAAATTCCTTCCACTAATTCAAACAATCAAGGGTAAAACTTAAACATATTTGCTTGATGCTTATCCACAATTTGTTTTTAAAAAACAAAATCAAGTACATCTATTCTAGAGTAAAAAAAAAAACCACCACCCTCCCAAAAAAATCCCAAAACAAAACAAGCAAACAAACAACAAAAAAACACCACACCAACATCCTCCAGTGACTTCTGACCTGTTTCCAAAACCCATTAGTCAGGTACATCAAAGTCACTATCACCAGAGAAACTACGTCCATTTTTCCCATGCTAACAAAGAGACCAGAAGAGTACTGCTATCTGTAGGGCTTTTATCAGCTCATTCAACCTCTGCCTCTATCGTTTCCACCAGCTTTATTTGATCTGAATTTGCAGGCCAGAAAGTCTTTACTGACAACTACAGGCAATGCATGACCTGGGCAACATCTCTGCAGCACAGAGGCAAAGGTTCAACAGGCCAAGGTTCATTTTTGTTTAGGTTTTCTGATTGCCCTTAAAAGTTATATAAAAGACTTCAAAGGTCTCTGAGAACTCAGAAAAGGATAGCAGGGAAACAAAAGTTCACAGCTATCCTATGATGTTTCACGATTTTGCTTCAGAAAAAAGTAAATACTGAGATAGCATGCAGACTACGTATGTTCTGTAACAGTCTTAAACTGCATCTTTTCCCCTTTTATAACTGGGTTTTACTATTACTTGCTATGGGAACATAAGTTAAGAGTTACAAATTATCAAAAGCAAAATGACAAGAGAAATCTTTTAAATAAGGCAAGACAGGCTAACACCAAATGCTCTTTAGAAAAGCATCCTGTGTCAGCATGGGTAACACATGCTTCTTGTACAAGACAAGCAATCCCATCTCACAGTTCTGTCCATCTCCCATTACTCTGCTTCTGTAATGCAAAGGCACTGACAGATCTTACCGCTGTACAAAAGATGCAGCTGCATTCCTGAAGAGTGGTCATCTTATCCAGGGAATATTCACAGAGACATAGTTTGCAAGTGAGGAGAGGCTCCAGAGCTAACTCTCCAGCTTCTGACTCGTCTGCTGTCATGGTGTGAGGACAAGCCTTCCCAGCAGAGCCCATTCAGTCATTAATGGTCCACTCAGCCTGAAAAGAGAAATCAGCAGCTGAAATACCACACAAGCCATGCAGTCACTTCCATTGCTCTGAGAATTCACATCGCAGACCCATAAAAGTACCTGCACACCCAAATGTACTGCTCAACATCTTGGGGCCAGTCTCAACTCCAGGCCACTCAAAATTTACAGAGAGACCACACCTCCTCAAAAGACCTGAACTGGCTGGGTTCTCTGAGCACATTCACCTTGCTGGCACAAAGCACCTCAGTCAGGCTGCTTCACATCAAAATAAAGAAAAAAACAAACAAACAGAAAACAAAACTCACACAGATGGGGCATTATATGTGTGTATATATATATATATATATATATATATATATATATAAAAAACTCTGCCTTTCCAAATGAGTTTCAGATTCATACTCCTCCCACCCAAATGGGATCTTTCAGTCTTCATTGCACCCACACAGTTCCAGTGAGTGTCTCCACTCCCACTTTCTATTCCAGGTGGTGGCTTGGGAACTCCCCTAGGCAGTGCAAGACAAGAACAGATTCCCACTTTCCAGGCAAGCACTTCAAACATTTAGTCTGTAATGTAGGTGGTGGGTACCATGAACTCCACCTTCTCCATGAGTTGTCACTGAGCTAGTGAGCTGGGACTCTATTGCAAGAGGGGTGCTGAAGGCATCTAAATCCAGGAAAGGGCTTCAGATTGCATGTGCTACTTCACACAGGGCTGGAGCTTAAAACTAAATGAGTAAGAGCATTTCATGTGCAGTCCTCTTTTTTGCTTTGCCTTAATGATGCCAGAAAGTAGCTTTTGTGCATCTCACTTTCTGGCATCCAGCTCTTCTATTTATTTCACAGGCCTTTGAGGCATCTCACTGATGTTTGTGAACCAAGAACTAAGTGCACTAGCACTTCTACAGGGAGATGCTCAGCAAGAGCCATGTTTTCACTACAGGTCACAGCAGTGCTTGGGAATGAAACTTCTATTCTATGATGAGCAGCAAATGGAAATACCATGCTTGCATGTAATGCTTTCTGGCCTAAGCATTTGAAAACACTGCACCATAATCATAAAAAAATCTCAAGACTCTCGTTCTTACAAAATAACTCTGAAAAAGAAATTAAAAAGAATATCCTTGTGCTTAAGCTGAAACAATGAAAATCCTATTTGCAGATTTTACTCACCTCAGCAGAGACAGTGGGGTTCATTACAGTATTTAAGGCACAGGAAAATCTATCCCCACCTCTAAGAAACTTGGCCCAGCTTCCACAGACCTTCAGAATACACTTTGCTGATGGCAAGAAAACCTTCACGCATATTTTACAAGCAGAGACCTGATGGCCAGCTGTGCACAGCTGCTTGCAGCAGCACCAAGAGTGCAGCTCTACTAAATCCGAAGAGCTGCATCACAAATGAAGGCTGCATGAACATGAAACCAATCGAGACCTATATGTGTGCCTGTCAGATCTGACATCTCATGAGGCAACCCAGAGACTTGAGCCCTTTGGTCCACTTCTGCTGGCCTCCCCTGCAGTCCTGAGCACCCTCTGGGCAGGTCTGTCAGGTCACATTTGGCAGCATGTCCCTGCTGCCATTCTGTGGCTCCCAGAGTGGCCCAGGCAGCTGCAGACAGTCAATGCATCTGTGACGTGCTGACTTGCAGTACCTGCTGAATTCCTCCCTAGGGGGAGAGTGATGGGGCTCTTGAATTTTGTGGAACCTTTCCCTGCAGCTCCCACCTCATAACCTTACTCACAACTGAGCCCATACCCAGGCTTGTCCCCTAAGCTTCATGCCCTGTGTTCCCACAATCTGCAGGAAGACACTTTCTCTTCAAAAGCCACAAAACCACAACAAATCTGGGTCAGAGTGTGCTTACCCTTTTTTAATTTTTATACTTTGCGGTTTCCTAGCCTTGCTTGTCAGAGAAGCCACCAGATTTGTACCTTGGAATGTCTTACTTGTAAGCACACAGTTTTAGGAGATAAGAGAGTCATGGCCAAGATTCTGGCAACCAAATTCCTGACCACAAATCCAAAGCAAACTCTCTTTTTATGGCTTGCTATCACTAGTTTAAAACATGTGCTATTCCCACATTACTCTTGTTGCAGTCCTGGGGCCTGTTACCATGATGCTCTTCACAATTTGCTCCATACGGCTGCAGAGCTGGAGCTCCAGCATGGCCAGAAGCCTCAGAAGGAAGCCTCCCTCTGAGTCAGGAACTGCAATCATTTTCTGTAATTACTGCAGTGGGGTGGGGGGGGAACACTGAGTCACTGGAAATGCTATGGCAGATCAAGAACTACCTGTTATTTAAACCTACGTGCTAGACGTTATCTCAGTATTTAGGGGAATTTAACACATTTACTCAGGTTGCTTTTCAACAGCAGCTGCACCTGTACAGGTGAGCTACTCACCCTCACTCAGCACTGATCTGAAATTTCTTCATTTACACAGTAAAAGGCAGCAATGTTAAAAGGAAGGATGCACAAAAGAACAGGTAGGACTATTTCAGGATGTGGGAATAGATATAAAATGGATACAGCTATTTCAAAAGTCAGTATTCTTCTTGTAACTGAAAGGGTTATGACCCTGCACGCAGGCAGCACTAAGGCAGCCGTAGGAAGATTCAGGTGTATGACTGAGGTTTAGGCCTAGGGGATAATTTTAGATGGCCTAAATCCAGCACTCAGTGTGATAGCGACAGTGAAGAGCAGACTCCTGATGTACCACTCTGCACTAGTAGCAACCTAATGCCACAGTGTGCTGGCTTTAGGGACTCATTATGATTTCCCATTGTCATTGATGATAACCCTTGTCCCCAAAGACTGAAGGTTAAATTCAGTTTTGCTCCCTGTCCCACCACACATTCGCCTTTCCCTCGCACCAGGATGCCAGAGCACAGCTGAGGTTCTCCCTAAAACAGGCAGAGCACCCTGTGGAAATCTCCAGCAAACAGCACCAAGCTAGCCTGGCAGATCAGAGGATCCACCCCCGGACAGCCCAGGCTGGCTCACCTCACCGCGGCCTCATTAACTCCATTGGAGTTCATCAAATGAAGCAAACAGGATCAGAGAACAGGGAGGCAGCTGCATGTCCTGCCTGCTCAGCCCCTATAGGAAACACTGGCTACGAGAAGAGCACTCCATCCACGCTCCCTGAGAGGCCAGTTTGTCCACAAGCAGCTCTCCAGGTCAGGCTCGCACAGGCAAAGCCATCCTGTTAGCACTGAACACCTGCCTGTCAAAGGGAGAGCACATGCACGACCTGCTTGGCCTGCTCCTTTCCCCAGAACAACCCAACCCACTGCTCCTTGCATTTCCCCATCAGAATTGGGACTTCTGCTACTGCTGCCAAGGGACACATGCCAGGGGAAGAGCTCAGGGCTGTGGAGAAGGGTAGCCCCATCCAACAGCAGCTGGGCTCTGAAATCAGCTCTGCAGGGGAGGTTCATTATCATCATCAGATCAGGTGATGGAAACAAAGGGGAAAGACACATCTTCCTCCAGTTCTCAGCCTCTACTCCTCCTGTTCTTCCCCAACACTTCAAATGCATTGTCCTCTCTCAAGCTCTCCAACTATCTCCTCAACTTTACCAGCCTGGCAGAACTCACTTTTCCAGGTGCTGCAGGGAAGCCACGAAGTTCCACCTCAGTTGCTCTGAATTTTTATGTCTTTTACTTTGCTACACTTATCCCACAGACTGTCATCATTTAATTACACATCCATCAGTCCTTGTTACAGAGGATTAAAATTCCTATTGTAATTACAAGTGAGTTGCCAATAGGTTAGATTGAAAATAAAAGCATCTTGGATGTATGTGTCGTGCAGAGGAAGAGGGAGTCACTGAAGAATGAGTTAGGAACAAAGAGGAAAAGACCACTCCATGTTTGGTTATATGAAAAGAAGTGATTGGAAATTAAAGTAAATGGAAGGTTTCTGAAAAACAACGGACCCTCATATGAATAAAATACGTTGTTAAGCATTAAAATCTCCCCTTTCAAGCTCACAAACACAAATGACCTGTTTAGGGAAGCATCCCAAACAAAGCAAGAAGTGTGTCACTGAAACTGTAGTGCAGCACCTCAACTCCACAAAAAAAGCTCCACTGAACAGCAGCACAGGCTCCATGAGATGTAGTGGAATACAGATGAACACATCTCAAGAGCATTCTAATCCAGAGAAATATACTAGTCTAAATCCTGCACCAGCATGAATTGTGGCAAGGAAGGGTCAGACTGGCCCCGGGATGCGTAAACACTCAGGAACTCCAAAGATCCAATTTTTTTGCCTACTTCTACCAGTCACGTACTTGTGTGCACACACAGATCATACTCCCTTCACGTTGCACAGGATTTCCAGGAAATTGGACATCTTTCCTCAAATTGTATGCTGCACATCTCATAAGGAGACTCATACTTCCCTGGCTCTGACCCTGACGGTGCTGATGCCACAGGATAAGGCAGGACCAGAAAGTCTGAACCAATGTCAGTGAGCTATGGAGGGTCAGCCCTACGGGGTGTAAACTGCACAGTCACCAGGACCACAGCTTGCCAAGCGCTCAGACCTGCCAGCGTTTCCATTTCACTCATCTGCCTGCGGACACTTTTGCTTTGTCTCTGGGAGGTGACAAAGCTTGGTGCTTTCCTGTAGCAGTGAAACGTCTCAACGCTACCCGTAAGCAAGAAAACATTAGAGTGTGCTCAGAGCAGAAAGGGCTGAGAAGGGTGAGTACAAGCAGAAACACTAACACAAAAGCATGGAGATTTTGAGTGAAATATGAAAAACAGAACTGGAGGAAAAAAGCACTGGAGGAAGGAATGCAGAACTTGTCTGCCTTTAGGGCCTCCTGACACCAGAGTGTCTGATGTCTAGCCTTGAAAATTACTTCCTAACAGCAACTATCTGCAATGCCTGCTTCTAGACAAGCACCCATTGCAAATCCTGGCATTAGCGTCCCGAAGTGGAAACTCCTAACTCCCTGTGATGGGGGTGAGAGAGCAGCTGCGTGGGTGTCTGGCACACAGCCAAGGTCAAGCCACCACAGCTCAACGGAGGCGTCAAAAATCGATGCAACCTAGGGCTGAAACTTTCCCTATAATCACGAATTTTAAGGTAACATCCTCGTTACAGTCACACAAAGGTCCACTTGAGTCTGCCCAGCTGCTTCAAACCATGACTACTACCGAAGAACAGAAGTTACTCTGTATATGGGATAGAGCAAACAAGCCAGGCAGTCTTCTGAGCTGCAACATCAGAAGGACATTGCTGGTGTGCCTGCAACCGACTCACTGTATTTAGCTAAAAAAAAGGTGTCTGAATGTGACTTTCACCACTTAGAAACACCACACAGAATCATTAAAGCCTCCTGTGCTGAAGCTGGAAGAGAATGAATGGAGTATGTTCAGCACCACAAGTTATCCTTTCATTTTTCACATGCTGCGTCCAACTGCACAACAGACCTCTTGGAGAAGCTACTTCAAGTTGTGTGTTTACAAACAATTCTGCTGAAGTTAATCAAGCTCTATAGTTTTACCTGCAATTAGAATTTAAAGGAAGCCAAGAAATGCACAAATATGAGACATGTTCCTCCAGGAAACATTAATGGAACAAAAAGGGTCCTTAACGTGTTTTCCCCTGTGGGCTGACATGTCCATCCTGTGGGCAGGGTGAGACCTGAGAGGCCCCTCTGCCCCAGTACACCCTAAGATTGCCATAAACCATGGCAAAATGTGGACTTGCATAAACATGGAGAGACTGAAAAGAGGTATGAGGATACATGTGGGTCTAACACCTAGCACAGCACTTCCCCCTTTTACAAAAAAAAACCCATTTTAGAATCAAAACAAACTCACAGCAGATGTGCCACACTCCTATTTAGTCTACCAGGTATTTCCTAAACTTTGTTGGAGAATTATTTGCAAGCACTGCAAGTAATTCTTTCTCATGACCTAGAGATTTTCCAAGTACTCCACCCATTATGAAATTACTTCAGTGCCATACAAAAACCTAGTTTGACATTGTTCACTCACAGTTCTGCTGTTTCCTGTAACTAATGTTCCCTCCTTAAAAAATAAAATAGAAAAAGAAAATTACCTGAAAAATATGACTGTTCAAAACCATGCTAAAAATCAGGCCCTTGGGAAAAAAGAGCAATTACAGAAAGATTTAAAAAATATAACAGAGTGGCATTAAGATAATGGGGTCAAATTACAAGATACAAACTGAGCTATGAAATTAGGACATGTGAAGACAGCTGTCAGAAACCCACATTTCTATCCATTTCAGCAAAACACCATCATTACCAGTTTTGGTTACGAGTCCTTAGCTGTCCAAACTCTCTCAAGATAATGTCATTCAAAATTCATTTCTAAGACAGATTTTTTAAACTCAGCAGCTCTGCTTAGAGAATTAGTCCAAATCAAGTGCACTAGAGCTTCTGTGGTCTCACAGACAGACCACTAACCCATGATGCATTAATTTCTCCTTATGATATTTACTGCCTACACAGAGCTACCTATCCAGTCCATACAGCATTACTTATCAGGCAGTGATTCAGTTAGGCTGCAAAACATATGATTAAAGCTCCAATTTTAAAAAGCCTTCATCTTCGAGAACGACATTTAATCATATGTTTTAAGTGCTCCTGTGTATCAAAGCCTGAATGTTCTGCTTTATTGCAATGACATTATTAAGAAGTTAAACAAGTACTTAGATTTTCTGAAATCATGGTCTCAAAAAAAGCAACTAGATCCACAAATAGAAGGTCTTTTAAATACATTTTTAATATATTCAGCATTACTGTATTACATCTGAGCCTTAAAACAGCAAGCACTTGATTACATGCATGTACAAGGAGAACCCATTTCTGGATTACCATAATATGCTACCAAGCTGAAGCATTAGAGAGAATAAAAGCATTTCAATATCTGTTCTCTTTGAGCAAGGCTTAAGAAAAGTCAGATGTATAATATTTCATGACAGCTTTCTACACTGTAAAATTTTTATTGTCAGAAAACTTGTTCAAAGAACAAGCAGCCTAAATAAATGCAATGTCTGGTACATGAGAACACACCGAAGGCAATTTCTCTCACTTGTGTTCATTGGAATGCCTGGGAAAAAAACCAAAAACCTTGAGCTGCTGTTCAAGAAGCAGAAGCTATATGGAGTATTTTCACATCATTCTAGCAACCAAAAAATAAATATATCAAATACTTTTAAAGGAATGCAGTGAGTGAAAAGCTTCTTGCACAAAAAAAATGTTAAGAGACTGACCATAGTAATTCAGAATATCATCCAGGTTTCTGCCAGGAATTTTTATACCAGCACTTTAGGATGCTTAAAATACACATTGAACAGCTCCCCAAATATCACATGCACCCAATCATTCCAAAACATTCTAATAAACCAAAACACCACTAGGATGCACATATATCAGTCTCCACAAGTCTTTGAGAGTACACTTGCCATGTAACTTCTCTACTGTACTGTAATACTGTGAGGTACAAATAACTTCGAGAATTTAGAACAGCAGTTTTTCACAGTAACTTCTTGTGACCCTATGTCAATATATCCTCAGGGAGGTGAGGTTTTTTGCAAAAAGACCATGGATATTAACTGAATATAGCAAACCTTTTTTTTTTTTTTTTTCTGAAACAGATGTGACTCTTCAATTGTGGGAATCCTTTATGTATTTCCTTGCAATACTGCTTGAGAACAAGCAAGAGGAAAAAAAGTGGGTTTTTCCCCCATCCACTCTTAAAAAGCGGGGGAGTGCAAGAACAGGGAATTTAGGAGCTAATGGTGAAATAAATGCTGCTACTCCCAGCTGAAGGGAGGTAGGAAAAGCACTTTTGGATAACTTAAAGATAAAAACATGTAAACTAAAAGAGAAATAACTCAGCCTGTTACTAAACTGAAATGCATAATCAAAACATGGTATTCGACTCTTTTCAATACTGACAGGAGCCACACAATACTCATTAAATCCATGAGGATGGGAGCAAGCACGGGATGAGATCAGACCACATCTCAGAAGCCACCACTTTCACTCAGTTCTGTGCTTGAAACTAGGACATACCGAAGTTCAGGACACAGCTCTATCAACACTGGCAGGCTGGAAAGCCACAGCTTCCTGCACCAGATCTACTGGATGTGAGTCCTGGGCAGGCCTGTGGGCTTCAATCTTGGGGTGACCCAGATGTATCAAGCTTACTGTGCCTGAGCAGTGGGATGGTGCTGGCCCCAGGCACAGGCTTATGGTGACACGTCTGGTCCTGCAGGACCTGGTCGACAGCAGGATTCTCCTAAGGTTTTATGTTCATCCTGGTCACTGAGCTCAGCAAAGCTGATCAGCACAAAATGCAGTGAAACAAAGTGCAGTCAGACAAGAGAACTAGAATGTTTTGGCATCAAACATTTCCAAGTATTTCCAAAACATATTCAAACAACAAAATTATATCAAGTGGAATTCCAAGTACTGGTTTCCAGGTCTAAGATTAAAATCTAAAGCTTTTCTAAATAACATCCTCTGTTCTTAATGACACTGTGCAACGTATGTTAATGCTAAGCTACAAGGATTTTCCACCCAAACTAGTTTGGTGCACTTTAGTTTTAACATCCTGTTGACAAGAGGTAATATACCACTATTAAATAAAAGCACATTCTTCAAAATGACAAATGATAGATCTTCCTTTCTGACCACATGGAGGCTTTTGGTAACTGTGGCATTTACTAAGTAAACAGAATTGAGCATTTGGGTTGGGAGGTCAAATGGGTTGATAACTTGGCTAGCTGTCTCTGCTGAAACAGGAATAGGAAGTCAGATGTAACAATTTGCCTTTGACGCAGAAAAAATGTTTATTTTTGTTAATCGTATAACAAAACCTTGGGATAAATCCCTGAGCTGGAATGTTTACGGTTTAGATAGGGTGTGTTCAGAAGACATTTGCAACATTGGCCTGTTCTAACATCAAGGATTTTTAGGAGGTATTTGTAAACACACGTTGTTAAAGTGAAAACAGTGGGAAACAGTGGAAAAGCGGTGGAAAACAGAGGGACCAGCTTCATGTGATTCTTCATAGTTTGCACTCTTCTTCTAACAAGAAACTAACTGGGCTCTCAGGGTCCCCTGGCTGGAGACTGCCAAAGCTGTGTCGGGAGCAAGCAGGGTCCTGACTGCAAGGCAAGCAGGTCACGGCAAACAGAGAGGACACAAAGCCAGGCCTCCAAAGGGCCAGCAAGGAACTTCGTGCCGTCAAAAGAAGCATGCAAAGTTTGCCAGAAGCCAAGAAACAACTCAGTTGACAGAAACAATGAAACTGATCCTCCACTGAATTCTGCAATACATACTGAAACCCATCTACTGAAAAAGAAAAATTAACATGTGTCTATTTTTAGAAAGGGTGATCTGAGAATTTTTTTTTCAGTGCTTGCAGTAACATAATACCTTTAAAATCTGTCATTTCATTTTGTCAAGCCACAGAAAGCGCAAACTTGCAAGAATATGGTCCTGCAGACTTTTTTCACTGCAAGCATTGAAAAGCACTTTTAACAATTTTAGATTTACATCAACAGAAATTGTAGAAGAAGTTGATTTTCCTTTCATGACAATTTTTGTGTCACTGCTCAGCGAACAATACTAATACATATAATATTTTAATCTGCCCCTATCTAATCTTACAGTCAAATACACTGCTCATTATTGCAGAATAACTGTTATTCAAGGTAACCAAAATAAAATAATTAAAACATTGAAAACTGCCCTTGATCCAAATATATCTCAATGACTTAGAAACCTTATCCAGTGGTAACTTTCAAGTCTTAGCTACAAGGACAGTCAGTGAATCAAGGACTGGCAGTCAAACCTGAGGATTAGACCTTGGGGAAGTCACTATCTCTAACGTAAGCCTTTGCCATTAAGAAAACAACATGAATAGCTGCTGACTATGCTGAAATTTGGCAAGAAACAATAGCAGAGGTTTGGATCCGGACATGAGGCTGTTTTCAAACTAAACACATTTACTGAAGTAACTACTACTACTGCTTTTCATGACTGATAATTAAACTAGTCGGAGTGTATCCCTAAACCACCCCTCTGCCAGCTCCTCAATGAGCCCTTCCAAAGACAACTGGAGATGAGGAAAGGACAAGTTCCAGCTCTGGCCAGATCTGCAGAGGCAAAAAAGAGAAGTAAGCTCCAGTAACAACCCCCTGACTGAGCATCTCTCTGCTTGTACTCTCAATGTTCACGTTTCATCTCCCTCTTTCCCAGCCCACACATGGGAAAAGGTAAGAGCCCAGCATGCAGAAAGAGAGATCCTGGGAGGGATTCTGCTGCAGGCAATTCCTTCCATATTGCCTACTGCTCCAGTGTGGAGGAGCCCCACGTGCGCAGGCTTTGAATTTGGGGCACCTCTAACCTCTGACAGGCCTCACATACATGCTACTGAACAGAAGTTGCAAACTATGCTGGAATAGCAAAAATACCTTCAGCTACTATTATTCTTACACTCTTGACTAACTTTAACAGCCATGTATTTTTAAAACAACTGTATATTCCCACTTTTATAAATAAACACTTTTAACAGACGTGATCTATTTTGCTCTGCATTTTATTAGCAGTGTAAGACAAATATGACATTTTCTTAAACTTGAGTAAAAAAGCTGTTTGACTGATGACACTGTCTGTCACACAACACAATGTTGTCTCACTGCTGCCCTGCCCTCTCCCACCCTATTTTCCACATCCCCCTTCTGTCTCTGTGTTTCAGGCTCCAAGCATTCACAGGAAGATTTTTGTCTGTACTGTGCCGAGCACAGGGAACACAGTTTCTCAGGGGTTTGATGCAACTACTTAGAAATCCAGATGTTAGTATAAGACATGTAATAAACCAGAAGTGTCCATCAAATGCAGTCAGAGGTTTGCATTCACCATTCCCTCACTTCAATTCCAAATTTCAACCTTCATTACAGAAATAATTACAAGGGAGAACAGAAACCTGTAAACATATGAGATTTCAGCCTCAAGTGCCTCAGCATCTGGTAACAACTGGCTAGTCTCTACATGATCTTAGCCAAGCAGTTCAAGTCCTGCCAACAGGAGTGTTTCCAATGGAGAGTGTTTCTATGGACCTGTGCACTAAGTGTGCAAAGATAAGCAATTGGAAGCTTATCTTTGAAAGAAGTTGCCCCACCTCCAAAACTCTCAGAAAAATGAGTATGTAGAACAGAGAACTGAAAGAACTCATAGACTTATTATATTATAGGACGACAGTTTTACAGAAACCTTTCTAGACACCTTTCTGCTAGCTGGTCTTTTAATTATGACCATGACAAATCACGCCCATAGGCAAAACAGGCATTTTGTCCTCGTTGTTGCAGAATTTGGGAAAAGACAAGAATTCTTGACTTTTTCTCTGCTCTTCACAAGTGTACGTTTCCTTAATTTGTTGGTCCATCCTCCCAAAATCTGGTAAGCAAAGTTAACAAGGGGATTGAAATTGCTCAAGCCATGCACACTGCTTGGGTATTTGCAACAAAAACATTGACCAATCCAAAAAATACATGTCCTTATAGTAGAATTGTCTAAATTAAGTACATGCATGTGGCTTCTACTTCACTCCAGGCAAAGGGCATGATTGCCTTTCCCACAGATCCTCTGTGGAGACTGCAATGAAAATCCCCACCACTGAAACCATCAGTGCAACCGTGGAGAGGTCAAGAGGGTGCAAGATTGCATCTTCTCCATTGTGCAAAATTTCAGCCAGCAAGTTATTGCTGGCCCCGTGGATGTTATCTTAGCCCTAAAATGGGTAAACCCCATGGGGAAGAGTTCCAGAATCAGTGGCTGGCAGAGCGCCCGCTGCTGTGAAAAATGTTCCAGTGAGTGCAATGATAAACAGCCCACAGGATCAGCTCGATTTTCCCAATGACTACAGCTTTGTAACCTTCCTTTTTTTTTGAAGGAGGGGGGGTAAGACTGGTTCGTTTTCCTTCATCATCTCCCCACCTCCATCAGAATGCTTCAAAAATTAATCACAGGCAGAAAACATGAACTCTCCCATCAACTGCTCAGACATAACCAGTGCCAGCCTGCGTGTCACTGCTTCTACTTAATTCTGGAATTTTCTTTGCATGCAAATGATTAGCCTGGATACTAGTTGTCATGAAATGTGTTTTTCCTTCTATGTACATAGGGGTTTAGAGCGTGCAATTTTGAATTATTTGCAGCTATATATACATGTGCAAAGAATTCTCCCCTACGCCACAGCAACATTCAGTACATAAGAGTGTCAGCAGAGGTAGCCTCGAAGGAATCCTTCCAGTCCCTGAAAACAGATACAGCTCTTCTGTTCCAATGATTTTTACTTGTTGCAAATATATAGAGCACATAAACGTTTTCAGATCTGTAAGTTCCATTCCTGTCTATCTGAAAATACAACAGTTTGTATAACCAAACATGAATATCCTCAAAGCTTCTGTCAGATACCCAGACAATGTCCACTCCTTGAGCAATGACTCATGTCTTATACTTTCCATCCTCTCTTCATTTTTACAAAGCAAAAGGCAGAAAAGCTTGCAACAGACACAGATACTGACAGTCTCAATTAAAGGGCAGAGGCATGAGCATGACAGTAAAATGGTAATTTTTTCCTTCTAATAAAAAGTGATTCTGTATTCTCTCTCCTAACCAGCATCTGGACAAACTAGAGAAGTGGGTCCATAAGAATTAAATGGTTCAACAAGTCCAAGTGCAAAGTGCTGCACCTGGGTCAGGGCAATCCCAGACATGGGTAGAGAATGTGAGAAGAACTCATGGAGATCAGCCCTGCCAGGAAGGACTTGGGGGTTCTCATGGATGAAAACCTGGACATGAGCCAACAGCATCAGTGCTTGCAGTCCAGAATGCCAACCACACCCTGTGCTGCATAAAAAGCAAAGTGGGCAGCAGATCAAGGGAAGGGATTCTGTCCCTCTGCTCTGCTCTTATGAGACCCCACCTAGAATTTCAAATCCAGCCCTGGGGTCCTCAGCACAGGAAGGACATAGACCTGTTATAGCAGGTCTAGAAAAGGGCCACAAAGATGATCAGAGGGCTGAAACAACTCTCCTCCAAAGACAGGCTGAGAGAGCTGGGATTGTTCCACCTGGAGAGAGGAAGCACATCAGGAGCACATCAGTGTGGCATTCCAGTACCTAAAGGTAGTCTATAAAAAAAGGAAAAGTAATTTTTACACAGGCAAATAGTGACAGAACAAGGGGAATGGTTTTAAACTAGAAGAGGGGAGATTTACATTAGGTGCTAGGAATAAATTCTTTCCTCAGAGGGCTAGTGAGGCACTGGAACAGATCGCCTAGAGAAGCTGTGGAAGGCCAGGTTGGATAGGACTATGAACAACCTGGTCTAATAGAAGGTGTCCCTGCCCATGGCAGGTAGGTTGGAAAAAAAGGGCCTTCAAGGTCCCTTCCAACCTAAGCCATTCCATGATCCTATGATCACTTCTCTCTCCTTGCAACAAAAGCATGTACAGCAAGTACCCATGATGGCTGTGTCTACAACACGGTCTAGCACACAGGAAGAAACTCCATGCAGGGGATTTGTTCTAGGGTGCATGAACCTAGAAGCCAGATTCACCTGTCCTAAATTGCTGTGCCTGGTGCTGGCTGGCTTTGGGACTCCAGAGATACTGACTCACTCAAAAACACAAGGAGCAAGGATGCATGTAGGTCCCATAGCTAAGTCAGCCCAAACTCCACCGAAGCTGGAACTGTACTCGCAGGAACCAAGGACACTCAAGGAAGAAGGTAAACTGGTGACCTTTATAACTACGTATTATGGGTTTTCTCTTGTGGGCTGAGTAGATTCCCCTAAAAATACAGAAAAAAAGTACCTAGATCTTGGGCAACTCATGACATTTTTTTCATTATTATAATAGAATAAAAAAAAACCAGAAATGGGGAACACACATGTCATTGTGCTCAAGTATCAACACATACGAAGAGATCGAGGAAACTCCAAAAACAAAGTGTTTTTTTACGTAGCTACTTTTTTTATTTGACAGTGTGTTTGCAATGCAGTTAACCTAGTTATGTTCTCATGCCTAGAAATTTCTACTTGGCACTTCTGTTCCTCCTGGAAGACTACAAGTTGGAAAAGTCCTAGTTCAGCAGGAAGGGAAGGATGAGGACCTTTGTAATTTGAGATACTAACTCTTCCTTTTTTTGTGTGTGTTTTAGTATCTCCTAGCAGTGACCTACTTTATGAATGTAAAGCCCACTCAGTTCCCACTGAGCCGAAACCATTTAGAAGAGACACAGAACGATTACTGAACACTATTTTCTTACTGATCAGCACAAAGTTATTTGGCACAAGCATCTCTGTAAATGTTTGTCCAAGACTAGGTAAATTTGCAGTGTTCGATGGCCCTCAGACCTGTGCTTCTGTCAAGTGAGAAGGCTCATAGTCTAGCACTGGAGCTCAGCTGTGCTTCAGCAGAAATACAGAATGCTAGAGGCTGAGCTTAATATCATTGCTGTCTTTCCCTTTGGATCTGTTCTTTCTTGTTTTGTTCAACGTTTCCCTTTGCAAAACAAAAGTAGATTAATTTTCAAATGGAACGAATGTAAGGGCAAAGAAGAGAATTTGTGAAGTGCATTATACTTTGCCCTGCTTTGGCATGGAGAAACCAGAGGAAGAGGAGGGAACTGTACCCACCTCTGGGCAAGCACCCAGAGGAAAAGCACAGCTCCAGAATCAGCCTCACAAAGCTGAAGGCAATGTCTGCTTTAGGATATGCAAGGAGGTCTGACAGACTCAGTTCACAGTGACACTGGCAGCCTGCCACAGTATTTTGTTCACGTGTGCCTGAGATATCCATGGGCCCAGAGCTGTAATTATGGTCTCAGATATCACAGTACTACTAGCCCAGGAGATATTTATGGATCTGATATGTACTACCTATAGGCACTGTGATGTTTCAGACACATTCAAGAAAACTCCCCACTCAAAAAGAGGGACAGCAAGTCTATAGCAGTTCTTTCGAGCTCCATCAAAGCAACACACTCCACTGGGTCTCACCACTAAAAGTCACTGAAAGGTCTGTACAGGGTGAGCTGCAGGCACAGGGCTCAGGCTCACACCACAGATATTATCAGAGGCGTACTAATGAGCTGCGAACCAGGTTAAGCATTAGCACTGCTTGTTCCCCTATGGAGTGACTTGCTGCTTCTCACAGTTGCATTTTAAACTTACAGTAATGATATGGACAAGTACATACTTTCCTCCACCAGAAGGGAAAGGCCAGACAACCACTTCAACACTATTTATTTCTATAAAGCTTATGAGGCATGTAGAGAACAGAGTACAATCCAAGAACCTAGCTAGAGAAAAAAACTCTGTATTGTTTGCTACCTATATTGCTAATTTCTGCCCCAAAGCATACTATCACACAAACAAAATCACCAAAACGTCACATCTGTGGGAAAGAAGGCCATGACCACCAGCGAGGTGCATGCAGAATATACTTCAGCATGGGGAACAGAAACTATACCAGGTTGCCAAATGCTAGTTCCACATGAAGCCTGGGGAGGTTTCTGTGTCCTTGTGTGAGCAGACAGAACTTTGTGTGAAATACTGCCATCAGACAGCAAGATGCATGGGAGGAAAGGAGTCTAATTCTCATCATACTGGCTTGGCTCTGGAGTAGCTCTGGTTTATTTTGAAAGAATACCTCCCACTTTACTACAGCTTTATACACTCTCCAACACACACTTCTCAATCCATAATCTAAAGCATTACTTTCAGCAGCGTAACTGCAGCCATGCCCTTATCAATGTGTGGTACTTTCTCCAAAATGCTCATTGATGGAACGGTTTCAGCCACTTTCATGTTAAAGCAACAACCCAGACACCCACTCACATTCAGGCACAGACAAGTCCTATACAGGACAAGAATCATGACATTGTATTTGTTTTGAAAAATATTTAAGGACAGGATTTTGAAACTTCTGTTTCCGTAAACATTGGAATCCCAAACCCAGTGCCTGCCCTTAACCGAGACCACTTGCCCTTCAGGCTGAGGGCAGCCAAACATATCAGATTGCTCTGCCTGCTCACAGGCAGTTGGAAAGCTGCATGGGGGTATTTCAGTCACGGCCTGTATCTCTGCTAAAATTTACTTCTTAAAAGCATTCAGTGTCTATTTACCAAGAGGATTGGAAGTCACCCTGCAATGCTTTCTTTACTATCGTAATTCTAAATATTTTACAACTTACAGTGCTCTCTGAAGGAAGACATTTGATACTGCTGTATACAGTTAGGTAGCAGAGTGCTTTTGTATTACAGAAAATACAGAGCTTTAAAATAAACTAGACTGAAACATCTTCATTACTAAAGCTGCTTTGCACTGGGAAAGCCTTATGATGAGAAAGCGGTGCAAACATTCCAGTAAATGCAGTTGTCTATTCTTAGTGTCAAAAAAAAATTTAAATGCAAACTAGAAAACAAAATTATGGTATATTTTGTATGTGCTTACATAAACCAAATATCCCTAAACCCTGAGCAGATTAGAAGTGTACATTAACACAGATTAGAAGTTAACGCTTACAATACAGACAAACATTTTTTTTTCCTTCCTGATACCAGCTGCATGAGACTGTGGCAGAAGAAATGCCTTTAAACCAGGAGGAAATCTCAACATTTTAAACTCAGATTTCCTCCAGCTTAATCAGGTATTTTTTCAGTATGAAAGAAGTTCTTCTATTTAAACTAAAACATACTGACAGTGTGCCATTTTAGCAATTGCCTTCCACACAGATCTATCTTAATACTGCAGCATTTTTAAACACTTCACACCGATATTCCCCTAAAAGTTACACTGACAAAAGTCATTTCACCCTTTTGGGAAGTACTTGATGTCTATTTATTTTCAGCCTTTAACAGTCAGGAGACCAAGGTTTCCTTTTGCTTCAGCTCTAAGCACCACATGAACTGATTTTAGCCAAACCAGAAATAACATTTATTTTAGCTATTTAATAATTATAGCCCTTACCTTTAGGGAAAAAAAAAAAAAAAAAAAAGGAAAAAAAAAAAAAAAAAAGCCTTTTCTACTTTCAAATGCTGACTTTCTGTTCTTTTAGGGTATCCTTCGCTCTTAAGGAAAAATCAGACAGAAAGCTGTATTCCGACATACCTTGCAGGGAGAGCAGCACGGACTGCCAGCTGTGCGAGTCCCCGGCAGCTGCGCTGACTCCGGCGCTCCCCAGCAGCGCGGTGCCAGACCCCCGAGGCTGGCAGCGGGAGCGGGGCAGAGCGCTCCCGCACGCCCTTCCTCCTCCTGGCCGTCTGACAGCCAAACACTTCTAAGGACTGCAGCAGGACTCGTCTGCCAGCCCCTCTGCCACTCCGAGAAACCATCCCCTCCCTGCTATTAAGTGCACGCTGCCATTACATCTCAGCAGCACGTCGCAGCTTGCATGCAGGAGCTGTGGGAAAGCTGCATTTATTGGTACAGGAAGCGTGAGTACAGCACTTCCTACTTCCCAGCCCAGACTCAATTCAGCTGCAGGTGATTACTTAAACCCTGTCAGCTCCCAGCCAGTGCACACCCTCACGGTCTGGTTTGGGTATCTGTGCAGCTTTTAACCACAACTCCCATCCGAGCCCTGACGAGGTACAACTGAAAGCAGCAAGGCGTTAGATGCTACACTCATAAAAGCCGTCCCAAATTAACCTGTTCTGGGAGAGCGGTTTGCAGAGCAGCTGATGTCTGAAACCTTGCTGGCTTCTGCTTGTGAAAAATGTCATTAAAAAAAAAAAAAAAAAGTGATTTCTCCGCGTTGGTGGGGAAGGATATATTTAGTCGACCCAGAAAAGGGACAGTGTAATTTCAGATCTGAGTGTTTAGTGATAGTGGTGCTCATCTTATTCTGTCAGTACTAAAATTTCACTCTTTAAGGTGTCCCTGTGTGCAAGAGAGGTTGGGAATCCTGCAGTTCCGTATTCCAGACCTAAGGGTGTGATTCACAGCAGCCAAGTAGCAGGAGGATATCTAATTGTGCCACATGACACCAAACCCTCAAGAACTTTTCCTGCTGTAGGAAATGCACCACACCCACAGATAAGAAGTATAGATATATCAGAGTGCAGGGGGTGCAGAAAAACAGAAGGAAGTATAGATGTTAATCTATAATTTTCTCCTTATGATGAAATAAGTTTACTTTGTACTTCATGCAATCATTGCTGGCGTTTTGCCTTCAGTACTTTCCTGTGAAAAATTATATATAGGCATTTCTTCCGGGGTGTATAAAAGCTCACAGCTGAGCTTTTAGTTATTTTCAGACAATTACACTGCATCAGATTAATTTAAGGAAAAGGCAGTAAGTCTGTGCAACTTTAATTCAGCCTCCTTGCTGAATTACTCGGTTATATTATAGCTTTGTTTGAATTACCATCACATACTCTTTTCCTCTCAGAATAAGTCAAACTTAGAATTCATCTATTTAACACTGAGTGTTATATATAATTTTATATCTATTTATATAATAGATACAATTTATATAATTTTACATATACATTTTTTATATTTATATATTATTTATATATATTTAGGGAGGGAGGGAAGGAATAATCACCAGAAAAAATACAGCTGCTCCAACATGTGGACTTATGTTGATCCCTATGGTGTTCATCAATAGGGTTACAACAGGATTAGGCAAACTAGAGCCATGTCACATATACTGCCACTTGAGCTAGCAGAACATTTCCCAGCAGGAGCAGACATACATATTCTCAGCACTGGCCAATCCTAGACAGGACTCAAGAAACACTTAGGGCTCAGAGCTATTTTTTTAGGCTCTAGGGCAGCAGTGAAAATGTGAAATTCTTTATAAAACTTTATGAGTAGAAAAGGATTCTCCTTCAGTGGTTAGATTTTTATCCTCTGTGTTCTATTCTAGTATAAAAGAGCTTGAGCCTCTATCACTACTCTCTTCACTACCTCCTCTCTGTTCCAGCTCCTCTATTTTCTTCCTGCAGCTGCTCCCTTTGCTATTCTGCCTCTATCACACAAGTACTCGTTAGACCACAGATGAAGCTCAGCAAGCAAACTCTTCCTGTTCTCACCCCGTGTGCTCAGCACCACAGCACTTGAACAGCAAATGGCAATTACCTCAAGGAGGAGAGTGGTGAGAGAGGGAGGACGAAGGAAATCAAGTCATTCATGCAGGTGTAGGGAAAATGGCAGGGCAATAAGTTCAGAAGCAGAGCAGAGCAGGGCAGCTGCCAGTAACAGAGTAGCAAAAGTAGCTTCTGGTTTGGTACTTACTCCTTGCTGGCACAACAAAACAAAAACAAGCTTCACTGAAGTAGCCTCCACCAGTGAAGAGACAGAACTTCAACGAAGATTAGTCATGTTCCCTTCAGATAAATGATGAGGCCAGCTTGTATCTGGGGGAGCTGTTCTTTTAAATTATGAAAACTAGATTTAGTACATTAAAATGCACACAAAGTATGGAAACTTCAGCTACAAGCATCGCATCATATTTCTATCCCATTTCCTACTATATGTCTCCATGCAGGTTATAATGTGATTGCACAAACATGCAAAACTGCTTACAACAAAATTTTTTTCCCTTAGACATCACAAAATTGGTGAGAAAAATTAGGAATGTTTCTCAATACATTTAATTAACTGGAAGTATTAAGATAGGTTTGTTCCAAGCTCTCCACTTCTTGAGTATCAAATGCTAAACTGTGGGGCCCGGATAAACATGCCAGACAATCACTTACTGATGCTCTGTGGATGGCAGCTGGCTATGCCCCTGCTTCCATCTTCTCTTCTGTATTTGCCCCTACTTCTGTGCTTATCCAGGATCTCTGCAGCAAAGAGGAGCTGAATGTGGCGTGGCACTGTGCAGGAGCTCAGGCTATGAGGACTTGAGATGATCAATACCGATGATTCTTTCAATTGCCATCACCAAAAGACGTGAGCTGGACTGTTATGAGCTCTTCTGTCAAAATGATTTCTCTTCCAGCTGTACCTCGAGCCCAGGTACTTCACAGTTTCACAGAAGCACATCTTCTTGGCAAGCTAATTTTGTGAAGTGTTATGAGTCATGCTAAAATTGCTACCCAGCTCAAATCCCTGAATTTCTTAACCCAGATTGATTGGTTTCCTTTTTGAGCCAACAAATAAAAAAAAAGTTCAGACTGCCACACAATGCCAGACAAGGCACAAGCTAAGTTCTCCCCATTTGCTTTCTTCTTGGGTTGCAGTGATGCAAAGCACAAAACTGAGACGGTCCAATTAATTTTTTGGACACTCTTAACTGATGCTTTTATGCCTCCGGGCTGGGGGAATGGCTGAGCCTTTGAGATGTCAAAATGCAGTATCACTGGAAACTTTTAGTTGAGTTACTAGCCAGAATAAGAATAAAGGCTGGCATAGTTAATTGCTAACATTGCTGTGTCATCCTTGCAGCGACTTGAAATATTTCAGAAATGACTAAGCCACTCTGCATTCACTAAAATTACTAATTAATTTTTGACATAGATGGGTAAAAAAGTAATAGTATGACCACTGAAAAGATCACTCACATCCCACAAACAAAATACCATTAACACTAAGTGAAAACACCGAGTTAGTGTGTAACTAACAGTTTCATTGTAATTCTACATAAAGAAATAAGACTAGCATATGAGGAAAAAAAAAGAAATTTTCACTACCCTGTTTGTCAGTTTTCAACTTACAAATAACAAATTCCTGAAAAACAATTGCTATCCATAGGTGTAACATAAAAACAGCTTTTATAACAAGCTTTCTAAAACCAGAGCCTAACTAAAAAAAATGAGTCTTTATCCATCTTACTTTTGTACGTGCAAATAATCCATTTCCCTATGGAAAAAGAAAGTATTTGTAGATGTAAGAGAGACAGTTTCACAACAAAAATAGATACTAATGAGTAACATAACTAAAACAAAACAGGAAGGGGTTTTGCACAGGGAGTATACATATATTATCTGAAGCTGCAAGTGTGACACCCCTGATGTCATGGACTATTAATAGTTGTCTTCAATGGGAACTATTTTAAAGGGGGATTACACCATCAAAAGTCCTTTGTGGTACCTTCATAAACCAAATGTTTTAAAAAGGAATCTCTATTCAATATATGTATTTATATAATCACACAATGCTAGAAATAAGATGTCAGTGCAAAAAATACAGAGCTATGTAATATTTTGCATGCAGGCAAGCTTTACTCAGTATAGCTACAAGAAAATTAGGATCACATCTTTTCCTGTTTAAATAACCCTATTGTTCTACAATTCTGACTTGGTATGCAAGTCACTCACTGACAAACCAGGCTTGAAATCTTCATTAATCCCTTTAGCTAAAACATAAAACTTTATTATAATGAGTTTTCCATTGGAGTGAAATAAATCAAGTTAAATTATTTTGAAATAGTTGGTGCAATCTGAAGAGCTTTTTATTTTACAGTAAAAAAGGGAGTGGGATGGGACACTGTCTACTGAACATTTATAATGATTATGATCTCAAAATGTGTGGATTTGTCTCGGACAAAAAGAAAAGTGGTAGGTGACTTATACTCATCCTGCTCCCGTGAACAAAGCAAAATGCAATATTCATTAAACTTCGTTGGCATAGTGGATCATCTCCAAACAAAACCATATGGCTTGCATAAATTCTGTATTTCTTCTCTATCTATATTTTTTCCTGTGTTTATACTTTGAATTGTCTTTTGGTATTTGACCCATACAGAACCATGCTAGAGGCAAAAAAATAAATAGAGCCTTAGCAGAAAACCATGAGAAAGTCAGCCTGCTACCCCAGTGGGTAGGTTTCAGGTGCTTAGAAATCTCAGTTTAAAGGTCAAGGCCAATGGCTTTGACAGTGTATTGCTGGAATTCCAGTGCAACTTCCCTTCTTGGGACCAGGAAGCATCAAGACAAAGTGTATTTGCTCCCATAGCAAAACCTGCTGGTGGCAGAGCTCTACTGGCAGTGCCACCAGGAGCAGGCATTTTGCCCCTGGAAACCAAACAGTTCTGCAACAGCTCTACAGAAACTTTTGCTTGGGCTAACTCCTTCCTGCTCACTAAGTGTGTGAAGAACCAGCCTGCAAAAAGAAATCAAGCTAAGTTGCTATGAGCCTGCCATAAATAAGACACTGATGAGCTGCCATTGAATAGCAGGTGTCCAGCCCAGGGCAGTCAGAGCAGCACCCTCAGCACAGGGCACGTCCTCAGCCCCCTCCTTGCACTCGAGATGCAGGGAAGAGGCAGGCTACTGTCACACTGCCCCTTGGCCTTCTCCTGTGACAGGAGACATGCCAGCCATCGTTTCGCAAGGCAGTTGTGTCCCTCCCCAGCCGCACGGTGATTGCCACTGATGTGACAGCACTGCTTCTGCAGCCGGGGACACGGGACACCTCTCGGGCCACCCTGGCAAGCAGGTCCAGTTCCCCAGCTGGACAGCACATGTAGCTGCCCCCAAACCAGCACCACCTCATGAACTGATGATAAAAATAAAATTAAACCAAACAGCTGGCTTTGCTCTCATGTTACGGAAGTGGAGTTGCTCAGTTCTTATGGGCATCAGGTAACAGGTGAGACTTTCTAGCTGCAAAAAGAGGAATTTATAAAGCAGCATTGAAGGAACCATACTAAATACACATGAAAAAGAAGACACTGTCCTCCTGCCTTCTCTTGAAGTCAGCACACATTTTTAACAAGAGTATATAAACATTGCATGAACTTAAGGCTCACATAAATTAATTTATTTTCTATTAACTGTGCTCATAGCTAACTTCAGAGCATGGCACAGACTTTCAATTATGCACGGGTAGTTTTCTTCCTTTTGATTGTGTGCCCAAAATGACACATTCTGTTGACTTTTAACCAAGTGTTTTGGTAATGTACCTGGAATTGCAGTGATTTCAGCCATCAGAATCACCATCAGTTTAAAAATTGAGAGGGGAAAACCATCCTGGCAGCCAACACAGGAAGCTTCCTCTGTAACAGAGGAGGTCACCAACCTGTCCTTGTCATGAGACAAAAATGTGCACAATGTTTTCATGTCTCTGATTCTACTGTGTTTTCTGTCCTGCCTCAAGCTCTTAACTGCTTTTTTTGGAAATATTAAGAGACAGCTTTATTCCTTCCAACCCAAGCCAGTCTCCTAGGTGATGGCTTTGCCTTAGCCCGGTGAGGCTTTATCTACAGGTTTAAAAGACAGAAGTTGGAGGGGAGGGTGGCAGAGGGCACCTAATAATACATTTCAGCCCAGACCTTGTTGTTTTAACTAACTCCTGAAGTCAAGGATGGGCAGGTCAGAGATGAGACAGAGCTGAGACAATTTTATGGCTATAAAAGCCAACAATGGGATTTTCAGACATCTGGCAGGAGGGACCAAGGTGTGGAGCTAATGTATACCTTTGATTCATAACTTTTCTTTAGTACTTGACACACTTAGCCTTTGATTACTTTAGGGTGAGAAATAGTTTCCAAGTTGAGAGGGATTACTCCAATGGACTGGCTATGCAGAGAAATAATGGAACTGAAACATACCCCTAGAGGAAAACCAAGAACTTGTCCCTCTCTCCCAGCATCCCTCTCCTTACTCAACTTCCAGGAAGGGTCTCCATGCCATTCCCCTCCCCTTTTACAGTCTCCTTTCCCTACCAGAATTTACATCTCACCCATTTATGGTGAGACCAGATATGAAAAGGTTTGTCCAGATCCACTTTTCTCTCTATGGAATTTAATCATGTGGTCAGATAACACAACTAATCCTAAGTTTCTAAGGATTTTGGCCTCTCAGCAGGGCTGTTTGAGTGAGCCTGTCTTCTCCCTGCTGCTTTAGGCTGGCCACCTTTCTAATGGCAGCATCCAACAAGGACACAATACCACTTCCCAGATGACAAGCAGCAACGTGTTAAAACACGTGCAACTGTTTGCTGGCAGCATTCTTACCACATCACAGCCGTAGTAACAAAATCCAAGATTGCTTCACATTCCAGTCTCTTGTTAGGATAGAGATAAAACTTTTTCCCTCCTCTGCTCAAAGCAGAGCAGACAGCAATTACAACAATCTCCTTGAAAGGACATCTTTAACACGCACCACCTAGCAAGAAGTTGTTAAATTCAACAATCCCAAAATTAGTATAGTGGAAACTCAAAGCCAAGCACATTGCTTGCTTGCTGCAAGTGACGTAAGGATTTACTGAGTTGCACTGAAATAATTTGGGAGGGCTTTACTTAATGTTTATTTTTGTATCTGTTACAATCAACTGCCAGGTAACTTCATTAAAAATATGTGCTTTTTACCTAGAAATTTGTTTAAGTCTCTAATAAAATTAGGGATACCCAGCTGGGCAGAGAGAATATCTAGGAAAAGAAACCTGAGCTTTACAAGACTCATCAGGGGCAGAAGGGCAAGAGGCATACCAAAACCTTTGCTTTTCCAAACACTGCTAAAATCCAAGCAAATTGTTTTCTGCTTCAGTACTATCTGCGGTCATTGAAGAAATGACAAGTGAACTCATCTTTTTGTTAAGCTTGACTTCATCTGTGAAAAGCCCCTGGTTCCACTTAACTGTTCTGTACTCATCAGGAAGAAATTTAAACAGATCAAGTATTTCCTCCAAGTTTTTATTTTATACATGTATATGTATTTCCTGGGATATGACAAAACACAGTCAGGGCAAAATGCATCAATAAATCTGTTTCCACAGAGAATTACTTTGCATTATACAATAGAAACAAAGCTTTGAAGTGTGAACTCTCAATTTTTAGTTTCCATGAGTTCAATCTTTCAAGGTGAAGAAACTCTGCTCAGTGAACTCCGACTGTGAGTAAACAATTAAACTTTTCCTTACTTTATCCTTAGGATAACTCTCTACATGATTGCAATTTACATATCTTGGGAAAAACAATATCCCAAATCACTGGGAATGGAAATGCTGCATTGTGGAAGAGAAAGAGGCTTTAGACAAAAGGAGAAACTACTGGCCTACTTCCAAAGAAGTCCTGACACCTCTCTCACCATATGATCAAAGCTAGGTCAGATCCCACCTGCAGACAGCAGATGGGAAGAACCTTCCAGGATCTTGAAATCTGCCAAGGAGGTATGAGAGAACACGAAGTTTAAGGAGGAACTTAACACAAAGTTTAAGGAAGGTTTGGTGGATGAGAGGCTGGACATGACCCAGAAAAGCCAATTGTGTGCTGGGCTGCATAACAGGAACCATGGGCAGCAGGGCGAGGGAGGGGATTCTCCCCCTCTCTGCTCTCATGAGACCCCACCTGCAGTGATGCGTCCAGCGCTCTGGCCCCACACACAAGAAGGCCAGGGACCTGCTGGAGTGAGTTCAGAGGAGGACCACAAAGATGGCCTGAGGGGTGGAGCACACCTCCTACGAAGACAGGCTGAGAGAATTGGGGTTGTTCAGCCTAGAGAAGAGAAGGGTCCAGAGAGACCCTATACCACCTTCCAGGAGCCTACATGAGAGCTGGGGAGAAACTTTTTAAAAAGGCATGTGGTGACAGGTCAAGGGGGAATGGGTTTAAACTGAGAGCTGGTTTAAATTAGATATTAGGAATTGAGGGTGGTAAAACCCTGGAACTCCTTGCCTAGCAACGTGATGGCTGCCTCATTCCTGCAAACATTCTGGGTCAGGTCGGATGTGGCTCTGGGAGGTCTCATCCAGCAGAAGATGCCCCTGCTCATTGCAGGGGAGTTGTACTAGATGGGTCCATTTAACCCAAAATGTTCCATGATTCTAACAGATTCTAACCATTTGACCGTCCTAAATGTGAAATTAACAGCATGAAGAGACTGAGCATAACACTCTCTGGTCTTTCTGGTTTTGGTTCATGAATAGAGTACATTTGCTATACTGAAAAAAAGCAGGTGAAAGGGAAGAAGAATCAATTACATTTATAGAATATTTCTAACACTGCATGAAAAAACACTAAGACCTTTTAGCTTTGTACAGCTTCATGGCTTTTTGAACAACATAAACAAAAAGATTACAAACAATGCTTCACAACAGCCTTGCAGAGAGCAAACTCAGTGTCAGAATCCAGTCATGTAGCATCCCCAGCACCCCCGTTGGTGATCACAAACAGCTCACCAGTCTCTGGGTGTCCCAGGGAGCAAGCTGCCACAGGCTTCAGCTGGGAAAGCAGCATGAAGCACCTCTCTGGGCTGACAAAACTGGAACAAATAGGCTGCTTCCTACTGAGCAAACCTCAGAGTAATTATACAGCACAACTTGGTAAGAACCAAGAAGCTCCACCTTAGACCCTCTTGAAATATGGTGATCATCAGACTATGCCACAGAAACAGGGTTCACAATAACGGCTTCTTGCATTTGGGTTGAAAAAAAATAACAGACCGTGAGGTGAGATGTAGCACTCAAACTTTGTATGTGGAAACAGAATTTGGACAGCAGGAGGATGTAGTTTATTTCAACTGTGGATTCATTCCTGATATTACTGGTTTAAGGATTTGAAGAATTTCTGGCAGTTCTGTTTAATTGTTTACTTAGGAATAAATGTTTCTCTTCCCCCAAGCAAAATGACAGGAAACATGAATCAAGAGCGTTAAAAAACTAAAACAAAAACTTCCTTTGTCCTTATTGATAACATTTTTGGTTTTGTGACCTCAGTGGGTATTTGTGTGTGTGTTTACTGTGAGAAATCTTTTGCCAATGAATCATTATTGTGATGCAATATTTTACATAAAGCCAACAGTTGATCTTTTGGGTAATTTCTTTTGTTGTCAATAGAATTAGGAAGGAGAGGAGAGAACTGAAAAACACATAGAAAGAATAAATAAAATTAATGTTTTACAGGAAATCAGATGTTCTCTGGATGTTCTGTTGCAGTTAATTTCTACTAAACACAGCAGTGTATGACGGGAATGGAGATAGTGACAGCGAAGGAAAAATTCCAATAACGTGCTTTCATTCTTTGATTGTCCTTCCAGGAAACAGAGAAGTTGCTTCAGCCTCCTTCAAATGGCAACAAGTGCACAATAATTTTTTTTATCTTTTAGTAATAACCCAAACGTGCAACACTCCACATAGCAAGATGTTTTCAGTTTCAATACTATTATGGGCCACGAGGCCTATCCATCACTTTGTCTAGACCACAAAAAGTCTGTTATTGGCATTGTGTGAAGGGTTAAGATTCTCTCACATTAAAGCATCCCTAAACTGACAATCAAGACCTCTGCTGTCTCTATACCATCCACTGCCAAACAATCTTATTTTTTCTATTGTAAAAAGTTTACAAAAAGCTTATGAATTTAAAATAATGAACACTTGTACAAGTGTTTCCAGCATGAAAAACATACTGCTTCCAGCATGTTCCCTGCTGAAAGACAGTCAGTGAATAAATTATTTTCCTCATTCAGAAGGCATTGTAAAGCATGGTTTTCCTCAGGAATGAAGGTTTTTTTAATTTGGTTTATTTATTTTGGCGACAAAATGGACGAAGCCTGGTTTCTAAGCATTTGTGTGCCTTAACACTACTAAAACAATAGCCCTAGTTCCCTGGTATCACTTCCAAAGTGCCCCTGCAGCAGGGGCAGTGCAGTTTATGACTTGCTCTGACCTATGTGCACAATGATTAGTAAACCTTATATGTGATGCTGATTTTTTGACTGGATGTACCAGAAAATGTACAACAGGGGAGTCCTGCCTGCCTTTTTACATCGGTGGCTCAGAAAGTTGTCAAGTGTATCAGCAGACAAACAGTGTTATCCACAGGACCTCTATTTCCCTAAGAAATTTCCCAAAGAATAAGTTAACCAGGAGACTTAAATCAGCTCAAACCTTTAAGGATTAGACTGACCATTTCACAAAATCATAGCAAAAGTCAGGGCACTTTTCTGGGTACTCCAGACGTGTGACTACGTACAACTGTTCTGTATCATTATACACAGTAGGAAGTAAAGAGGAAACTCTTTATTTGACATTCTGGTTTTGACCATTGGAAGCCAACTTCAGAAGTTTTGCAATAGGCTTTCCAGCTTTTTAACAAAAAATACCTGCAGCACAGATAAAAGGTTTCGATTTTTTTCCTTTTTTGTAGGCTTTGCCACCAACACCCTCTGACCTTGGAAAAGCACAGTAATTTTATCATCTGTAACACCAAAAAAAACCCCCCACAACCTTACTTATTTGTATACAAAGTATACAACACATGCCCCAGCTGTACTGTATGCTTTGTTACAGACTGTAAAATGTCTTGCATTCAAGGGCAAAGCAGTGAAACACAAATTTCCAACAGAGAAATCTCGAGTGAATTAAAAGATGAAAAGTTAAGCCCCTATAAAAAGAAGTTTCCTAGTGAACATCACTGATCTGATTAAGTATATTTGTTTGGAAGATAATACAAATGATCATTCAAACAATACAAAGTATCTATATGTGTTTCTATCAATCCTGCCTTAACTAAGGTAGGAGATAAATGCCATATACACTCTACCTGCTTAAATACTAGATGCTAATACAAAATAAATACAAAATGCCTGCAGAGGTGCCATGGGATCACAAAGAGCCACTGATATCTCTCATTTCTGAATCTCTTCCTGTGTTCTTCCTTCCACCTTCCCACCATCTTCCCTTTGACTCCTGCCCTTTCTGTCTTGTTATCTCAGGCACACAAAATCTTTGGCAGTCAGTTCCTATAACTTCCTGCACTACCTGTCTGAAACCTGTCTAAATCTATTCTAAAAGTCTAAAATCTTTTCACCTTTTCTTTAGAATAGTTACTTCCATCGGTACGCAAAATCCCAAATATCCCACTGTGAATATGGCACTAGCTCATGATTTTTTGTATCTGTAGAAATATATAACATCCTCCAGTATGTTTGATCTTGTTTTTGCCTTAAAGGCCTTCTTGTGAAACGTGTTGAACAGTTTTTCTTCTAGTATTTTTATCTGAGTTCCTGTTTTACTGCAAATGTAATGTGCATGACCATGATATTTTAATGTTTGCCGTTAATGTGTGCATACAATTATCAGAAGGCAACTCCTTCAGGTTACACCTATTTGACAATTCCTAACTGCTAACATTTCTACTTTTAAAAGTAATGATAAGAGGCTGTACTTTGTGAGACTATTTTATGTTGTAGATTTTCTGTACCCAACTTCAGACTGTGGTCCCCCTGCAAGGCGTCACCCAAACACACAAGAAGCTGCACTGTCAGAAAGAGTTCACGGTCTGAGTTGCAGTCAGAGGGAACCAGAGGAAGAGTTGTGAAATAACATGAAAAGTAAGGCTAGACAAGTGTGACAGGAAGAAGATACAAGATACCTTTGTACGCAATGGAATTAGTGAGAACATTTGACACTTCTTCAGCCTCTTTCCTCCTCATCAAGAAAATAAATAACTGCAATTCTTGACCAGTATTAACTAGTCATCAGTGCTGGCTAGCCACTGGTACAAGTCATAGAGGGAGTAAAGAAGCTGAAAGAAGAGGTGTTTCCCTTATGAATAATAAGGCAAGGTGCCTTTTTTAATAGTTGGGCCCACATAAAAATTCCTAACAACACCGGCAAGGATGACATGAATGGCAGAAGACAAAGGAGTAGCAGTGAGTTGTGGAGGACCAGAAGAGTAGAGAGGAGAGGCAGAAATCCTCCCTGCTGGAAGGCTGTGGGAGAGAGGGCTCTCAGCATGAGCTACAGGCCAGCACAGGGACTGAACAGGCAGCTGAACAGCCACGGCCAGCACCACAGGATGTTTAATGGTAACACCTAATGCCTGAAAAACACACACAACAAAACCACACATTTCCTTTCACTGAATCAGTCATTTTGTCACTTTTAAAAAACCCAACAAAATCCCCAAAACAACAACAAACGTTTTTAAGTGGATTTTAGGCATTGGCCAGAGCACTTTTCCAGACTCAAGAGCCAGATGAAACACTTCTGCATCAGCTGATCTCAAACATTTTATCACAAAGCTGACAGTCCCTGCATGGCATGACCTGAATAATTACTGGGAGATTTCCCCCCTTTTCAGCTTTTCCTAGTTCATCCACCAACCCCTTCCCCACCTGCCTCCTCCCCCTCAAGAATCCTCACTGTTTCAGACAGGTCTGTGAAGAACCTGTTTTAGTAATCAGTAGCATGCTCCAATTACTTCATCATGACACAGATATTGCCAACACCTCTAATGCGGAGGTGTTTCTGGCAGAGTCTGTGTTTTGCCATGTAGCCTTCCTCCACAATGGGAGTCACCTTAATAAAAGAAGACATTTTGCTGACACTCACAACTGAGAGGAACTTTCCCTGGCATTTGTAATTGGAGCTTCAGTAACTGATTGTCCTGAAAAATGATACAAGGAAACTATTCTAGGAGGGATTAGCTCTTAGTTAGGAGATAGAAACAAAGCAGAGTGTTTAAATGCCATGAAATCAAGGAGTCCACAGACCACTCTGGAAGAACAGTTCTTGTGGATCAGCTTCCTGAAAAACAGACACAGAAGGACGTAGAGACCAGGCTCTAGAAAGCTTCTCTTTGTCTGTCTGTCTGTCACTGGGGCTGGCAGTAGCCAGACAGACAGGTTAGTGATCCCCTGACTCAGCCTCCTTGCAAAGTCACACAAAGCTTTGCCTTTCCTCGGATGCAAAGTCCCAAGCCCTGCTAACAAAATCAGCAAGGGATCGACTATCCCAGTCCTTAGCTAGACACATTTCTCCTTTTCAAAGTCCGTTTGAGCCATTTAATCATCATGAATGATGTCTTTATCAAGCCTGCCTCCAGTCAGGTGGCAGATGCAGTACTATCAATACTGTCTGGCAGAGTAATTGAAACCCAGTATGTGCAGAACAGTCCTCTGCTCCCCTGAAGCTCAGATCAACACTTGAGTATTGCCTTGCCGTGATTTTAGACACTGGGAAAGATTTTTGCCTTTGAGAAACATCATGGGCTCCAGAGCTGTCCTCCAGTTCCACCTCCGCTTCCAAGTGAGAACAATTAATCTCTTTTGCCAGCCAGACCCAACTGAACAAGCTCTCCTCTTTTAAATATATATATATTTTTCAGTCCTTTCCCCCATATTGACACCCACTACAAGAAAAGAGTATTGGCCCATTTGTGCTCCCTGAAAAGCTGTTCAGCATTTTCTGGGCTGTGCTACATTTGTAGACTTCCTTTTGGGACAACTGCTCCATTTTGGGTAAAACTACAGTAAAGAAACAGGTAACAGAGGGGTCTGGCCTGAAAGTCAAAAGGTTCACACAGCATATTACCAGCATCTGCGGTGTTGGACAACCTTTAGTCAAGTACTAATTGATCATACAATTGCATTATTTGTCTTAATATCATGCAGAAAACAAACCTGATAGTACCTAATGAGCTTCTCAACTTCTGTGAAAGGTAAAATCACTTAATGCATACCAGCACTGCGTTGGAATTTCCAATAAGGTTTCCAAGAGAGAAAAAAAAGGTGATGAAGAGCTCTCTGCTTCTGTACCCCATCTCCTTCAAAGAGCTGCTGAGCAAAGTGCTAAATTAACATGCTACGGAATGACCTGAAAACCAGCTCTGACCAGTTATTCAGTGGTTCTTCAAGAACAAAATAAATATTGAACACTTCAAAATGCAGGTCATATTTATTCTTTACCCTAGCTTAAAAGGGTAATAGCCAATAAAATAGAAAACTACTTAGTCAAAGCTACCGCAGTAAAAAAACACAGAAAACATTAAAGAGAGAATGCAAATTAAGAGCTGTTGTGATAACTGGATAGTGTCTGTCATTAGCAGACTGAAGAAAAACACACTACTGTGTAAAAGGTGAATAATGGCTGAAAAGAAGTGCAACTGGGACCGGCTATCATAGGGTTTAACACATTATTTCTTCAGACTACACCAAACAGGTTCATGAGGATCTTTGCTAACTGAAATCAGACAGATGCTGCTGGAGGAGGAAGTTTCTGGTGTTGCCTACGGCTCACTTGCAGGATAAATGCCTTTGAGACCCAGAGCACCAAACAGTGCACCGAACTACACTTTACCTTTTTTTTGTTTGTTTTGCCAGACTGACCGTAGCTTGCTTGCTAAGCTTTATTCACTCCCTCTTTCTGCCTTCCTTTTATTTTGCTCTGTATTACAATGTGCGGGATAATGTTGTTAAACAATCACATTTGTGAACGTCAGAAGAAAGTATCCTTTTGAAATAATTCAGTGGGAATCAGCAGAGGAGTTGCACACAAAGACCAAACATCTTTCCATCCCCTCCGAAACTGTGACTTGTCATAAGTGCATACCAGGCTTGAATTTCCCTTTTGATACAACTACATGCCAGTCTCGATTTTAAAGATCCATTTCAGTAGAACTACTGCCTCTGCATTCTTTTAAACTATTGTGAAGAAATATGAACACAGAAAGATCTATTTTTATATCAATATTCTGAAGGCACATGAAAGGGAATCTAGCTTTGTCCTCATGATTTATACCATCAATAGAAAGCTTTAACTAAGTTACTGTAATATTATTCCGTTGGATTTGGTTTTTTGTATAGCAAACATATGTGAGCTATAAATCTCAAGAAACAAAAAAATCTATTTAGCTGTAGGCGCTTTTATATCACCAGCAGGCTTAGGTATGCTTTCAGCATTTTGTCTGTTCAATGCTAATGGCAATGGATTAGGCAGATTAGATATGCCTACCAGTGCAGCTCCCCGATAAATTACAGGCTTTCTATCCACAGCAGGCCCTCAATAATTCCATTTTCTGTAGAAATGAAAATGTGTCTTTGGAACAAAAGAAGGCACTCAGTCTTCGAGCCATTCACAGAAAGTTTTGCTGGTATACAGCCATATGTCAAAGCATGCCTACTGTTCTGTAAGTCACCCTGGGAACAGCAGGACTAATGAAGCCTTGTTTCCCTACAGAATTATGTCCTACATTTAGCACCCACAGTGTAATGCAGTCCCTGAGCCCTCCAGTGCAACACAGTGGTATTCCCTATGTTCCTTACACAACACCTGAACTTCTCCATCACACACACAGCTCTGCCCAAGTGCCCTCCCACAGCACTTCTCCACTGCCTCTTCTCCATGCCCTTCCCCTTCCTAGAGTCACCATCCTCATCCTTCTTTCTTCTCAGCTCCTGCCAGCCTAGTGCTACATCTGCACTGATGGGTGACCAGCAGCAGCTGAACATGATGAACTAGACCTGAACTCTGTCTCCTCCAACCTGGCAGGAACCACTACAAGCTGGGCAGTGAGTCCAACACCACTAGAGGGAAGATGAACTGACACAGGGTTACATAGGGTGGTTGCACACACTGTGTTTTCTTTTAAATCTAAGAATCTAGTCTCTTCCAAAGGCTGCTGAGATGCTTCTCAGTGCTCCTTTTCAGGAAACACATCAGCATGACAGACTTACCAGAAAATTCACCCTTCAAAAATGTCCTGAGATATCTATTTTCATTACACAACTTCTGCTTCTGGGAGTTTATTTGCACAGCTAACTCGAAAGAGAGAAGATAGCCAGTAAGTGTGTTACTAAGTTTTATGCATTTTACTGAAGCCTATAAGAAGCTATCTAAAAAGATCAGTGCTGCTGCCTCAGAGAGAGGTTCTCAGCCCTATCTTCCACCTACAGAAAGGCCTCGGCATGACAGAAGAGGATGCACTATGCAATACCTCAAAAAAGACAGACTTGTGGCAAGCTTTTCAGTTTCCTCTCGCTGTGAGATACCAGAGCTATATCAGCAAGAGATTTAACAAGGTTTTGGCTGCTGTGTTATAAGAGAGATCTCAATAGCAGTCAAACAGGTTTTGTGTTTGTATTTTTAAACTGTGTCATGGAGCCTAAAGCAAAATTTGCTCTGTGGAGGAAACATGCAATTGGAAAAAGTATGAACTCTTGGCAAAACCAACATGGATAGCTGGGGCAAGCCCACAGGATCCAGCCTGTCTTTGTAAATCTTTGGACAGGCTGTCCCATGAAAACTAAATAAAAAGCAGGAGCGGAAATATAGGGACAGAGTCATGGATGAACTGAGCGTGTCTGTATGCTTTGCATTGGAATAAGGGTTATTTTTTACCACCACCCACATAAAATTTCCCACTTCCAGCTGAACTTCTTAGCTGAAAACTGAGAGATATCAATTTTAGATAATGGGTAGAGAAAAATATGTCTACATACCTATCACAGAGAAGTATTTAACTGTGATTATAGTCGCCAACACCCACGTTCTGAGATTATGAATAAGCTGCATTTATACAAAAATCTATTACTATTAATTGTATTGCTTATATGGTTTACTAAATATCTGTGGATTTTATAAACTTCATCAAAACCACAGGCCTCTTCAGCATTCCCACCCCTACTGGTATACAAAGTCATGGGAATTGGTTTGGTCCCATTACCACAATTTTCTATTGGCAGAAGTCAGAGCCTAACATGAACATTTCATTTTCTTCCCTTCCTTTTCTTTCATTCCCTCTCTACAATCCAGGAATACATTACATTTTCCTCTAGAAAGAGCCATGCCTTTGAAGGACGATATTAATAAAACTTGTTATAAACTAAAAGAGGCATTGAGGCAAATAATAGTATACATGAAAGACGATTCCCCACATTTGTTAAAATTCCCAATTGAATTTCTTTCATCAGAAAGATAGAGCTCTAAATGTGCTTTTAATTGTTGAAATTTTTTTTGATGATTAGGCTTGGCATAATTGCTTATTTACAAAATGTCAAAATTGTACATTTCATTAATTTTTCAAAATGTTTTTACCAGCAATATTGTCAAATGTTGCCTCTAACAAGTTTTTGCTTCAGAATTTATGTAATACAGAACAAAATTATTCTCCTTCAAAGAGTCCTGCCCATAGATAAGTTAGCCTTTTAGAATTACTTGATTCTTTTAAACATAATCCTTTATCTTCTAAGAATGTGAAATACATTAATCTCTCCTGACTCTATTTGTCATAATTCAGTTTCCTCCTGATATGCTGCAATTCTTGGCAATTATTTGAATCTTGCCCTAAAACTTAGAATTGAAATAGCTAAAAATATTAAAATACATTATTTCAAGTAGGAATTTTAGATATATATAAAATTCACATTAGCAAAAACTTAGTAGAACTAAGAAATGAGCTCGGGCTTCCCAGAATCACAGTATTTTGCATTCTATTTTTTATTCAAACAAAGCCTAGTCAAATAGAACTAACCATGACACAGAAGACTGAAATAATTTTTAAATGCATTATGTTCTTTTCACTGAGCATTCAGTCTGTTCAGCTTAGTGCCAACACAGGCTCTCCTTAAACCCTAGACTGCACTCATGGGATAAACTGCTGATTATATCAAAGGAACCTTCTCGTTGCCAAATATTTGATACCTGGCTGGCATTTTCCCTAGGCAAGTGTGTTTTGCAAAGTCTATGAACTGTGTTTTAGCTTATGCTATTTTGGTTCTATGATAGTTAGAAGCAGCAGCTGAGACAGATCCAAGCCTGTCATTTTCTAATCTAAGTCACCACACGCATCATGCTTCATCAGTGACGAAAAATAGAAATATAGCAGCCGGATGTGTCTTCGGCCATAGAGTGTCCAGAGACATTTTAATGAAGTCTAATGTCCATAGCTCAAATTCATTTTGTGTGCAGCAAACTGAACTACACAGACAGTGCATTCATCCTCAAAGAAAACTGAAATTACTTTGATTCTGGTAATTGTTAGGTCTAATATTAGCAGTGTTTAGGGCAAGAGAGCTGTGCTATCCTCCATGGAATCACTTCAAGGCACCACAGCAAGATGGGTAAAAGTAAGTGCTACTGCCCCAAGGACCAGAAGAAACTAAGTACTTCTGTCCTCATTCCTGTGCCAGCAATATTTGGAAATAGAAGCAGAGCAGGGATATAGGTAGGGCAGAGGTGATAGGAGTAGGCTCTGGTAGGTGGGGAGGTTATTGGACTGCAGTGGAGAAAGGGTGAAGAACTGGAAGAGGTCTGGAGGGATTCCCAAGTGTCCCTAGGGAGTGGACACCAGCAAGGAATTAGAGGGTTCTGAGAGGGGTAGAAGGTTTAGGAGCAGTCAGGGACGATTTGTGTCTGTAGGAGATTTTCTTCTCCTCCTTTCCCCCTAACCTTCCCCGCTCCTCCTCACAGTCTGACCTCAGTACAGTAGATCTCTCAGCCTCTTGCTTTTCAACACTATCTTCTTTCCCCATCTTTTTCACTGGCAGACAAAGCACCCCAGTTCCACCTCCATCACTCTTAGATACCATTCTCCACATACTCCCTTTCTCCCACTTCCCTCGAGAGATTCCGGCATTTAAGAACAATAATGTGAGCTTGATGGGACTTGGAGGAGAGAAAATTATAAAATGGACCACAATGTTCTTCTTTCCTTGCTCTCTTTGCAAGTTGTTCTGGTCAGCTAACAATTCGCTCACCATCAGTAATAATCTCTCCTGATTAGTTTAATTCCTTCTTCTAAAATTCACAGCCCCCTTTTGAACAATGGATATTTTGAGTCACCACATCTCAGGAACCTGAAAAAAAAGCCAGATGGGAGTAGTTCACTCTGATCTTGAAACAGTTCAAATAGATCTCCTGCTCTGGTGCCCACTACATCATTACATTTCTTTACTTCCAAAAATTCCACTTGGAGGCAGAATGTTTTGTACAGAACAACACCACCAAGGGCTAAAAATAAGTTGCATTTACCTGTGACTGGAAACAATACATCAAGGCCAGGAAAATCCAAGAAAATGGGGAATGCTGGACAGAAAAAGAGAATCTCTCAAGTAAAATTACCCTTCTGCTGCCAACATTATTTGAGACAGAAAAATCTCCACTGGTTTCCAGGACGTGGGTCCCACAAATAAACTATCTCTCAGCCTATATTTCAAGTCTCATTTTCTGCTTTGATGATTGACTTGCTATTGTGAAAAAATTGCCCTTCATTTTTCTAAACAAGCAGCCTACTCATTGTTCTCTACAATCTCTTATCGAAACAAGTGTACATTTGTGTCTATGTAAAAGCTTTACATTTGAAAGCACAGTTGTATTAATTTTGGTTCATAATTTCAGGCTTCCCTCTGACAATGAAAAATTATGCTACCTAGAGTGATGTAAATTGGGTACCATAATAACTAACTCAATTTTTAATGTCTCTCCCTTTCTCTAATATCAATTGCCTTCTGCAACACCACAGTGTCATTGAAAAATACTTGAACAAATTATGCACTTTACAAGGAAAAATCAAGAGGATGTAGGAAAAAAAATGTATCTGACTACAAAGATTGTGTAAACCAAGACAACGAGATCACTGTTCCCCTACAGCTTATAGAGTGGTCCTCTTTTATGTTTTTCTTCCCATCAGCATAGAGTAGGTTCTACAGCTCCTCCTCTTCCCCCAAGTGGCATCAATTAACACTGGACTAAACACACTGTCCACATTTCAGCCAGTGTAAGATGGCAAAGCCTTTTCAGGCTGCACGAGAAATTCAGACCAGCTAAAATAATTTCTGACATTCAAGAAATGTGTAATGTTTGACCATTTTTTGAAAAGCAAGTTCAAAGTGATTGAAAAACACTTCCAAAGAAGCATAGCTACATTTTACATTCACTTCTACGTACAGCAATCACATTTATTAGAATGTAAGGCAGACTTGGGCTTCATCATACAGGGGCTATTATAAATTAACCACCATGTAAAGAAAAAAATTTAAAGGTGGACAGACAAGCAGAAAGAAATATAAACCATGCACATAAGATATCTTAAAATAAACCACTTGGAACGGGAACATGAAAAAAATCTTGACTGCTAATCAAAAAAATGTATAAAAATTTAAACAACTTGGATGACTGCATATAAAGGCCACACTTCTCAGAAATTCCAACACTTGCTACGTAACAACAGGCTATACTCCTCCCCTTTCAAAGACACTGATTTATTTTTTCTTGAAAAGGGAAGCCTTGCAGTATTCTAATTAAAACAGTGGTTTTGATGATTTAATTCAAGATACCAAAATGCCTCAGACATATCCTTGATGATGAACATGACATTGTATTTTTTTGCTTTAGTCTAAAGAGCCCTCTAGTGCTCACCAACAGCAGCCATAATACATTATTTCAAACAAGTAAAGAAATTCCTTGCAAATCTCTGCCTATTAGCTCTGCCAAACACCTCCAGCTAAGGGAAAGAAAATTAATTTGAGGCACTGGGTGATACATCTGCATGAAGAAAATAACCTAAATTCCATAGTTAAAAGACTGTTATTTGGAAAATATGTTTATGATGCTTTCTGTATCATTTTAAAGGACTCATGGATTTAAACATTTCAGTCATCCACTCACAACATTCATTGATGAGATTTATTTATATATAGAAAAAGAGCCTTCAGTTTTCAAAATTATTTAGCTCTCTCAGTCACTGCTGACGAAAGTCAGTGACTAATGGGTCACGCTGCAATTATCTCCAGAGAGGTATTTTTTTCCATAGAGGTTCTATTCAGGTAAGTTTATGAAGGACCAACCCATTCCCCTTTAAACAATTAATTGCAAAAACCTTCAGACCATGTTGTGGAGAAAAGGTGCTATTAGCTTAAGATTTCTTATTCATTCACACACCCCACTCCCTCATCTGGGTCAACAAAACTGCCTGTGGAGATAAGGTGTGAACCACACCACAACATTCCTCAGTGCTACCACAAGCTGTAGAAAAAACATACAGAGAATACACCATCAAATTCCCTATCTACCATCTGAGGAAGGATTTTAACCCATTCCTCCATTGATAAGAGCTGCAAGACAGAGATGTGGAAATCTATAAAATAGCACAAGATATTCTTATATTTTGTCCAAAGGGGGTCTACTGAAAGACTAATTTGATCCACTCTGTAATGTCCAAAATCTTGAGTTCCTGATCCTAAAAAAGTCTAGTTTAGCAGTACAGCACTTGTTATTGAATCTTCCAACCCCCACCAGTAACAATCCAACAATGGATTTACCACTGAAGGGTGGTTGCCAGCTATCACAGAATGAATACCATTCCCTTTTTTAAAGGGAAACCGATTCTTATCCAAGCAGCTGTAATATTAGAAGGAAGTTAGTACAAAATTGTAATTAATTTCCTTTTCTTATCCTAACATCAGCAAGTTACTGTCAGTTACACCTTAGAACCCCTATTTTGTAAACTGCAGTCACAATCCAGATGTGAAAGAAAAATGTATTCTCTGCACTTCAAATTTAAGAAACTAATTGCATACTTACAAACACATGTCAGAGAGTTATTCTTTCACTGTGCAACCAGTACCAGACAAAATTCCACACCCAGACTCTGCAGGAAGCTTTCAAAAAAACCCAAAAAAAAAACCCTGCAAACCCCCCCAAAGCACCAAACCTCCCCTCTAGTTTAGCTGAAGACCTATCTATCTTGCATTTACAGAGACACAGACAGAGCCTTTGGTCTTAGCAACAGCAAAGGGTTGGCTAGAACACTGCCACCCTTAGAGACAATGAAGCTTTCACAGGAGATTACGAGGTTACTTCAGCTCTCACAAATCTCCTAGACCCAACTGTGCACCCAAAATTGTCCAGGACAACATACCTCTACTACCTACGTCAGGAGTAGGGAATATATGTATCTAGAGAATAATGAGATGGCAAAGACAAAACTATTATGTTCCTTAAGCTATAAAAGTGCAACTTGTATGGACTGAATGGTTACACTGGTACTTCTACATCACTTTAACTAGCCTTGATATAGCTCTTGAAAGTGAATTTAAATGGTTCTCAACCTGAAGGATACTTGTCAGCAAGAGAGGCAATTCTTCATCTACACTGAAGCATTTTCTTTAGGGAGATAATGCAATAAATAGCAAAGTATTATGGTATATTATTCCTGCTTCTTTCATGATTTATAACAGCTTTTTATATCCACTGCATGATTGCAATTGAAAAAGGGCCAGAAATTTAATGCTGCAGTGAGATAAAAGCTAATATATTAAATACTAATAAAAAAATTAGATTTCTATAACTTCTTGATTTCTAGAAAGACTGTGCAAAAGTTTTGAGAATAAAGTTTGATAGCAAAGGTATGCCCTCTGACAAGACTGATATTCATCCTCCAGATGTCATTTCAAAGTCCACATCTAGATTTGCTGTAGTATAATGATATATTATGTGCAATCGAAAACACTGCTAAATTAACAGGATTAGGAAGTGTAGCATCAGCCTTTGTTTGAGCTCTGTCAGGCACGCTGGACATATGCAAAGCCACCTAGTGACTGCTTGTTCACTCTTCCATTAAGAACAATATAGAATATGCAACACAGTCTTAACTCCCATATGTTTACTTACAGGATTCTTACTTCAAGGACTTGAGAGGATAATTTTGTGTTCCAGTTACTGTAAGAACAAGAACTTGTAAGAACAAGAAGTGTAAATTCTTTTCAATATGGAACGAAAATGTCAATTCACTTAACCTCAATTACAGTGTGTTTGTGCAAAAGCTTTAGAACTGCTCATAACATCCTAGCATTAGCACAAGCTGGTTATCTAAAAGTAAATGAAATTGATGTTTCCTATGAAATCAATAAAAATATCTAGGGAATATAAGAAAAAGGAAACTACATAAAATCCTTTAGTGAATTTAACTCTATGGAATTAATCTATTGGGGTCATTAACAACAAGGTCAAAGCACACACAACTTCACAAAGAACAACAGTACCAGATAAGAAAACCTTGTTTTCCCAAAGGATATTTACTGCTACTTTAGCATTATTGTATTTTTCCACGTAAATTAGAGTTCAATTCTGAGTGTCCTGTTTTGATTTCCCTCTTCCTGTAACCTCCATTAGAAAATGAAAGCATGAAAGAAAGCAGACTGACACTAGAACAAATTAATTATGATGTTCTGACACGGGGGATTGGATTGTTTTATTATATTAATGATAATACAGATTAATTTTGAAGAACCCTACTGGTCCTAATTCACAGAAACTAGAGATGGCACAATACTGTTTTGTTAAAACAAGCAATAATTTCCAAGGTCAGGAAAAAACTTCGTATGCCATTATCTGACAGCAACATTTTCAAATACTTCCATGACTGAAAAACATGTTTGACAGCTGCTCTCAGGTCAATTGTCAAAAACACAACGTTTCATTTTTACCCTGACATAGCCAAAACTATCAACTAATCTGTCCCCTGAGAAAGACACAATATTCCAAATTTATTCAACTTTTTTTCTTCTCCTCCTTCAAAAAAGGTCATGGTAAGGAAAAAAACATGAACTGCAGATCCCTATTGAGAGATGACTCTGCAGAGGTCAACTCATGTAAGCATGCATATTTTCTTCATCTGAAAACTGAAAACCATAGCATGAATATGCATCTTCTGCAGAGGCTTTAAAGAGAACTGTAATTTGGTAGTTACAAAGGTTACAAGTGCTTCTGTCTTCATCTTTTAAAAGTACATTGAAGAGAAATAATTTGCAATATGTAGCTTCATGCTTCCTGTTCCACGTTTGATTAATGACCTATTTTTCTGTTCCACTTCTCAGAGAGATTTCAGAAATGAACGCATTTTCCTTCTGCAATCAAAAAGGTTTATGGATCTCATAAGACTTTACAAAGATCTCTTCAAAACATTACATGTGAAAGATGAGGAGATTTATATATTTGCCCGAGATGCTTTCAACCCATTTCAAGTGAAATAAAAGTCAGACATTAAAAATTTTACAACTGTTTCATGTAAAGTCAAGCATGAACAGAGTTCCTAGTTGAAACTGAAGCTACTTCAAATTCTGTGGAACCCAGACCAAAGCAGGGAGCCACTGCACAATGGCAGTACATGCTACAGCCACCATCCTGCCCGGCAAAACCAGTTTGTAGCCCTGTACTCAACGTTCACCTCTACTTATGAAGCTTTAAAGAGAGCAGCCACCAGTCCTTCATAGGCCTCACATGGGAAACTGGTTGGATTATTTGGAATTGAGAATGGTGATATTAAAATTCAGCACTTCAGAGCAGACAGTAAGAGTAAACAACCAGAAAAGTAGCCAAACTCCTGGACCTTCCAGAGGCAGCTGGAGTGCCCACCTCTCAGCAGGGGCTGCTCTCCTGGTGCAGCAGTGCTGTTCTGAGCACGTGTCCAGGGGCTGCCTGCAGCTCTTCACAGACTTCAGACACCTGCAGTTTTGATTCTCTGCATTTACAGCATTGTTCCTCGTGGTAACATATCACATGATAAGCAATATTTGGCACATAAATCTCCAGTATTTAAATAACATTATGAAACCTGATTTAAATCAGTTATTAATCACAATCTTGTGTCTCTAATTTTCCTTCCTACAAAAATACACTCAAACCTCTATGGTCATGCCTTCAAAGCAAAATTTACCGACACTGACGTAATAAAAAAGAGACTAATGTATTAGAATTTAGCTCCATACATTAGAACCAACAAGTTTTCTCTTTGAAAATAAACACAATTGGAAGGGCAATAGGATTTGGGAACTCTTAAAAGTGTTATTTGTAAAAGTCATTATACACATTTAACTACTGGTTTAAAGTTTAATTAAGAAGTAGAGGAAAAAAACCAACTGCTCTGGAACATTGTCCACCTCCACAATGCTTCACTGTGTACTTTAGTATCTGCTGCTCACATGGCATAGGTGAGCCCTCTTTAGGTACTGGGACACTACTCTAAGGCCTACCCGGAGCCCTCTCCAGGCTGAATTACACCAATTCTCTCAGCCTGTCCTCATATGGAAGGTGTTCCAGCCCTCTGATAGTCTTCAAGGCCTTCCACTGGACTTGCTCCAACAGATCCACATCTCTATTATGCTGGGGGCCCCAAAGCTGGACACAGCATTGCAGGTGGGGTTTCACCAGAGTGGAGCAGAGGGGCAGAATCCCCTGCCTCAACATGCATCACACTTCTTTTGATGCAGGCCAGAATGCAATAGGCTTTCATATCCAGTTTTTCATCCACCTGTTCCCCCTAGACCTTCTCCAAAGGCTGTTCTCAACTCTTTGTCCAGCCTGTATCCATGTTTTGGATTGCCCCAGCCCAGGTGTAGAATCTTGCACTTGGCCTTGCTGAACTTGGTGAGGTTTGCACAGTCCCACCTCTCAGGCCTGTCCAGGTCCCTGTGGTTGGCATCCCTTTCCCTCCAGCGTGTCAACAGCACCACACAGCTTGGTGTCATCAACAAACCTGCTGAGTTGTTGTTGCTTGTACTACTCAAGTACAAGCAGTAGTCCTAAACCTAAAATAATATTAGTGAACAAACAACTCACTGTTTTCTCAGAACACATGCCCCCTTTTCCCTTGTTAATGTCATCAGGTTGTCTGAGTTGAGCTTGAACTAACAGCTTTATATCCCAAACTCTTCTGTCAGAGGGCCAAGGGGAGAGAACGGATAATGAATAGGCAAATGATAAATGAGTGCTTGGTGGCACTCACCCAGCAGATGGACATAGAGAGGCAGGAGCTCAGTAAATCCACACACACCATTATTCTGGGTGAGGGAGGTCCTCAGAGGCCATCAATTCCCTACTGCCACCCCAAGGGTACCCCCATATGCATGCTATACATTGTACCATTCAAGCTTCTGCCCATGCTTTAATTCATTCCTGCACCCCCCCCCCACCCCTTCATTTACTAGTTGGATCTCCTGAGCTGATGGACAGCAGGACCATCAGAGCTCCCTTAATTCCCAGGCAGCAACTCAGGACAAAGTAGCACATGCATCTGTCTTCCAAAAATAAAGAGCCAGGGTACAAACCACACAAGGGGAGTCAGAGGTAATGAGCATGTAATCAGTGCTGAAGGGCACACTGCACACTCTATGATTTTTTTTAATGCCTGCTTTTAACAGCTTTTGTAAATTAACACACTTAGCAGGCTGGTGGGAATCTGAGTCATCTGTAACATAAAATCAATGTATTCAAATGTTAAAAACCATCAAGTACAAGTTTCAGGTTTTAGGAGATATTAGAATTGTAATTTATTTTGCTATTAAAAATATTTCCACTTATACTATGTAAAAATTTTTATGTTTTATTCAATAAATAAAATGTAGAACTATTATTCATATTACTTTGCATTTGGTTTTAAGACCCAAGTCAGCTAATCTCTGGAGATACTGCAAAATCCAATGATTAAGACTGATTTTAGTAACACACACAAAAAAGAGAAACATTTCATAAGAGATAAAAAACCCCAGAAGGATTCAAAACAATTAAAACAGTGGTTTGTTTTGTTAATGAAAAAGTAGTTCTAATTCTTATTAAATTTTCTCTTTATGACAAAAGACCAACTTTTTTGATTCAAAAGCAAGTCATTAGAACTGTAAGGACAGAAAGAAATATACCCTCAACTGAAATGTTACTCAAATTTTTACATTGTTATTTTAAGTATTTGGATGTAATATGGTGCAACTGTGGGCTTCCCCCGAAAGATGAGCTCCTACCTGCCTCCTTATTTCTTCCTCCGTATTTCTTCCTTAGCTTCCTCTCCACCAGACCTGGTAACTCTGCAACCACAAAGACAGTCCAGCTGACTCATCTGACAGAAGATTTAGTCAGTCTTCTGCCAAACTCCAAAAAAGAATAAACATTTTTCATCAGACCAGTTTACTGGACTTGCCCCAGGAACAGAGGAAGTATAGTTCTGAACTAGAACAGAAATGTAATAGAAATCCACTTTTCCTACGGCAGTTGTACTAGACAGCATCATATCCAGCCATGTGCTCAGGGTATAATTTTAAGCTAAAACTGACCTAATTTCATCTTACCCCACCCCCCCAAAAAAAGAGGGTCCTGACTTCTAATTTTCGCCAGAATAGCACTGGTGCAGGTATGTGATCTGCAAGGTCTGGGCACTGAGCAGAGCCTTAAATGACAAAAATCCTGATCCCTTTCCAACTGATCCGTATCTATTACCCAGTTAATCATGCTGCCAATAAATGCTAGAAGTAACATAAAAGAGAGCAGCAACAGGAGGAGGACAGAGACACCCCCTCCAGCAGAAGCACAGACTGAAGGTATTTCCATGCAAAATCGAGGACAAGGCCAATTCCTGCAAGGGCCCAGAGTAAGGTAAGGAAGGAGAGGAGCTCCACCTCGTGAGGCCAACAGGCACCACCCGGCACGTTCGTTCTCTGTAATCCTTACACAGTCCCTGTGTGATGGATGAGTGGTCAGGCACATGTGAAACTTTCCCATGTTTGAGTGGGTTCTACAGTTTTCACATCCTTCCAGTCCCCAGTATTGTTCATTTTCTTCTGACAGTTTAATGAATGACACAGAGTGATCCCACTAAAGCAGCACCACTTTTGCAATAAAGAAAAGGAGTTCTCTTCCTAGTCCACTAATATTTTAATAAATAAATAAAACAAACTATTTCACTTAAGTTGTTTTTGTTTTTTTCTTCCCATCTTCATCTCATTGTACACTGGAGGGATCTGGAAATCTACTGCCACATAAACATACAATAACTGTACATGCAACATTTGTCCCTTCACCCCTTTCCTGATCAGCTATAAATATCAATTAATGCATTTTTTTAATTACCTACAGATTCACTTTTAAAATATCCTGAAACACTTGAGTTCTATTGGACTTTTTCAAATGAATCTGAAAATGTCAATTGGCACAAACAAATATAGACAAATTTACATATTATACTACATTTGCTAAAATCAAATACAACACAGAAAGCAAAATGGGCTCTGCAACTTCGACAGAATGCAAGTAAGGAAAAAACCTGCATTCAAAAAAACAAGTTTTAAAAGTCCCAATATACTGTAAGAATGAAACGTTTAATTTACATGAGCAAAAGACAAAATAGAAGTAGAATAGAAATGGTTGCAAGACTAAGAACACTACTTATACCCAAGAATTCCAAGCACAAAACCAGGTATCGTCAGAAGAAAGCAGAAACCAACACCTAGTAGTATTTCCAAAGAAGCTGCTTCCAACTGCCCTGGACTGTTTTAATTCATTTTCATGACTGTTTCTCTGAGGTCAGGAGCAGAGCCCATGCCAAGAACATGATCTGTTTCACTAGTCAAAAGGGAGTATTTGGTTTGGGAAGCATCAGGAATGTTTAAGGAGGCATATTTTGGGGCTTGTTGCAGGTTACTACCAGAAAAAATCCAGATTATTGGGTCTTGATTACAGGAAAAGAAAGTGATGTGTAACTACTTATGGGTTATAAAGAAGTTCAATGTACATTACTACACACTAAGTTTGCAAATTAGTCAGTGTCCCTAGCCAGTACGACATAAATGAGAAAGATTCCACACGTTCATCCAAATCAGTCTGTACAGAATGTAATCCTAACTCCAGAGAAGGAAGCATGCTTTATCCCACCACTAACTGCATTCAAAATTTCCTCTTGCAGTTTCTCCCGGATAGCCTCACTGTGTGAGGATCTTTGGAATCAGGGATGTTCACATGAGAAGCAGACTTTCATACTGCTTGAAAAGTGTGGAAAGGTATTCGAGAATACATTCAAGAATTGCATGAATTAAGAAAAGGACTCTTACAGCTTATCTACACAAAGAAGTTACTCTTCTTTGTATTAATTGAGGGTACGAATATACGGTATAAATTCAAGCACTCAACAACTACTTCCACGTGCAATGAGCTGAACACTCCAGTATAATGAGCATTATAATTCAGTATCATTTACATTGAACAAGAATATTCAGTAACACCCAAAACAGGAGCCAGTGTGGCTCAACGGGTGTTGTGTACCTTCTGCCTTTTCCCCCAGCAACTTCTCTTGGAAGAAGCATTTTCAGTATCAGTAAAATACAAACCTAAACAAAAAAAAAAAAACCCCAACCAACAAAAAAAACCCCAAAAACCAAAACAAAACAACCGACCAAAACCACCACCTGTATACAGTTTAACTTAACACAGATTTCCAGGAGGGAGCACATTCCTACTTCAGTTTGTAGACCGTTAATTTACAGAGATGTTCTTGCTACTGACGCAAGTCCTGCCAAAACCCGCAACTGAAGATGTTAGGGAGCACTGAAGTTGTTACCCCTTTTTGCTGCCTGCCCCACTTTCTGGCAAAGATGGCCATTGCTGCAGCAATCTGCCCGTGCTTCGTGCCCCCCCAGTTCACAGTCCACTGTATTTGCTTTCTCTGAACGTAAGTTTGAGCTATGTACCATCTGTGCACCACCCCGCCTGCTCAACAAGTATCCGCCTTGTTCTGCTGCTCTTGGTCCAGCAGACTGAGGAGAGGAGCAGAACAGAGAACTAGACATAGTAACCTCTGCAATCACCCTACCACCACTTAGAATGGTTTATTAGCCAGAACTTTCAGGAAGATTAATTTGAAAAAGCTTTTAAAATGTATTACTTAAACCATAACTAAAGTTTAAAAGTGATTGTAAAATGCTCTCGTTTAATTTACTTAAGAAGTAAATTTAACTTGATTTACTTTAGAATTCACAAACAAAAGTCACTTCCAAATAAAAGAATCCATAACAGATTTAAATGTGATTTAACTAATAAACTTTTGAAGTTATCTCAAATTCATAATATACAACGTCCATGTAGTAATTTGGGATATTTTTCCTGAATGTTCCTATGTACACAAGCGCAGAGACTGCTATTCATTTTTTCTGAGACACAAAATGCAGTGAAGACAGAGGGCTGTGTTTAGCATTGGGCAGGAAGGTAGCTATGAAGAAGTGTGAAGTGAAAGCATTTCAAGTAAGTATTTTTGTAAGGCACTTGCAAAAATGACAAAAATGGCTCTGTTGCCTAGCTCATTTTTCAACTGAATTACTTAACCAGATGGAAAGCCAAGATATGTGACCTTCTGTGCCAAGTAAGGTCACATATCTGGGGTTTGGGTTTGTTTTTTTTTTTTTTTTAATAAAGTTTAAAAGTAGAAACTACTCTGAAAAGACAAGCAAAACTTTTTTTGCAAAAATAAAGGTGAATGAATTTTCTAAAGGGTAATTGCTTAGGTAATTAGACACACAAAAGATGTGTAATCTAACAACAGACTTCTAAGAAAATACATGTATGATACCACCCCTGTATTATTGACTGTTCTGATGCATACTGCAGGCCAAATTCTTCCTTGGCAAGTCACCTCTTAAACACACCAGAAAACAACCCCAGAAAATTACATATATACACATTTTAAATAAGAAATAGCCACAACACAACTAAATTCTTACTCTGATGAGAGCCATGGCATTTGTTTTTAATAAGCTTTAAGTTCTGTAGTTAATGCTAGATCCTGCTTCACTTTTCAGCATCTGCATTCCCTCACAGCAAAGCCTGCAGCAGATTAGATGGAGGCCTAAACTTACAAATTGAACTGACATTTACAAGTCAGAAGTGACACACAGAAACTCTGCAATTGAATCACTCAGTCTGTGTACACTTCCAGCTGGTTTCAGTAATAGGATACATCAGATTGCAATTTACCACGGACAAAAAGACTTCTCTCACAGTTGCTACATCCACGACTTCGTTAAAACATTGGAAACATTTTGCCAGGCTTTAGGACCTGATAGATCTTATAGGAAATTTTAAGGAAAATTAAGCAAATCGTTAGTGTTTTGGACACGTTTACTTTTAAAGCCCAAAATGGGAAGCGTTATAGAACAACCAGACCTATTAATATTAGGTAGTACAATCTTATATAAAGCTTTAAAACCTGTTACAGACATATCAGCTATGTTACATTATTAAGATCTACAATCCTACACACAATTGTAGAAACCCTGAGTATGTAAATAATCCATCTTTATTTGGTGAGCGAATCAGGAAACCACTCTCATAGGTACTTATAGCATTGGGGTTTCAGAACCTATTTCTGAGAGGCAAGAGAACAGACTTCTTCCAACACATCAGAGTGTTCAGGTTACAAAGCTCATGTGTGATCAAGGATCTTGTAACCAATGCTGCAATCCACCACCAAAAAGTCTAATTCTCATGAATAATAAAAGCTGCTTTACATAGTGGGTATTAAGTATTTCCCTTAAGGCCTAGCTAAGCATCCAAGGAAGTCTCATCCCACCAAAGGCAGCAGCAAGTGTGGTAGGTATTAATTTGTACTAATTTACAGCAGTTTAAAAGCACAGTGGTACAAGCCACTCCAAATGGTAGCAACCAGGGTGTAAGTCTTTCAAAAGGCGAAACAGCATAAAGCAATGAAGAGTACTCTAGAAACAGATACCAGAATTTTAAAATATTTTTTCAATCTTTTATTTCCGAAGTAATTAAATCCTCAATGCGAAATGGCCAGGCTAAAAACTGTCAATTTATACAGTTGTGTTTATATAACACCAGTCTCTTTCTCCAGCTACATTTCAAATGGGAAAAGCATACAAATTTTTTTTTAATCAAAACCAGGCAAAGTATTTTCCCATAAGCTTTCCAGGAAAGTAAACCTCTGGACTAAAACCAAACATAAAACTTTCATCGGGAAAGGAGAATATTTCATTAAATTGTGAATATGCAAAGACAACATTCAGACATAAAACGATGGAGAAAATTCTTACGTAACTTTCCACTTAGCACCTACTACAGACTACCACCTATTATAACAAGAACATAATTTATGTCCAAAAACTCAACTGAATTCAAGGCACAGTCATTGTATTGCGCGCTCTCTACTTCTGTCTGATTTTTGTACACTAATCTTCAGCATCAGGAACAAATGCTCAAAAAGCATGAGAGTATGTTCTACTCCACAAAGCCACTTTTGTCCACATAACTATGCATGTTTTGTTCCAAAAAGCAGTAGATAATTTCATAGAATCACAGGATTTTGACAAGTTTGATGGTTTACATATTTCCAGTATTAAAGACTTCTAGCTTATTTATAAAAGAATTACTTGGAAAAGCTGGGATATTTTTTTTGAAATAGGTATCACCTTCCTCTAAACTGAAGAAATAAAAAAAATACCTGCAACAACAAAGGTTCTGTAAGAAGAAAAGGTCTGAAGTGTCTTGTAAAATTATTTATATCAAAACTGTAGAGTAAAATTTGAAACACTCCAGAAACTTTTGCAGAAAATGAACAAACCCAAGGTCTATTTTACCAATTCTTGAATCTTTTAAAATTATTGTAATACATCTATCTGTGGATATTGGATCATTAATAAGTTTAAGTGAGACAATTGTTCTACATAATGTTCTAAATAATGCACCATCTTAACCAACACATCGAAAAAATACCAGTTTTGAAGTGAATTTTGCATTTCAAGCTCTACCTTAAAATCTGCTCACAATGTACAGAAAAATGTGGGAGTGAGAATACAGGAGACATCAGACCTGTGGATACTTTATTCTCACTAACACCTCTTTGCCCTAAAATAGGGCACCTACAGTAACAGATGTTTGTTTGCTTTGTGCTGGAATCCTGAAAAGCACAAACAGCCAAAGTTCTAAAATTACCCCCAAAAACAGAAGAAAATAATTGTGTTACAGTTTTCATGCCAACAAAACACGCATAATAAAACACATACACATTCACAAACACAGAAAAGAATATTTGGAAGTGAAAAGTCATCAGCTAATATCCAGTAAATGTTCAGGTTTCTGTCCTGAATCCCAGCTGTCTTCCATGGATCACAACCCAGTTTTTCATCCTAACACAGAGCTGTAGAGCACGGTGAGGCTGCTGCTTCATGGGCAGCAAAACCACAGAAGGAGACGGAACGGGCATCAGAACCATTTCCAGATAAACGGTTCCTGTTAGCAATTAAAGGTCTTCTGGGACTGTACAGCTTGATCGGTTTACTCTGCTCTTTTCTACTGACTTTTAGGAAAGATGTTGTAAATTTCCATTTTCTTTTTCCACTGCCCACACAGTATGGATGGAAATCAGCAGACTTGCAGCCTATTTCCAGTTCTGCTATTAAATAACATTCATACTGTTCAATCCTCATTTTACTAAGACATAAAATGGGAAAAAGAAAAAACCCCAACCAACCAAGAAGAAAAGGAAAAAACCACTGACTTTACCTGAGCAGCTAGTCCAAATTTGGTGTTTTGGAGGTGGTTTCACTTAGAGACACTAACTGGAAAATTCCAACTAGTTTAAGAATTTTACTTAGCTAGTCTGTAAATTTTCTGGAAAAGCTTAACCAGCTACCCACGGATGCATGCGGGTAGCAATGTGACGTTATTCCTGGAAAGTCTGTTTGTAATGTCCACATTTCAGAAGAGGCATCACTCATCTTCAGGCAATTCAATACTCAAATTCTGTCTTCTGTGACATCCCTGCAATAATTTTGACTTGTACAGGGATTGCTGTAACCAAAGTATTTTACAGAGCAACCTAATTTTTAGAATTTTATCAAGTAAAATAGTATATTGAAATCATCTGCAAAATAAATAGGATACTAAATACTGATTTTCATGTAAGTGGATACTCTTGTGTTTGAGTAATTTGACAAGAAAGGCTTAGCTCAACTTTACAGGCATGACTTAAAATACAATATACAATCCCATTAACCATGTTGAGAACTTACAAAGCTTCCATTCACTGGGCATCACACAATGTTTCATTTTTGGAGTGAGCTTCAGAATATCCCTGTTAGAGCACGGTGCTAACAGCACCCAGGTTGTGGGCTCAATCCCTGTCTGGGCCATTCACATAACAGCTCGACTCGATGATCCTTGTGGGTCCCTTCCNGGGGCCATTCACGTAACAGCTGGACTCGATGATCCTTGTGGGTCCCTTCCAACTCAGAATATTCTGTGAATCTGTAATTATTTACTCCATATTATACCTACAGAGCCCAGGTACAGAAACCTTCACTAATTTGTCTTTGGTGACACAGGAGGTGACTATCAGATTCATACACATAGGGCTTGAAACTTCTAGTACCATACTGAAAAAGCATTACCACTTTTTCAAAGATGAAGATTTAAGCAATATTTGGTAAAACATATTTAAATCTTGAGCAAATGTTTTCTAAAATCCATCAACACATGTAAATATGCCACTTTATACTAGGAAAACTTCAGAATGTATCTGTTATCATCATGCAAAAAGGACTGAAATACAAAAAAGTCTGTTAACGAAACAATAAAATTTACAACTATAAGCTTCTCTTCTGTACAGAAAAAAGTTGAGCAGCCATTCAAGATCAGTGAATTTAGGTCAGTGTCTTCCTCCACAAAGAATGGCTGAAGTCCTAAGAGTAAAATTTGGGAGAAGTCAAATTCTGCAGAACAGGCTCCAGCCTTCCCAGTAAATAGCCAGTTACCTTTCCTTTTGCATAGTAGCATCTCTAATCATTCCTACTCCAGCATCTTCATTCCTTTGTACCATACCAAACTAATGAGTGTCCTTGAATTTCATTGCTACTTGCTACATGCAAAATTATCCACCTGCTGTTTTAACATGGGGAATTTTCTCTTACCTATTATAGTTCCTGCAAGCCAGATAGCTTTATCTGGTAATTACAATTACATCAAGGTGCAGTCTTTATTTTAAGCTCTGTCAAGAAAGAAATTTTTATCACCATGTCCACAGCTGCTAGTCAGGAATGATTAGTTTCACAGCTTTCAGACCTTGCCACATCATTTGAAGGCACTATACAATAGCACATTTCAGAATAATGAGCTTCTTCAGCCACTACACCACTGGAAAGAGTGGTGAGTGATTCAGTCCTCTCAGCCTAAATGCACTCTCCCTTTTTATGGTTTTTCATAATCATTACTGTATATGGATACCTCTTGGAATTACATAATGTATGCATGTCAGTGCAAATCTATCATGCTCCAAACTTTAAATAAAAGACATCAATTAAAGTTTACTTGGAAAATAATAAATGAAAAACCAACATGGTGGAGAAATGTAGTGACAGAATCTACAATTACAAACTTCTAACCTTTCTACAATGTTCAGGTTAGGCTGCAGCTCAGCAAAAACTTCAGAATGTTTCTTTTAATTTTCCCTTTCATGTAACAAACAGTTGAGTCTCACATTCAAAATTAAGTGTTAAACCATGTTTTCTCCAAAATAAGGATGCTGCTATTGAAAGTGATACTTCAGATAAGTGTTATGAAATTTGTTTCCACTTAAAAGTATTTTAACAGTATTTAAGTAAGTCTTTGCCAATCCATTTCCGTTCAAAAATACTTGAATATCAAATTTCTGTATAATAAATAAGATGAGGCATTTTTCCTTTGCATATACTAACAATTTAAAATATGTCTTCCTATGTTCTTATACTGCAAACAAACTTTACCTACATGCTCCCTTAAATACGCATTAACACAGAACAAGAACAAACCAAGACCTGACTTACTAAACAGTAAATCTTCTGTCCTCTGCTAAACCCCTGCAGCTCTCCACAGGCTTCCTGCAACTTTCCTTGGTGTCCTAAGCCATGGTGGAGCCCACCTCACACTAAGAGGAAGCCAGATGCAGAAACCAGTGAAGCCTTCGAAGTCCAGCCACCAGAGATGAAAATATGAGCTTCCTATATTTAAATTGTCTCTCTTTCAGAATCTCATTGCTGGAATTCTTTTAAGACTTTAAAAGTCTTTCTCATCTCAACTTTTCAACTTTATTTATATGTGTACACATAAGATAGTTTCCCCAAAGCCTTTAGTTCTGTCATATCAGAATTTCCACTAAAAAGTCACCAGGACTGAAAGCTTCTAGCTTTTAGCCAGACAAAACAGCACTGTGGTTTCTTGTCTCTACTAAAAGCATGTGTTACAACTATATTTCCAATCCTGTAAGTCCTAATAAAGAGGGGAATCAATTAAACTGTGCTTTATCCAATTTACATACAAATCCTGTATTAAAAACTTTGACTTGAGCTGGCAAAGAAAAAAAATGTGACAGAAGCTATTGGACAAATTCAGGCTCCAGCTACAGTCAGGTAAATGTGCAGTAACAGTTCTGAAACAAATAAAGTTACCATGGTGTAAAGTCTGAAGTAGCTGGGGAACAGAATTTGATCACCTGGCATTTACTCACTTCACTAAACCTGAGGCCCTGCAAGAGTCAAACAATGAATAACTACATAACTTGTGAGAAGAAATGCCTAGAAACCCAAGATACCGAGGTGAAATGAGGATAAATGCTTTGCTTCCATACAGAAATTTATAGCTTTTGTTAGTCTAAGCCAGGCCATGGATATTGCTTTAATATGCTATGAATATTTTCAGTGTAAAATTACATTCATTTAAAAATAAGGCATGATTCATACAGAATTTGCATGGAATTTTAAAGCAGATTGAATATTACAGCCAGATGTATAAACCTCTAAACAACTTCAGTTGGGATTTCTTTTTCCATGTAATAAATGTAATTGTTTCAACTATATACTGTGAACACCTAGATACTCTAATATTTGTTTCTGCATCTAGTGTATGAATTTCACAGTAATTACTAAGAGACTGAACCTGGAAAGTGTGAAGATTAGTGATAGCAGTAGTCTCTTCAAGGTTAAGAAGCTTTTGTAGAGTACTACTTGCACCTTACATGTAGCAAAGCACACCTAAAGAAAAGGTATGTGAAAAACAAATTAAAACAACTGTCAAAATTACAGAGAGTACATGCTTACATGAATGATATCTAAAATAAAAATGAAACCTCAGTTAGGCTTCAGAATATTATTTGTAAGTATGCAAAATGAAACCCCCGCTAAATGCAATTATCCCGTAATGTTAGCCCTGGAGCATACTTGCATTCCGAAGCTTCCAGTCGAGAGGAACCACATGTAAATCCCAAAGCAAACTTCAGTTAAACTTTAAAAGTTCGCCTCTTTTGCAAAAGATAACGCAATTAACACACATGCCTCGAGCCAGCAATCGCCTCCCGTTCACCTGAAAGGCGGGGGTGGAGAAGCTTCGGGAGGAGGAGGGAAGGGGCTCGGCTGTTCCTCGCGCTTGCAGGTGCCGGTCGGAGCCCAGCCGGCCCCCGGGGAGGAGCGAGGCGCCA
>VZRO01007927.1:82303-129312 GCA_013397915.1 Daphoenositta chrysoptera
CGGGGCTGCGCCGCGGCCGGAGGTGTGTGTGTCGCTGCGCCCGGGCCCGTCTCGTCCAGCAGTAAGTGCCGCCTTCAGCTGCTGCCGCCGCGCCTGAGGAGGGAGCCGGGAGCCGGGGCTCGAGCTGAGGTGGGTCCCGCCGCCATGGCCGTAACGGCGCCCGAGAGCGGTCCCGCCTCGCCGCGCCCGGGCCGAGCGGGGACGGGCTGTGACGAGGAGAAGCGGAACGCGGCCGCCGCGCCGCCGGGCTCCCGTCCCGCGCTGGGAACACGCCGTGCGCGGGCCGCTTGTCACCGGGGCTGCCTCCCTGCCGGCCTCTGCCCGAGGTGTCTCCTGGGCGCTGCGGTGTCCTGCGGGCGGAGCGGTCCTGCGTCCGGCTGCATCGAGGAGGCGATGGCGCCTTGGCCGCCGGCGCTACCGGGCGCTGCCCGTCGCCGTCACTTTGCCCCGGCATCCAGCTTACAAGTCAGGAAGGAGGGCACAGGTGGAGAGTCCTCGTCTGAAAAGCCCCAGGCGAGGGCGGGAGACCGTCTCCCGGTAAAGGTGGATCTCAGAGCCCTTTCTCCCTAAGCGAAACGTTGTCGTGAACCCAGGTGGTGAAAAGCTGCGAAGTCTCTAACTTTCCTTTTCCCCTTCTGTTCCCATTGAAAGGGGAAGGAAAGAGCTCGTAGTGCCTCCCTTGCTTTTACTCATGCCTTCAAGTAAAAGTCAGTTAATTGCCGTGAAAGTGCCAGATTACTTATTACAAATGAAATACTGGTAGTAATACCCTGAAAGATGTTTTTGTTTCATGGTGACTTAGCCAGGAAACTTTACTTTTCCCCGTACTATTGGTAATAAATATTAACTCACGTTTTCTGTCATTTGGAACACCATTGATCTCAGGCACCTGCTAATAGTGCATATAAGCAGCGGATTTAAATGTTACTTATTGCATCTGATCTCTTGCAGGTAATACTGGCTTTAATATTGCAAAAAGAAAATGGCTAATTGTGTGAAATTTTGTTCCAGATCTAAACGGTGAAAATTTTTGAAAGCTAGAATTTTAAAAAACGAAACATACGGTTATCTTGCTTTATTGGATAGACGTTTTCTGTTAGTAGGGAAATGGTATATGCATAACTAAGATATTTTAGTTTTAAAGTTTACATATAGGCCAATTTACATGCCAAGAAAATACTCTTAAATATGCTAAGTATGAAGCATTTATTCCTTTTTGTTGTAGATCTACAAATTAAAACCAGGAAGTATTTTCATGCCCAAAGATGCAGCAGCTATCTGAGTTATGAAAGCAGTGTTAAGGATTTCCTGAATTGCTTGCAACTTTTTTTTTTAATTTTTCTGTTCCCATTTCCCATTTTAATAAGTAAATTGTTTAAGTTATTAGGAAACTTGCATGCATAGTTAACCATGATCAGAAATAAGTATTAAGTTTATAGCAGGGTGCAGTAAAATGGTGATATCTTAAAACACTGCAGTTTGTAATAGATAGCAGTATCAGCTGCTTTGAGTGGGTGTTTCCGAATGCTTCACAAAAGCAGCTTGAAAACTTCTGTGTGAAAAGAATTTATAACCTTTGAGAGTCTTCTTAACCAGACTAGTTGCAGAATGGATGGCAACTTCTTCTGAAAAATTGTATGTATTGTGTGTATGGTAGAATACCTCAGTGATTAGAGAATGTGAACAATCACAATACTAGCACATTATATCTACTGCACAAGATCATTTTTGAAAGCAAGATTCCTGTGTTTTTCATGGATGTTGTTCTATTGATGGTGGTTTCCCCTGACTCTTTTTACAGAAGCATACACCATGTCTTCTGTTGATTCATCAAAAGAAGATACAATGTCGTCAGAAAAAACAGATGAGAAACAACCTGAAACTGAAAACAAAGCTGAGGAAAGTGATGAAGATGAAGAAGAGGAAGAGGAGGAGGAGGAAGAAGAAAAGGGTACTTGTTTTTCCACTGAATAAGTTTTCCTTTAATGAATGCCAAGCTACTGAATGCTGAATGAACTTCCTGTGATTTTTGGCTAATTGTACAATTATTGAGATTCCATGGTGCATCTGTCTCATGGGTCATGATAGCTTCCCAGTAGACTATAACAGGCAACCCTAAAAACAGTGGTGGTGATTTATCACAGAAAAGTTTGAAGGAAATGCCAGCATCCTGGACATATATCCTAGGGGGGTTTTTTTGTTGTTGTATAAGTTTTTCTATGATTGTAGGAGGTAGTGTCCCTTATTAAATTATTTTTTGCCAGTAACACTCTGAAGTGGTCTGTGTTTCCAAAAGAGAAGCTTTTAAGTGTGCAGTAGTTTTGGAAATAATACAGATGTCTTTGCTTAACTACAGTGAATTAATTTTCTGGGTATCCAAAGGTAATTATATTGGGTCAGCGGAAATTCCATTAGACTAATTTTGGCAATAAAAAATTGTGGCAATACGATAGGATGAGCAAGCAAAGGAAGGTTTTTGTTGTGGCATGTAATTGAGGAGGATAGTCAAGGAGCACAAAACAGGATGAAGGAACTACTATGCAAAAATGTTAATTTCCATTGTGGAGTCTCCAGGTATCTGTTTTCAAAAGGAAAGCATTCGTGGAAATAGAGCTGTGATGTGGCACAGTGAAAACCAAGTCACTGATGCTCTTGGATCCTTGAAAGAGATGAAGTTTGTCTTTAGGAAAGGTAGTAGGAAGAAGACAGATTATGCTGTTTGGAATACAGCATAGTAATTAGAATTGGATTTTCAGAAACAACTTTCTTGTGAACACACAAGTATGTTTTGCTCTGGTTTTGGTAGTCACACACCAATTTTGATAATGTTCATACAGGTTTTGAAGCTGCTTTCAGATGTTAAAGCCAGTACAGCCCCTATCTGTTTAAGGATAGTTTTACTTGAGGTCAAGTATTTTAGTATGAAATGTTCAGGTGAAGCTTCAGCTTTTTCTTCTGGGGTGGTATCACTAAATTAGTGATGTTCAGGGTATACATGAAACAAGCTACATGTATTCATTAGTAAGCAGTGCCAGAATTACAGGTAATAACATTCTTCTAGTATAGTGACACTTGTATTGCACCCTGCAGAGTGCTTCTCTGCATAGCCCTGGGATGTGTAGTACAGTCCACTACACTTGTGCTTCTGCCTCTCCTGCTGAAATGTGGGGTTCCTCCAGTCCAGTAGTGGGAAACGAATCTGTGTACAGGCATCCTGGACTCTGCTTTTGCCCATCTGGTGGTAGTATTCTTCTCGAGAGTGCTGTGTGTGGAGCTGTGTGCATAGGGACTGCAGCATCCAAGAAGGAGAATGTGCAAACATGTCAGTTTTGTACCTGAAAAAGGCAGCAAAAGGAGAGAAGGATGGGTAGTCCTGCAGTCCTCATTGTGGGTGAAGTTACCTTTAGGAAATACCCAGTCTTGTCTTCACGGTTACATTGGATACAGGATTGTGGTTAAGAACCAGAGAGACTTCTGGTTATGTACGTGCAGCTCTATAGAATCACGTTGGCTTATTAGCCAAAGGTCTGAAAGTGTCACAGTACCTGGTTATATCATCATCTGTTTTTGGTTTTATATTTTGAAGAGTCAGTGTTGTGTTCCCTGTCACTTCAGTCAAATCTGCAATGAAGAATATTGTGTTTAAGGAAGCTGTCTTTTGCAGAAAAGAGTCTCATCGTTGAAGGAAAAAGGGAGAAGAAGAAGGTTGACCGACTGACCATGCAAGTGTCCTCACTGCAGAAGGAACCTTTTACAATTACACCAGGTAAGCCTGGCTTCTCACATAAGAATTGTGAGTGTCGGGAATGATAACGAAAACTCTGAAAAGATGAAATTACTAATTTGTTGTAGATGAGACCTAACTTACGAGTCATGATCCTTTTAAAAATATTAAGACTATTATATGGAAACCCTCTTTTATTCTGTAGCATGAGTTTAAACCGTAAAAGTTACATGATGTCTAAACTTACTTGGAATAGGATCTTCAGTCCCTCACCACTACTGACAAAGGCAGGAGCAGCTAGAATAGAAAGACCAAATCCTTGTACCCTGATCTAAGTAGTATCAAGTAAGGCAGGTAAAGAGCCTGTCAGGATGCCTAAGTGATAGGAGAAGGCCTGCTTAACGTTTGACCTATTATAATGTCTAATGCTATTTTTAAGTAACTTTTTTGCTTTTTAAAAAAACAGTAGAAACTTTTAAGTTATAAGCACATAGGTATATACGAATGTGATGAATAGCATAATTGATCTTAATTGTTTCAGGAAAAGGACAAAAACTCTGTGAAATCGAGAGGATACAGTTCTTTCTGAGTAAAAAGAAGACAGACGAACTTAGGAACCTGCACAAACTCCTCTACAACAGGCCAGGCACTGTAAGAATTTCAGTCTTGAATATCCGTTAGTTCTCATGTATAGTGAAAATGTTTGTAGTGCAGTTTTCTACATTTGCACATATGGATCTATTTCTTAAGTGCCATTTATTACGCATTAGAAAATGGATATTTGCAGGACCAGTTAAGTAAGTCTCCTCCTTTGAACTCCTCTAAACTCTCTTCCTATAAAAATCTTGTGGCAAGGTGTACTAAATCAAAAGTCTCTTTTTAGTGGGGCATGGTGGATTACGTTACAAGGATGAGTTGGAAATAATTTATGGTTCACATGCTAAAAGCTGCCGACATGCAGGTGACCCTCAAAATACTCCATGTATTAATACGTTGTTGCTGATCTACTACTTTTCTCCCTTTGTTTGCACAAAGCAGTAGAAAGATAAATGTGATAAAAATCACTATTAAGATTTGATATATAACAGTTTTCCTAAGAGAATTAAAATATTGTATTGTCCATTTTGTATTTAAGGATGACACTTAAAATACAACGGCAAATCTTTCTTGTAGTGGTTTATGTATCAGTGATTGTGCCTTAAATTTCAGAGTAAATATAACCCGTTTTCCTTTCTAATGGAGGCAAAATGTGAAATTTAGGTACATTAAATTGTACTATTTCTATACATTTACTATAATTATTGGAACTTTTAAAAATATCTTTGTATATTTTGGAGACTTGAACAGCTAGCATAGAAACCAGGAACTGAACAGTACTACTACAGATGCATGCTAGCTCTAATATCTCAGACCACTGCTTCCAATGCAGTGTTTGTTTAAATGGTAAAGAATGATCTGTTGCCACAAGTATTCAGAAAAAGAACCATATCAGCATGGTTTCAGTCAAAACTATATTTAATCAGAGTTTTTGGGAACTCAGAATGCTGTTTAATACAGTGAAGGTCAGATCTTGTCTTGTATGCACCTATTTGTATGTGCTTTTAATTGTAATTAACATTTTAAATAAAACGTACCAGCACCACCTGCGCATTTTCTTTAGGTGCTGGACAAAGCTCTTTGGAAAAGGAGCTCAGCTTTGGTAAAATTATAAACTAATGGGAAAAACAGCAGAAACAAAATTTGTAGGAGTATTGAAAGAGAGTTCAAATAATTCTTGATAGGGTTATAAAAATCTCAGAAGATTGAAAGATCTGGGGTTATCTTTTAACTTCTTTTGTTTTGGGGTTGGTTTTTTTTTTTTGTAAAAGGAAATGAAGTGAGAACAAAGAACTTAAATACATTTGTGATCTTGATGGGAGCACTTTTCTCATTATAAGGGCTGTTGCAATGGAAGTTCAACCCAGATCAGATGTCAGGTGTAATGGTAGAAGTTGTAAATTGGGTGGTATGTAAATGCAAAAATCGGTCCTGCTAAATAAAAGGTTCAAAAATACAGTCATGGTTCTATATAAGACTTCAGAAAAACTAGTAAAGCAAATCTACTTTGGCAGATTATAGAATAAAAAATAAATTCCCTATTTTGTAACAAATTACATGATACAACGCATGCAACAGTCTTCACAATGTTGTAGTTTTGCAAACGTGTAAATCATAATGCAGTACATTCTAAATGAGCTTGAAATGGCAGGTGACTTTGTCTAGTAAGTTACTAAAAGCACCACAGTCGCAAGAAGTTGAAGTTAATTGTTGTAGTTTGTCTGTCATGAGATAAGTAAAGGCATAATCCATGTAGGTTATAACTTAAAAGGTGTAGCTTTGTCAACAGAAAGCTATATGCTAAAACAGATTTTTCTTGTATGAAAGATTAACAAATGTAATTGGATGAAATCTTTTAAACTACTTGTAATGAAAAGTAATCTGTGTGCTCTGTTCTAGGTTGCATCCCTAAAGAAGAATGTGGGTCAGTTCAGTGGGTTTCCATTTGAAAAAGGAAGTGACCAATATAAAAAGAAGGAAGAAATGTTGAAAAAGTAATGATCTCTTGATACTTAACATAGCTTGACTCAATGCTATGCACTCTATTTTTTTTCTTTTTTCTCTTCCAGAATTTTAGTTGAGATTAAATTTAAACTATAAGCCAGGTAGCTGTTTACTAGAGCTGTACAATTTTCTTCTGAGTTCATTTTGATCACACAAGCTGGTCTCTTAAGACAGCTTGAAACGTATTTAGAGTTAAATTGTGAACATGTTATTCACAATTCTTACATTCCTGGCTTTAACTGTTGCATGCTAACTAGCAGATTCTTTTGCCAAGTGAGAGGAAAGCACTGTTTCCTCAGGGCAAAGCATAGTGTCATGAACACATTGTACTTTATTCATGGTGGAAACCTGCATCCTTCCGTGCCTCAAAACCTTCCTTCTTCAGAATCAAAGCAATTTCTGCTTATTATATATTAAACATACTAGAATTGCTGTAGCAACTAGTCTCACAAACTTTTTTTTTTTTCCCTTTTTTACTGTCTCCCCTCATAAGCTGCTTTTCCATCAACAGGAGGACCTGCTGCAACTTAATTTTGGTTGGACTGAAAGTGTTTTAAATGCCCTTGCATATTTGTGTAGCTAGTTGTAACAAATGAAAGAACTAATAACATCTACACAATATATTCTAAAACTGGGTGGTTTTTAATGCCCGTTTGTTGACAGTGGAAAGGCTTCCAGAATTGCAGTTTCCAAATTTTTCTTCTTCAGATATGCAGTTTTCCAGGAGTACAGTTTGCCAAAATGGGACTCTACAAGACAAACTCTGTCTCCTGATGAGAGTTTTGAGCATTTCCCATGGGTTTATTTGGATAATTCCCCTTATTAAAAAAAAAAAAAACAGTAGTTTTGCACATTTCTATTTTCATATTTTCCATGTGAAACAACTGCTAGTTTAGTCTTCAGCAGATATTCTAAAACCTGGTTGCATTGGGTTGCATATGAAGTTACAGAGCCCTGTGTGTTTGCATTACTGTGGTAGCTTCTGCTGCTGTTTGTAGCTGTGTGTGGAACACAAATTGTTGATCAGTTTGTTAATTTGTTCTGCTTCTGTGGTTGATTTCTGCCCAGACTGTACACTTGCATGTCATATTCTAACAGCATTGAACAAGATGAACAAAGGTCAATATGTATTTTGCAGAACCTTACTATTCAGGCTATAGATGATAAAAAATGTAGTACTTTGTTTTTTACTATGATTCTTTAACTTTTTTTTTATATTCTATTATATAAACATACAGATTTGGGAATTCTGTTTTATTTTGCTTTATGTAATATAGTGGTAATTCTTTGCTTAACCATAGATAAGACTGGAAGTTGATTTTGTGTATATATATTGTCAAGTGGCAGACACAAACCAGACAGCAGCTTCTAGCAGTCAATGTTAACTGTTTAGGATGTGATACTGAATCTCTTTTTTTTCTTTTTTCTTTCCCTACAGGTTTCGAAATGCAATGTTGAAAAGTATCTGTGAAGTTCTTGACTTGGAAAGATCAGGAGTTAATAGTGAGCTCGTAACCAGAATATTAAACTTCCTAATGAACCCAAAATCTTCAGGCAAGGTGAGATGCAGGTTGTTGTGCTTGCTTTTGTAGCTCTGTTCCAATGGAAAATACATCTGTTCTCTATTGCTCATTGTTTGCTTGTTTCCAATGATGATACAATCACTGTTTTAACTTACTGATGTAGGAATGACTTCTTGAAACAGAGTAGTTCTACTACTGCAGGTATCCATAATGGGGTGAGGACTTAAACAGAAATTCTGTTTACATGTGGGTGTACCCATTACACACTGTTAGTGCACAGAAGTGTGAGTTCAACACATGGAGCTAGTTAGGATATCCATCCACAAATACCAGTTAGCTTCTGCTTTGTGGGTGGAGGAGATTAGATACATGAAAGGACAGGAAAATCAAGCATCAGATGTTAACTGTGTTTGGCAAATATATGTTATCACATTTGTACATCACCAAATGGAATTTGTTGCAGGGTACAACAACTTGGTTTAGCTAGTGTACGCTAGTGCACTAGATTCAGAGTGCCACTGCCAAGACTACTAAATTCTATTGTTAATCTTCTTGGACTTTCAGTTTTTAATCTAGGAAGTAATACTAAAATAGTTGCACTGTTGCTCAGGAAATTAAATCTATTCCCAACAAACACTGGTAAGTTATGTGAATAAGGAGTCTGCATGCTGCTTTAGGGACACAGGCACTGAGTTACAGCAAAATGCAGGTTTGCGTAAGATGTGACAAAATTCCTGCCTTTAAGTCTTTGAGTTGTCAGCTGATTTGTTACCAAAAGAAAAGGCTTGTTTTTATGGATTGGTAGGTAAAAGAACAACCTAGAAGGAACTTTTCTTGCTTCCCTTCTCTAACGCCCAGCCATTGAAGATTTGTTGGCTTAGGGAAGGGGCGTACTTAGCTTAGAACTGAAATTTCATTTTCCTCAGCTCTATCTCAATAGTGAATATTTGCTTACTGCAAAATATTATGGCGTAAGTGTAGTACATAAAATAGTCCTGGGTTGTGTTAAGACACCTCTATATTTTTTTACTGTTCTCTCATGTGATTTGAAAGAATTTATCATTTTAAAATTCACTTTTATATTCCTACTTGGATTACACACATCTCTTGTCTCTCAGCCATTGCCAAAATCCAAAAAACCACAAAGCAAAGGTGGCAAAAAAGAGCGCAGCAGCTCTGGAACAACAAGAAAAGCAAAACGCACCAAGTGCCCAGAGATCTTGTCAGATGAATCTAGCAGTGAAGAAGATGAAAAAAAGGAAAAGGATGAGTCTTCAGAGGAAAAGGAAAGTGACGATGAGGTAATGAAGGGTTTTGTTTGTTTTTCAACATTATGTCAGTGTTATCAATTGGTAACTCTTGGAACACAGAGTTGGGGAGTAAGTGATGTTTAACTAAAAGAAAAGGGAACACATCTGCAATAAGAGGTTTTCATAAATTCTTTGTGTTGAATTTAGAGAATCATTTAGATGAAAGGCAGAAGTTCTGGTTCTTGGGTTTATGTATGCACCTTATAAAACTGTTTGCTATGTGTCATTTTGGGGCAGCTGGGATTTCTAATGTAATTTATTGCAATTCTTGTATCATCTTGTGATGACTTTATTGTAATTTCATCATGTAGTGTTTGATTTGATACCTAGGACTTAACTTTCAGTTCAGTAGGAGTCCCTGAGCTACCTGACTGCATTTGTTTGGGATCTTGTTTCCATATTCCTCCTGGATTTTTTATCTTAATCTCTCTCTTCAGGTTTTGTGTCTTTGATTAAAGTAAATGACATAGTGGGCAGTCTAAGAAAGATCCCTGCTATCTCTGAAGTGTCTTAATCTCACTGTATTTTGTGTTTTCTTTGAAACTTCTTGCATACTAGGTGAGAAACATCAGTCATGGAATAGTTTGGGTTGGAAGGGACCTTTTAAAGGTCATCTAGTCCAATCCTCCTGCAATGAGCAGGGACACCTTCAGCTGAATCAGGTTGCTCAGTGCCCCATTCATCTTGGCCTGGAATGGTTCCAGGGATGGGCATTCCCCACCTCTCTGGGCAACCAGCATTTTTTGATTGCAGCATTTTTTAAAAGAGTTAGGTTTATGACAGCTTTTAATATACTACAGGTAGAAGGATGTAGGCAGTGTATCTATTTTGCTGCACCAGCTCTGTTGGAATCTTAGGCATGGCGTGGCTGGAGTAAATGGTCTTCAGAGTGGACAGTTCTCCTTTTTGGAAAAGATGTATGCATTGTTCAGGTAAAACCCATCATTTTAATTTTCTGATTTTCTTCTTTGTAGCCCCCTAGAAAAGCAACTAAAAGAGAAAAATCTAGAAAGATTGCTTCTAAAACCAAGAAAGCTGTGAAGGGTGCAAATGTCAAGAAGGCAGACAGCAGCACTACTAAGAAAAATCAGAACAGTTCTAGAAAAGGTAAATGTTTTAAATCTTTCATACGTTGTCTTGTAGCTTAACTGGCATACTTATTAGAAAGCAAGCTTTTGCACCTAATTGTGAAAGAATGGAATTTGGTAAATTGTTGACTTGCTACTTGATGTTTCTTTCCTTGAAACAGTATTTAATGAAAAAAGCTGTTGGTTTGGGTATATTTAATGTAATTTCTGCTGTGTATACATATATAGTTTTTATTTGCATATAAACTGAAAGTATCAGCCAAGTTCTCCATTTGCTGGAAGAACATTGGTAAAGTTCTCTTTGGGCCTCTGTAGTGGCTTTATGTGAATCTTGTAATTGATCCGGTGGTGCATATCCCACGTGTGTGTGTATCTTTGCTTCAGCAGCTTGAAATGGGTTTTTTGTTAACATAGATACAGTTTCTTTATGCATCCTTTTGCAGTTGGTTTTATCATATCTCACGATGTGCACGAAGGGTACACTGAGACACTGAGTTTCTTAATAGCTCTGTAAAGATTGCAGTACTGAGGGTGGGGGACACTGGTGTCTTCCCAAGCACCTTTGCCAAAAAGGGCCTGGGCAGGGGCAGATGGTTCTTGCAGACAGCTCATTGAGGCGGTTCAGCAATGGGCACTCCTGATAAGGAACACTGACAGCACTTGGGGCTCTTGCAGCAAGTGTGGAGCCAGCAGCTCAGGGAAGTCCAGAGGTCCTTTCCCACCTTAAATTCTCTGACACTCTGAGATAGCAGCCAAGTCTGTCAATTGTAGTCCAAGTTACTAATGCAGTTTATATCCATACTGCAAAAGTACTTCATTTAATGCCAGCATTGGCATATGCATGCTACAGCACAAGCATCAGGTCAGATCAGTTGCCTTTCTTGTCAGTGCTTTGAGAAAAGGTGTGGGTAAACTCTTAGGCATAGAATTATGCTAAATTTCTTTCATAGCCTTATATCTCAGCAGAGTAAACTGGCCTGAAAGTGCTGAACTCAGTGTACTTTCAGTTTGACTACTGAAAAGTGGCTATGTTGTGTGTACACCTTATTTTGTCATCAGTATATATATATATATACACACAAATGTTATATATGTTTTGTATATAAGTTACATAATATATTCATAATTTCTTATTTTCTCCTCCTGCAATTCTGTTTCCAGTGTATGTTTGCAGTACAAAAATCAAAATGTAAAGTAGGTTTTTGTGTAGGGTCATTATCCAGTTTCTTTGGCATCTGCTCTGAATTTTATCTTGTTGGCAGTACAGGAACTGAGTGGATATTAGAGTCATTCAGTCTAATTCCTTTTCTGCTGGAAAAGATTGTAGGAGTGTCCTGTGCTCCTTCCCTTAACTTCATTTATGAAGTTTTCCTTATTTGTCCTCATGGTGTTTCTGATAGTAAGTTTGCAAAGTTACATTGCAAAAGTACAAGATCCTAGTGTTCAGCACTGCTAGGGGAAAAGAGAAATCCAAACTTTTTTTAAAGGAAATAATTACTTTTTATTTTTTTTAGGTCCATAATACCTGAATTAGAATTGTTGTAATAAGTCTTTTTCATTAATTTGATAGATTAAATTAATCCCATACTTTTTAGAGTTCTTGTTGATTTGTAAACTGATAGTTCATCAATAATTACACAAATTCATAAATAAATATAGTACTGATAGCATTAGCTTTGTTTTTAAATGGATGGTCTAGCAGGATGTCTAATTTAAAGGAAAATATCTGGATTGGATGTTTGTGAAAAGTTCTGATGGCTATTGTTTTTAAGGAAGAAAGCAGACAAACTGAAAACCTTCTATTACAATCCAAATTGTTCTTCATATTTAGAAAGTGAGTCTGAGGATAGTTCTGATGATGAACCTTTAATTAAAAAACTGAAGAAACCACCCACGGATGAAGAACTGAAGGAAACTGTGAAGAATTTGTTGGCCAATGCAAATTTGGAGGAGGTTACGATGAAACAAATCTGCAAGGAGGTAAGTAAATACACGTTTGCAGTCTTTATAGGTAGTGGATTGTTTGTGAACTGACTTTTATCATCATTTCAGAAATGGAGGCTTATACTCTGCACTGATGTTCAGAAACCAAATAGTTTTGCATTGGTTTATTTTCTTGCTAATAGCTATAACAATGAGAGCTTTAATCTTTAGATCTGCAACACTGATATCGGCATTAAAAGGGAAATATTAAAATTAGGTACCTGGGAAGTAGCAGCATTATCTCCAAACCAAGTGCCATGTATGACAGTGAAAATCTGACATGTTTAGATAGTGCAGCAGCTTTGCTGCTGTCCATAGGGGAGGGCTGTGTCCAGTGCTCTGGACATTTCTGCTGCTCACCTTGCACACTCATTCTTCATATGTTCTCTTTATAAGTCCATTCAGCTGTCACCTATCAGCATCTATCAGAATAGTTCTCAGCTGAGTTAGTGAGTTGAATCAGTTCAGCAAGAAATCCATTAATTGTCAGAACAGATGGGAACCATGTGGCCAGAAAAGGGAAAGGTGGGGAAAAGTGACCCAAACAACCAACACAGCTACCTTGATATTTTCTGGTTAACACACAAGTTTGGTTTTCCTGGTACTTTCAAGATGTTGTCTTGAGAAAATTAAAACAGAAGTTATTCTTATAAGAAAACTGAACTTAACTTTTTTTCATATTTATAGTCATTCTGGAAGTCTGAAATTCGGTATGCTGAAATAAAATACTCTGAATTGGTTGTCAGTGTTGGCATCTGTTTTTTGTTTGGTCCTCTCCTACCATGTTAACAAGAGTAGTTGTAGAATAGCACTCAAATATGTTGACTCTTCTCTTAGTCTCTTGAAAGGATCACAGTTTTACTTATTATCAAATACCAAGGCTTATTTATTTTCCATTAATTATTTAGCTTCCTATGCTAATGCAGGGCCATCTGACTGCTTAAGAGAGCATTTAAAACAAAAACTGGACCATTCTTACCAGTGTGACATGGCAAGCTAGGCATTTCAGTTTGTTGATGTGAAAAATTATAGTACCAGTTTAGTCAGTGACCAAACATGAAACAGTACATTTATGTAAATATTTGTGTGGTCAAAATAAGGACAGGAAAATAAGCTTGTGTCTTTCCCTAATTAACAGAGGGCATTTTGGCAGTTGAAGTACTAGAAGTACCCACATCAATTTTTGCCTTAATTTCATTTAAGCTGCTTCTATTTATACAATGCATTGAATTAAAGTAATTTGAGGTTTGTTTTGTGGTTTTGTTTTGTTTTTACTTTTTTTAGGTGTATGAAAAATATCCTAGTTATGATTTATCTGACAGAAAAGACTTCATTAAAAAAACAGTCAAAGAGGTAAGACTTTATCACTAAGAAAATGTTCTGGGTTGGGGTGGGGTTTTGTTTCTTACGCCTGGCATGGCATCTTCTTACACTAGTTTTAATAGCCTCCTGTATAATATTGAAAGTTTAGTGCTTGCCTAAACCTAAACCTTTGGTGTTTGGTTTGGGGTTTTTTTCCCTTGTCTTCTGTAAAAAAAAATTGCTTGGGATTCTTTTGTTAGCATGCCACTACTACTCTTATGCATTTCTTTGGTAAGCATAACTAGAATTAACATTATGATAGTTTTTAATGACTTGTACTCTGAAAGCTATGAATTTGCTTTGAATTACAACCTTGGCTGCAAGATGCACTCTGATTCAGGCACTGGCCCCATACATTCATAGGTAACAATGCATGAGGTTGTACAAGCTCTGCAGACGTGTCAGCTAAGGCAAAAGGGAACAAAGTCGCAGAGCTTTTCTCTATCTGCTCCTGGTACTACAGTTATGATGATGCTGCCTTTTAATTTGCTGCACTGAAGATCAGGCCTTATCTACTGTACTTATGACAGAGGGTTTATTGTCTAATCTGAGGTTTGTAATTTGTAAAAAAAAAAAAAAAACAATCAGGTTTCATTACTTTTGCTTGCTCTGAAACTAAAAATGGAACCGTAGAAGTGAGGTTCACTTTGTGGAGTTAATAAAAGAACTTAATTTTCTTGTGGCTTTACTCAGAGATGTTGATACATAACTATCTAGAATTGCTGTGTCCATATGTTGTGCATACATGTTACTATCAGCAAAGGCAGGAGAGAGCCATTTGTCTGCTCTAGGGATGTTTTGGGGTATTTTGTGATAGCAAAAGGAGAGTGTATTTTCATGATCATTTGATACAGAAGGAGAGGTTGTATGTGATTGGATTGAGAAAAAGGAGAAAACTAATACACTTCTCTTTTCAGTTGATTTCATGATCTGATTTGACTGTGGGAAATGAAGATTCCTGGGTTTATGTTTCCATGGATTTGAAGATCTGATAGGCACCAGCAAAAGGAATGTGTCTTACCCCTGTGGTATTTAGTCAGAGCTAATTCTGCTGATCTAATGTTAAGAGTGTTAATGTAAATTGCTTTGTGTGTTGTTTTTTTTTTTTTTTTAACAGAACTGCATTTGATGCAATTTTTAGTTGAACATACTTAAGTTTCATGCATGGCAATAAATGTTCCCTTTTTTATAGTTTTGTACATTTTGAATTGCATTGTATAACTAGATTCATTAGAGCCATCATAGCTTTTTTGTGTGGATTACCAGCCTACAGGAGATTTTGAAATCTACTAAGATGAAAGCTGCTTATCTACATGTATACATGCAGAGACTGGAATATTGCAGTATTGGTTACAAAGATATTTTGAATACATATTCATTCTGAAAATAATAGTCACATAATAATCTCTTTTATATTCTGATACATTCTACAGATGCAGAATTATTCTGAATCTAGATTACAGTCTTGCATGTGTAGGCACTGAAAAAACTATCACAGCATGGTAACTAATTGGCATATAGATGTTATTTTTGTACTTTTAAAAGGCTTTTTGTTGTGTATATAAAGTTATTTCAAATTTCTTTTGTGCAAATCAGTTTTTTAATTTTGGTATCTTTGAATTTATGACATGAAATGTCAGTGTTCAGCAGTGAGGCAGTGATAAAAAGTGGTGTGCAGAAATTTCATGAAAATAATAAGATGGAGTTTCATCATGTTTGTCTCATCTTTCCTTGTACAGAAACTAAACTGTAGGTTTATACCTGTAGTTTAACTTTATACAAAGACTACAGACATTGTTTCAATGTCTTGGATGTAGTAAATAAAATCCCTCCAAAGGCGATAGGAAAATTTCTAAAGTTCACTTTGCAAAAGATGTTTTATGTTGGTGTCTCGACCTGATGGCCTAGCATCTCAGAAGTGGGTATCCAAGATGTACAGCTGAAGGCTTGATAGCTTTGGAAATCCACAGTAGGGCATCCAAATCAGGCAGCACTGATGTGAACATGTGTGTTTAACCTCTTTTCTGTGTGGGAAGGCTTTTCTGAACCCGAGCTTCATTGCCTCAACTTGGACAATGGTACCTGTAAACCTGCAGTCTTGAACTTTGGCTGGCAGCTTTTAGTGAACTCTTTGCATAAATTTTTCTTGTTCAGGTTTTCTCTTCTCCATATACCTTGTTGCTAATATGGGAAGTCCTACACTTAAAATCATGAAACTAAGAGCTGCCAAAGTATGGGCTGCCATTGACACCATGAGCACAGAATCCGTCTGACTAGCATTGCTGGAAAGACAAAGTGTATTTTTTTGAATTTTATTATAGTTGAGTAAATTTTAGTACAGTTGAGAAGTAAGGGTTCATAAATTATCTAAGTTCTGAAAATGTTCAGCCAGTTAGACTGTTGATCTTACACACACTTAGGAATTTCTTTGCGTGTAATCATTTATAAGGCTGAATGTAAAGGGGATTTTTTGTACTCAATAAATGTCTTTCACAAAAATGTAAATCAGTTTTAATCTAACATTTGCTTACATGTATAGTAAAAAAAAACTTATACAGGAACAAGGTTGTTTGTCTTTATCTCATCTGGTAGAAAATACTGGCTTCTCTACTTTAAAAGACACTATTGCTGAAATGTATGTCCTTGCACCAAGATAAAATTTTATATTGTCTGTGGAGTTGGTTTGGTTTTGTTTTGATTTTTTGTGGTTTTTTGTTTCTGAACTGTCTTAGCAGAAAGAACACTTTTTAATTTGCAATTAAAAATATCAAAAATTTCCAAGTCAGGCTTAAGAGCAGCAAGTTACTTGTATTAAGTTTTGATGTTTTACAAATACTTGAACTGCCTTTTGATTTTTATGTAAAGGTACTAGCCAGTTTTACTTATGTGGGTCAGGAAATGTTTTTAAGATTCACAACTCCAAAGTATCAACATTTTTTTATAGTCTAAATTCTAATGAAAACTTAGAAAAGGATAGCATACTTCTATTTATTTTATATATGCATTAGTTGCCACTTTGGAATTGCACAGATGGAATAGAAATGAACTTGACATCCTTCAAATACTTTGTTTAAATCTCTTAACAACTCAGCGTTAGTCCTCAATGGAGAAGAAATGCCTGAGCTCTTTCCTTGCTTATCCATACCAGTCTGGCTGCAGCTGATACAGGATTCCAGTTCTTTCTGCAACTGGGAGAAAGGTTGCAAGACAATTCTAAAAGGTAAACAAAATGTCCTGCTTATCCTGATGTTATTGCATTAGAAACACATCTGATCAAGGATCTAAATCCTGTTCAGAGAGGCTCATAAAATAGAAGTGGGTTCATTGGATAAAAGATAACTGAATAAATTATTCAGGTATGTACCTTCCAGATGCTCAAGGTAATGCCCTGACCATTGTATACTAGAGAAAAATAGTCCTAATGTCTTGATTTGATTGCTTCCAGCGTAATTATTACAATCCCAGTGTGATTGGTTCCTCTTTTTAGTTACATTTTTGGTACTCAGTATTTTGGTTGGTGACCTGCAAAACCACAAGTTAATCTAAATGATTTGCAGATATAAACAGCTGTTCTTATGAATGAGTTTAGCACTTGTGGCAACAGTGTATGGGGCCTGTAGGAGAAGGAAGGTGGAGAGGGCTAGGTGGGGAAGGAGATCAGCAATTCGGAGTGAAATGAGAGTTACGTGGTGACCCATGGTGTACTGGTCAGGCATGTCTAACCAAGATAAAATTAGAGAGACACAGCTGTGAATTGCATCCCACTGTTTTCCAGGAGCTCTAGACCGACAGCCTTCTTGGACCTGAGCAGGCTGCTTATAGGATCTGTGGTCTTTCTATGTTATCCTGTTATAAGGCACATGACAAAGCAAGATCTAAGAATTGTCTGAGTTTATATTAGCCACTGCTAAGCTGTACTTGAAAACAACCCGTTTGGAGGCCAGTGCTTAATCTGGACAAATAAAGCCCCTGGCTGTCAGCATGGTGATTCCAGTAGGGTTTATTATTAGCTCTTCCGCTGTTTCAGGGAGAGGGTAGCCCATGACCACTTGGGCAGATCTAATCTTCCTTGTTTCCAAATCAGAAAGCTGACTATAATCCAGTAGCTTCAACTGAACTAGATTAAAACATTCCTGAAATTACTTCTGGTGGTTGTTATTTAGGGAGAAGAGTGGAAAAATCTGTAAGATACCAGAATACTGTCTGAAAACTTGCAGTAAGGAATTTAGTAAAATCAGTATTCCAGTTGCTGAGAAAAGAAACATCTTGAATGCTGACAAGCGTGTTGTTTTCCTTCTGCTAAGAAATGTGTCTCCTGCCTTTGAATTCAGAAGTATTTATTAAAGCAAGATGCTGGAAATTACAGGTCTGAAGGTTTATTCTTGACTTGCAGAAGCAGCTGGCTGACAGGAATCTCGTAAAGGTTAACAAAAGCAGAAGCAGCATCCTGCTTCTGGGACAGAGTAACTTCACTGAACAGTGTGGGTGGGGGACAGTGCTGTCCTCCCAAGCACCTTTGCCAAAAAGGGCCTGGGCAGGGGCAGATGGTTCTTGCAGACAGCTCATTGAGGCGGTTCAGCAATGGGCACTCCTGATAAGGAACACTGACAGCACTTGGGGCTCTTGCAGCAAGTGTGGAGCCAGCAGCTCAGGGAACTGACTGTCACCCCTGTTCAGCACCTTGGCAGCAGTGTCCAGCTGTGGGCTTCCTGGGGCAAGGCAAACGTGGACATCACGGAGTGAGTCCAGTGGAGGGGCACCAAGATGATGAGGGAGCTGGAGCACAGGGTGGAGGAGGGAAGGCAGAGAGAGCTGGGCTTGTTCAGTCTGCGGAAGAGATGGATGGAGGGGGATCATCCTGCAGTCTGCAACTCGCACATGGGACAGTATGAGGAAGACAGGGCCAGGCTCTGCTTGGAGGTGCACAGGGAGAGGATGGGAGGTGACAGGCACAAGGTGCCACCAGGAAAACTGCAGTTATTTGTTAGGGGAAGAAACTTCACCATGGGGGTGGTCACAGAAATTGGGCCTGGAGGAGCTGTGGAATCCCCATGGGTGGAGATGTTCGGACATGAACTTGGCAGGGGCCCAAGCAACCAGCTCCATGTTGGCCCTGTTCCAAGTAGCAGCTTTGGTACCAGATGATCTCCAGAGTTTCTGGGTATAAGAGGATGGCAGTGTCACGCAACTTGCCCTGCCTCTTCACCTGACCTCGTTCTCTGGATTGCATTATTTCACTTATTTCTGATCAAAGTGTTAGACAGCTGGGCTAAAAGGAAAAAAATACCCTCTGTTTTCTCGAAGGATTGTAATTTTTATGGGGAGTGTGATGAAAGCTGCTGCTTTGTACATTGTGTTATAAAGCAGTATTTAGTTTCTATTTTTAAGTATTTCATCATTATTTCATTTCTGTTTGAAAGCTTGTTTTTCTTAGAATGAAGCTAGCGTTTTTAAAAAGCCAGTATCAGGTGTAATGAGAACAAAAGCCATCTTCAGGATACAAACTTTGAACTGCTCACCAAGTATGTCAGGGTTAGGGGAAAACAGTGAATCTTGCCCACAGTAATGCTTTCACAGGTTCAGACCTACATGTGGGTGAAATAAACTTCCAAATCAGTATTTTTCTCTTAAGGCAGCTGCAGTCAGATTTAGACTAAATGAACATCTAACCTCCCTTTCACAAAGAACAATGTAGATAAATGTTACTAGAATTCATCATTGTCTGTATTTTAAATGTTTTGAGTATGTAGTCAGGCTTGCACATGCTTATGGTGGTCTGTGCCAGTAGGAACCTTTCAGGACCACAATCCTACAACATGTTCACACTACACTTATTCCATGAAAAGCATTAAATGGTTATTTGGTGATATTTTAAAATTATGGGCCATGCTTCTAAACAATTAACACTAGCTTAAATTTCCTCTGGCCTAAGGAAAATAATTTAACACAGGTTTATGAATTGCTTTGTAAAACTTGGAGGCAAAAGACAGTGACTACAGTATTGTCCAAAGAACAGCACAGTTAGGACTTAGAGCTCAGAGAAGGCTGTAAAGCAGCACTTCCAAGGAACTGACTAGCTGTAAGACTATACTAGAATGAAATCGTAATATAAAATGTAATAAAAAAGTAGGTTTAGCCACTAGTTAAATTTAAAGGAAAAAAAAAAAAAACAACCAAAACAGGGGCATCCTGTGGATACTTTCCAGTTTTATTCTGCTGCAATAACATAGTCACACAGAAGAACTGAAGTGTAACAGATCATGCTCTGCATTCCAGTCTTTTTAATAACATTTAAACAAACCTACTAAAAGAAAACATTCCCCAGTTCTTTATTTGAGGGAATAAATTAAACACAAAAGAAAAAATACATACATGCTTGAAATAAATTTTAACATAGATATTAAAAAAATTTTGGGCAACATTACAGAATGACATCTCAGAACCAGCCTGATGTTCTTACATATTTCAAATGAATGTAAATTAAAATGGAACATACTTATTGCATTTACTCCTCAAACTTCAGTGCTGCACAACACAGTTTAAGTGCCCTGGCACCAAAACAATATACAAATAATTAAAAGACTAGGCCATTGGTAAATTTATCATTTGTTAATTAGTTTTTCTAATGCTGTAAGTATGCATAATCTAAAGCCAAATGTGATAGTATTTCTTCATGTCCATCTCTCTTCTCTAGAATACAGCTTTTATCTAGCTGCAAAGTTGTAGGTAAATTGAAAATCCCAAGTACAAATTAACAGAATGACATCAAGCATGTTCATACAAACTTTGGACTGGAGAAATGGATGCTGAGCTAAACTTTCCAGATCATTCCTACCTGAAATGTGACAGGTTTGTATATGTGACTAAGCTAACTGAAGTTTTTAAGCAAGGTCAGCTGAAGCAGCCATTGAATATAATGTTTTGGGCTTGTAGTAATAAGCTTTTTTTCCCACCACCAGAAGCTCCTCTCCTAATAATTTGTCATATATGATAAAGTGGGAAAGAAACTTGGAACTCAAACATACACAGCTCTCAATCTTTCTTAGTTATGCTGTAAGTTGGCTTGTCATATGTGAAATTAAGAAAGTGCAAATGACCGCCAAAAGCAAAATTTGATGTTCTGATTATTTTTTAGGCCTTGAGCAACCTGTCTTGCTTCTTATAGCCTTTGAATTTCAATTTAATAATTGGAAATACTTTAAAACTGTACATACCAGCATTTATGTAGAGGAAAATTATGAACAGTTACACTCTTCCTATTAGTCCATATAACTTAGCTTTAAGAAGCAGAACAGATTATATATCTGAAAAACATCTAGTAATATAAACATCTTCACCTTGTAAATTAGAGATTAAATAAAGGGTTTTTAACAATATCATACCTACTCTAACAACAAAATATTACATATTTGAAAAGAAGAATTGCATTTATTCAGTAGGACCCTGGTGGTGTTCAAAGCCAGGTTGGGTAAGGCCTTGAGCAACCTGGTCTAGTGTGAAGTGTCCCTGCCCATAGCAGGGTGGGTTGGGACTAGACAACTGTTAAGGTCCATTCCAACCCCTTAACATTCTATGATTTTTCTTAAGGTTGCCTGTTGTTTATTTCCAAGGATGCACCTTTAAGGAAATAAGCACTGTAAGTCAAAAATGTTTGCTGTGTCATTTTTAAATGAAGGGATTAATAAAAGAGAAAAGCCTATGCATGAGGATGGGGCAGGATAGAGTTAAGTGCTTATGTTAATTTCAGAAATCATGACATCTATGCAGCCAAGTTACAGAGAAGGTGTGGGGGAAGAGATCTAAAAGTGGATTTTAATTTTTTTCATTAATACCAATGTAGTGGAACGGTATTACAATAGGAATCCCAGTTGCAGCTCTCTTATTTCTGTTGAAAAATATTTTCCTCCCTGTCCCGTGGAAAAACTACTAGATAGATGTCTAGCCCTTACTGAATTACTCTCTCAAGTTGTTTTTAATAATACTTTAATGATTAAAAAAAAAAAAACTTCAAGTCAAAGTGCAAGCCACCTTGTTTCAGCCCTTCATAAGAGTGCTAATATTTTTCCTCATTCATTTTCATTTATTTTTTAATATAAAAGTTGAATGAGCTATTAAGAACTTACAGTCCTGCAGCCCCAACTGTAGAGTCATATCAGCAGGTATTTCCTCTACTCAGCCCAAATGAATCTGGAAGTTTGTTTTCAAAACAATCGTAGCAATGTAGTATTTTTAAGCTGTCCTATTTCTACAGAAGCAATGAGCAAGTCTAAACTCTTAGCCTATTATTGTAACAAGAATTTCTCTGAGTAAGTAGCAGAGATAATATTTCAAAGTTTTTAAAAGTAATGTAAAAGTTAATTTTTCAAGTTTTGATTAGCTACAATAACCTTTCTATGATTGCACTGTAAACTGTTCCAGCTCTCTTATTTAAAGGAACAAACTTCATATTCCAAAGCCCACTTAGTGGAAGCTAAGAATATGAAAAAATGTTATAGAAAAGGTTATTGATTGCAAGTGGGAAAAGTGATAGTTGAGTTCCTTCCTACATTAATCCTAGAATTTTTCTAGGGTATTCAGGCTCTTGGAAGCCAGTTTGAACTCCTATGAGCATAATCAACCTGAGAAGCACAGTTAGTGGAAAATTCCCATATTGTTACTAACTGCCAGCATTTTTAATGCTGTATGTTAACTTCGTCTTGTTTTAATCTGACCTTCTGAAATGAAGGTTCACAATAGCATGACTTGAGCCATACAGAAGAGGACTCTTGACAAAAGTTCTCTTAGTTAAGCTGTGGGCAGTGATTCCAATGTCACTCCTGCTAGGAATGCCTTAGCTGGAAAAAAGCCCCCAACAATATGTATCATCAGGGCTTAAAAATAGGGTGGGGGAGAAAGAGGAGAAGGAAGATGAAGATTTTATCTTCAGGTACCATATACTATTCAAGTACCACATAGGAAAAAGGCAGCAATAGGAAACTTGAAGATAGTTTTACCCACAGAAATCAATTAAAAATATATCTATAAACACAAAATTTAGGTACTTAAAATGCTGCTATTTTGCTTGCTTCTCGAACCCCACTCAAGTAAGCTCCTGTAACGGTCTGAGGAAAGTGCCTATTTGTGGCCTGCATTTAAAAACAAAGAAAAAGAAAAAAGTCAATTGTTTCTAAAACTAATAGTACAGAATATTAGTTTATAAGATCAGTTTTGTTTTCCTTAAGCATATACCTACATTTTAAAAGCCATGGAAAACTCCTTAGAAGGAACATCAAAGGAAATACTCAAGATTTTTAGGAACATCAAAATTTGCAAGCAAGTCAGCTACAAAAGTAGCAGTCTGTTCTGCTATCTGCACGTTAGTCGGGCAGGTTAAGTTCTGCTCCACTACAGAATGCACCTACACCATCATGGTGCATTTGTTATGTTACCCACAAGTGGAGTAACAGAAAGACAATTTGACTAAAAATGCACTTTACTCCTGACCTGAAGTATTTGGCAGACTTCTCATGCCCAGTAATAATATGAATAGAGAGGGTTCTGTGTCAAGAATCATCAGCATATTTATGTAACAGAATATTTATATACTACCTCTAGGTTAATGGTGTTGGTTAGCAAGAGATGATCTTCCATAAGAAACTGCTCCCAGTAACCTTAATCAACAGTAACAAAGATACTTACCTCACCAGCAAAAAAAATTTTTCCTTGTATATCTTCAGCTATAATGTCATAAGCTTCACCACTGCCCCCTGTTTTCACAAAACTGTACGCCATCTGCAGCCAGGGGTCATTGCTCCATCGAGTAACAAAAAACTTCACTGGGTCAGGAACCTCCTGCATAATCAAAACAGAAGTGAAACACTGCAAAGAGAAGTTCAGAATTGCACAGCTTTTTCTCAAACAGCTTCTTGTAATCTTCAGAGTATTCTGTATTATTAAGATACAAATTAGATCATATTCCAGAATTAAATTCCTATTTTTTTATTGTAGTACTAACCACAAAGATAATTTCATTTGCTAGACTCGCCTGATGCCTGAAACATCACAGCTGCACTATTCTGAATGCAACAAATCTGTATACTGCAATATACCTAAAAGTGCACGAGAAAAAAAAATTCCCCTCAAAATACATATACACATACATACTCTTGTAAACAAATATAATACTGATACTGTTCAACATGTTGGTATGTATAATTTAAGCAATTTTTGTCTTGGTTAGGCATAATGCTTGCTACATCTAGCTTGTTAAATCTCAAAATTCAGTTTTCATTTTGGAGATAATTTTATTCCAATGGAGAAATAAGATTACTTATCTAAGATCAGAAAATGAGCAGTCTTGAAAACTAGGTTCAGGGAGAAAACAAAAACCAGGAAGTCAGGGTCTGCCTGAGCCATGATAGTAATACTGTGTATTCTTTGTCACACTGCACCAAATTCCAGATTTCTACCAAAAAGAGCCTGAATAACACTTGTATGAAGGCTTAGTCAACTACAGCTGTGTCTCACAGCTCATGGCAAGTAAACAGAAGCAGCTCTGGTTGCCTCTTGCACAATGTCTGTTATTGACACATAGACTATCCCATTCAGGCAGCACATGAGAGACTCAGCTCAAGCAATCAAGACAAGGACCAGCCAAGTATGACCAGTTGCATGAATGTCCCAGAAGTAGCTCTGGTACAGCCCTGAAGCTATCTCGTCTTTGAAAATCCTGCTGCATTGTCCTCAGGTGACTGAAATTCACAACTGCTGTAAACCATGGAGACAGCCATGACAATCACTCTTCTAGACCAGAGTGGTACTGAAACCAAAGACCCATTTGCTACATTTTCATGAGATCAAAATACAGGTATGTGAACTTCCACTGCATGTGGTTTTAGTAACAATAAAGACATTACCACAAGTATGTTTCTAGGAATAGTTGAGTTTTCAGATACTGAAGTTCTTCCACGATCATTAATCCTAACATTTGAACCTTCAGTAAAACTTGAGAGATCACCCCTGAACATTATTAACACAATCATTCGTGGGGATCTAACTGCTTGAAGTAAATTAGTTGAGGGGTTATTGTCTCCAGAGTGGAATGCACATTGCTGAGTGATAGTGTTCTGCTTGCCCCAGAATTCTCTGATTTTCTTACTAGTTTTTATCCTAATGATGATCTGGGGGAAGGAAAAAAGGTAGAAATTTTTATCAAGTGGTTTTTCTACATTCAGGTGTAGGGCCCTTGCTAGATCATTTTGCCTGTACCTCCATCCCGAGACAGCTGAGAAAGGGTTGTTAGTTAGTAGAAGAGAAACTGATTGGATTGGATTGGTGGTGTTGTAATTTCAGTTGCCTTTGGAGGGGAGAAGGCAGAAATCAATCAAATTCACCTAGCTTAAAGATCTTACCATGTATTAGAAGTGGTGATGATAGGAAAAAAAAGTGACAACTAAGTAAGAAGTATGTTTTGTGTTACATGCCTAAAATACTGATTTTAATTAATTTTGCTTTTTAAAAGCACTTTAAAGGATGATAGTTCATTTCTATTTTTCAGTTAATTACTACTGTCCTTCAGAGAGATCTTTCAATACACATTTTTCACACAAGAGAAATCAAAACTCATTATTTTAGTATGTCTCAAAGAAAACCTATTCCCTGAAACTGACAAGAAAAGAAAAATAGTTTTAAATGTCAAAGGTTTGCCTATACATCAGAAGTAGTACATTTGAAAGCTTTATTCTGGTGACAAGTTAATTCATCTCATAATAAAAGAGGCTCCTCTTACCTGCTCCTTAAACAGCTCCCGGAGTACAGTCATACACTGTTGCAGTACTTGTTGATCATCTAAATTCTTAATGGTTGTCACAGCATCTCCAGTGACCACTGACATTAAAATGCTTTCTTTGCCCTAAAAACAAGACCTTATTAAGTATTTCATTAAAAGTCTCTTTTAATTGGCATTGCAAAGATATTTTCAGCTGCAAAGCAACTATTGTTCTAGAGAAAAATGGGTTTGATTCCTTGCTATAAATGGTGCATGTGCTACAGTATTTATGCTCAAATTACTACATCTTCTGATATCTTGTTCACAGATCTGTTAGTCAGCCCCTTTTAGAACTTGCTGAATTCACTGAAAACTTCCTATCCACCTGCCTAAAGGCTGTACCAAAAAGAAAATTACATTGATAGTGTTATTCTTTGTGCACCCTCTTAAGCTTCAGCTCTGTGCCAAACATTCACCACAGCTGTACTCCATTTTCAAAATGTGGTGACAGAGAGTCTATTTAAATACTAGTTAGATATGTTTTTGATTAGACCAATACTAGGTTCTTACCAGCAGATTTTGGACCAAGAAATGAAAGGTCACGTCTACTGGTATTTCCTTCCACTTCAAGACGTCTGCTACCATGCAGAAGTTTTAGAGGTGAAGTGGTGAGTAGAGAAGAGCACACGGGTTCTCAGTGCCTTTATAGAACTCTGCCTCTCTTGTTTACATAAGGCAGTAATTCTTCTGTTACTAGATTTGGTAACTAGCAGAGAATAACTATCAAGCAAATTAAGAAGTACATTTAGGGTCTCTGGACAGCACCAGCACACTGAACCTCTTGTAGCATGAGCTTACAAGTACTGGACAGAACTCACTTAAACAAAGTTGTATACACATACAAATCAGGCAGTAACAGCACAAACGTCACAGGATGGTTTCCTTTTGGAGTAAGACATCAGGCTACAAAATGGCTTTTTAATTGCTGCTAAGTAGTGAGCAGCAGTTGTTGTAAAAGTATGAAGAGGTGTATTATAAATGTGTCGTGTCTGCTTGGAACTGGCAGGGAAGAGAAGCATGATGTCAGTCCACTGGTTTGAATTTGCTTGAAAATTCATGAGTGTGAGACTGACCCTACAGGTCTCAGTTTCATGCAGAACTTGGTTTTTGTCTTTTCTTTGGCTATTCCACATAGTTATTCAGACTACTGCAAGCCAGTGAGCATTAGTAAATCAGCATGATCTTTTAAACAGGATTTTTAGCTGATTTAATAAGGAAACAGAAGTCCTAAACTGAAAGTGACTATAGGAGCCTTTTCCCCACACTAGCAGGTCTGTAGTAAGGTGTTACAGCCTTGTTTTCACTAAAGATAGAGAATGTACTTGCTTGTATATTATTCTGTATCCAAACAATGGAAAACATTCCCATTTGTTATAACAAAATATTGATCAGCCTTTTCTTGATAAATAACACTGCTTCCACTGCTTTTAATAGTTGCAGATGGGGGGGAGGGTGAGAAGAAAATTTTTTGTTCAGTAAGTTCTGCACTTAGATTTCAAACTGAATTGATGAAGGGCCAAGAGAAAATACAGTTGGCATATATTATACCTCTGGATCCATGTCATAGAAGACACTAAAGAGCCCACGTTGGCTGGAATTGGGTGGAACATGACCAAAAAAATCAGCTCCTTGAATTTTACTGTCCCAAAATCTATATGGAAACTGCAAGGCAATCTAGAAAGATATAGAAAAATGGAGTTTAAGTATTTCATACCACAAAACTCATAACAGGATACAGTATATGTTCTTCTAATACATTTTCCTGTTTCTGCTCATTTAGACATACAGCTCTTCCTATAAGTAGGTCTCAACAGAGACTATATGGACCTGTCCTCCAAGGGGGACAGGTAAAGAAAAAAAAATGCTGATCTCATCAATTGCAAATGCACAGAATATCAAAGCCACAATGGAAGTAACAGTGTAAAATGCTCAAGAAATTCAGCAGATTTTTTTTTCAAACCTAATGTATAACTTAAATGATCTGCATTCTCTATTTGGAGTTTCTTAATCTTGTCTTTAAATTTCAACATTGTTATAAAACTGTTTCTGGCATTACTTTGTTACTGTTTTGTTCTAAGCACATATCCTTACTAGGGAGCTGTCCAGGAGAGGCTGTGGTTTTGTATTGGGAAGGGGTAGGAGATTTTATGCTGGTCAAATACACAGCTTTCAGTATTCTTTGCAAATAGTTTATGAATGTACTAAGTTAAAATGACCTGAAATAAACACATTATTGGAATTCTGAACGATCCAAGAACATCATGAAGGCTTGATCAAAATTAGGCACAAAATGTTTAACCCATTAAATTCTTCTGCAAACAGTTTCTTTAAAAAGGCCATTAAGTTGAGAAATCTAAGAAACAGAAACACATGTGATCCCAATCACATTTTGCTCTCCTGGGCTACTGTATACAAGTAAAATGACATACACCATAAATCCTGGGAAATACACTGAAAAAGCAACAGGGACATAACAGCCAATGTTTCTATGAAAAGAAAATTAAAGATAATATGAAATAACTTACTTTCTCAATGACTCCTGCTCCCAAACTATTAATGGCTTTAATTTTTTTTTCTGACAGTGGAGGATTAAACTGAATGGCACTTTTCTGAAGAAGGGCCAGTGGTACAGTCACTAATACCTGAAAGAAATAGGTACAATCACAACAGTACCAAAACCTGAATACAGCACTTAAGCCTCACAGCATTCTCCTAACTATTTTGGATTATTCTTGTATGATGCAGCATAATAACACACCATACATTCTAGATTAGTGTCTGGTTTTACTTCCCATTTATGGGAAACACATGCCTTACATTCAGGTGAGAACAGATCCCACAGTTCACTGATTTTAAGTCATAGTCTGTTGAACTGCTTGTATCACAGTGGCTAACCATGCTACCAATACTTCCAGGAAATGATAATCAATGGCTCTCAGATTAACAAAACTGTTTGAAAGGAGAAATAGACAGTCAATGGTTTGATTTGGTTTGGTTTTAATTCCTTCAGTGATTCCTTCTCTTTAAAATACACTCAGTAATACTGTTGATGTCAATCCAGTCTTTATCAAGTTTATGTATCATTTTAAAAATCACTAAAATCTAAATTACTCACCATGAAGAAGTTGGGGATACAGGGAATATGAAAGACTGAGAAATAGGGGTTGTGAAATCCTGGAAATTTTAACAGGGCAGATACATGTGCTAAATGGAGTAAAGCTGAGGAGGGAATGGAACTTGATAACATAAATGTCACTTCAAAGACCAGACAAAAATCTATTTGATTCACAATAGTTGTTTATAGTCCTTACTTCTTCAAATCAACTACTCAAATCTCTAGCATGCTCACCAAAAATTAGGCTCTAGGACACCCAAATACAGACCACTAAAATACATGAGTATTCATCTTTGAATGGGGAGAAATTGGACTAAATAGTCTTCTGAGAGAAAAAAAACCAAAAAAGATATGAACGGTGTGTTCTCTAAAATTCTTAGTCTTGAGGCATACTTGGTACCTTTTGTGTTGTCCACACTGTTCCATCTGCAGTAGTGACCTGCACTTCTTCACCAGAATAGTCAATACTCTGTACCTATTAAAAGACGTTGAAAGGTTGTACTACAAAATGTACATATGCAATGCAAATTCCAGCAAGAATAGCTAGTATAGCACCAGTCAGCAAACTAGAAAGTGAGTAACACAAATTTCCAGACAAATCCTGAAAGACAAAAAATAGCCTCCATGAAGTTGAAAAATCATCATGATTCTAACATATAAGATCATCATATCATATTTAAGTACTGATAGACCTCTAAGAGAATTTCAGAAATGCTGAAACCGTCCTCTTGGGTTTTTTTAAAGACAAATTGAAACAATCACAGGCACAGATTTGCCTGGTCCCAAAGAATACAAATATATGACTGGGTGTTTCAAAGCAATCCAACACAGGCACTGCATCAAGGTTTTCCAGACTCACTGGGAAATTCAGCCGGATGTCCAGCCCTTCTGCCAACTTATCAATCACAGTTGAATACCCCACAGTTAGAAGAGTGTGATCTCCAGCAAACTGGGCAAAAAATTCATTGTGGTCCCATGAGCGTGCAGATACCTGTGGACAGAACATAACAGGCTGTTTCTGCTGGTAAGGGGACATGGGTACTATGAAAAGGTCCACAGTTTAGGAGAAGCCACCCTAGTCCCCTTTGCAACTGGAAAAAGCGTATTACCAGAATTTATGGCAATGCTAGCAAAATAAAAATGCTTATTTACCTCATGCTAGTATATAACATATGAATTGCTTAATTAAGAAAAGTCATAACATGAGTTGGTCACTAGCAGGGAATTTACGGTTCTGCTTAGGAGAGAAAACAAGGAAAGTAGTACAAAAATCCAGGTGAACTGCAGTGTATTTATATCAGTTGACCATATCTAGCAAAGTGATCAGATTTTACAGCCTTAGGACTTCATATATATATATGATATATATATATACACCTTATTTCCCAACGTGTAGGGGAAAATGAGATACAAAAAATACCAACTCAATGGAATTTTTCTGTTACTTTGGAAGTTCTTCCATGATACCTTTCATTGACCTTGCCCCCCAGGCCCTGCAACCTTTAGTTAATAAAACAGTGGTATTTGCACTAAGCAATTAGCACTCAGCAGTGAAAAATCTGAAACAATTCTCAAACTACTATTCAGATGCCAATTCCTATCACTGCAGTTGTATAAAATCAATCATATTTTGATTTTAAAATTGAAGGTAAGGTAAATTTTTGCATCTTTCTTAGTTCCCCTGGGTACTTCATGGAGTATGAAAACTTGACCTATCAAAATATTTTCCAGTGACTGCTCTGGTATAGCATTGTCTTGAAGATTTTGTTATGTTCTTGTGCACTTCTCAGTTCAGATTTGTACATCCATGTATCAGTCAGCCGCCCCACTGCTGTAGTACAACTGACACTAAATGTCTTTAAATGTATAAATGTATGAGTAAATAATGCCCTGCCAACAATATGGTACTTCGGTATTTCCTGGAGCTGCTTCGTTAAAACTGAAGACTTGCGGGCAGCCAAATAATCAGGTAGGCAAGAGAGTACCTAGGAGTGGTGAACTGGGGTTCACCATCAGGGGGCTGGAACACTTCAGAAGGTAAATGCATTTATTCTCAAGATACATAGCAGGGTAGAGAAATACCTCTGTTCTTGAACAGAACTGAGAAGCAGAAGTCACACCCAACATCTGAGGAGGAGTAACTCTCCTGCGAATGATATCACCCAACATCTCAGCAAAATGCCCTGCTCCCTTGTAACCATCTACTCTCAACTTCTGCTTAAAGAGCATCTCACTGGAAACACGTCAGGAACTCCCATCAGATTAAATAAGGCAGTGTTGGAGTCAATGTCTCAGTGCTTGCAAAGAACAGGTCAGGGGTGTAGGAACAGTCAGGATAGCTGATTCTACCTCTAGGGACATTGAATGGATCAGGTGGTTTCTCAATGGTACCTCCAACCCCGTCTTCTGTGGAACTCAACCACTTCAGAACACAGCTCTCAAAACTCACCTGAGAAAGATTGCTGCCACAGGCATATTCCAAATTACTGAGATGGAACTGTAGTACTTTTTCTTCCAGCTCACTGAACTGGATACCAGACTCCTGAATAAAGGCTTTATAGATCTCTTGTATTTTTTCTGTGAAAGAACACATTTAAAATTAGAATATATCCCAGTTTGTCAGAAGTCCTACTGCATTTCAACATGCTGTTCCCTAGATCACAAGATTTTTCGAGCTTAGTGATAGTTTGTACCAAGATGTTTTTCTTCTCACAGAAAAAAAAACCAACCCAAAACCGCAAGATCTTTCCAGTGATAGAGTACAACTTTGTTGTTTACTCATAGGTTTCTGAGTGAGACAGAGCTAATTGTTTAGCTATCATCAATATACAGTTGAAGATATTTCAGGTAAAATACACAATAAGATAATGGAGGATCCTTGCAAATAAATCCTGAGTAATTTTTACAAAATCAAAGAACTGAGAAATTTGATCTAGGGTTCACTGAAGAACTTAAGAGTTGTTAATTCTGTCTTACAGAATCCATGCTAAATAGATTTGGGAGGCAGACATTTCTGAGCAAGTTTATTTTTTGCTGTTGAGTTTACAAGCTGTAAGTGTGGTGGGAGGCATTACCCATGGAGATGGGACTATTCTTGCCAGCAGAAGGCTTTGATCAGCCTTTTTTAGGCAGGTTAGCCACTAGCTATGGCCTGCTTCAGGCAGAAACAAGTCTTTTGAGCTGTTAGTGACACTAGCTATACTGAAAAAAGCTACCTCATGAAAACAAGATACAATATCAGAAGTATCTATTGGATTTAAGGTCAGATGGACAGCCATACACTTTAAAAAATGTCTGATGTAAGAGCCAATTTAATACAGAGCTTTATGAACACAGCCAACATCTTCACTTTGCAATACATCTCTCACTTACCACCAAGAGGAACATCTTGATGTTGGGTTTTATCTTTTCTCCACTCAGAGACGACATCTAGGATGGCATTGAAATGAAAGTCCATACGTTTATCAATAGTGGGATCTGTTATCCTTCCACCTTCCTGGATCAAGTCACATTTCTCCCCTAGTTGGTGCATTTTAATGCCAAGCTTAAGAAAAAGACATTTTATTGCTTTTTTAAGTATGAAAAATCTACAGCACCCAGTCTGCTCAAAGTTACTTAACGTAAGGTGAATGCCTCAGATTTCAGTGATACCATTTAAAAAACATCAACAACTTTAGTCAAAGTAACTCTTGTTCTCTTCAAACTGGAATACCAACAATCCTTCTATCTGCTAATTGTCCACAAATTGGTTTTGTCCCACTTTTCCATGCTTTCCTTTATTGGGGATTCACAGAAACCTCCTCTGCAACTTTCCTGTCAGGAAAGGGCTAGTACAGAAATGTAGAGTCTGGTAATCAAACATGATGACCCAGTCTCCTTTATTTCCAACTCAATTTATTTTCTAAGTCACAATTAAAATCAGTTACTTTGTACAACTTTGGTGTTTGAGGCCCAAACAATTCGCTGACTTCAGGAACTGACAGGATATTGCTTCCCAGTTACCATAAATGTTATTAACAATCAAGCAAAGAAAGAAATTATTTGGAATTAAACCTAGTAGCTTGCTTTGCTTGTCCAACCTACATCGAAAACACAACAGAGCTAAATTCAAATAAAGATGTTTTTGTGTTCTACAGAGTCAATCCAGAGAAAAGAGCAAAATCATAGCACTCATTTCTTCCTAGGGCCTTGTTACGTAGGGCACACTCCAGTGTTTTTCACGTATCCTCACATCTCTCTAGGCTGTTGGTCACCACTGCAGATCTTAAGACACAGTTGTCCTTTCAATGAAAAATTACATTAAATGGCCACAAAGGGATGAGTATCTGAAGGGTATCCAGAAGTCATTGTTCCCCATCTCATAAATAAAACATGATTTTTTTAAAAACCTAGATAAAAAACCTAGAATTTCTTAATGGCACTATAGGGCACTAAACAATTAAAATGGCATGGGCTGGATTTACACGTGTCTCTGAGCAAAATCCATACTCAGGTTCCACTTGGAGAAATTCAGATTCTTACCTCAAAAAAACCTAAACCAAAGCATCAAGAAATAAGATTTTTTAAAGAAATTGAACTGCAGCATGTTTGCATCAGTAGCAATTTAGCTGTTAGACAAGTTAATCTTAACTTGTGTAGAATTGAACTAGAAATATAAAGAGGCAGCAAAGGCAAATCTGTAGCCTCCCACAGTAAAGTCTTTTTCAGCCCTAAGGAGGTCTGCTGGGGACCTTTTATGTTAGGATCTCTGAAAACGAGGAAAAAAGTGGTTTCTTCTGGTTCTGAAGCTGGAGTCACCTTGTTTTTCTTTACATAATGTGCCTGAAACCATTCTACAGCCCTTCTCTGTTCCCAACTGTTACCAAAGATACAACAGCAACACGAAGTTTACTTACAATACAGAACAGGATTTTAATCATGTCACAAGAAAAGGACTCCCACCCTTACCCAGCCATCTGAGCCTGGCTTTAACAACAGTTTTTCACTAGTGATAATCATGACCACTGCAGGAACCCACTTGCTCACACATTAGTGCCATTGGGTTGTTGACACATCCATTGACGATTTGTGCACCTCTTCCAACAGTGACTCCTGTGAATGTCTTATCATCCCACACTCGGCCACCAATTCTGTCTTTGGCTTCCAAGACAATGACCTGTGGCAAAAGGCAGCTTAGTAAATTTTAAGATTTAATTCTATTAAACATATCTGTTCAACTCTAGAGCAAAGGAGAAAACAAAACACAAAAAAAACCCCTGAGCAATCCAGCAGTGTTAACCATCTTAACACTTAATTTTCATTTCTGGATCATTTCTAGTTAATTTATGCATTTAAATCATCTTAGAAAGGTTACACTCTGGGATATACATATACAAATATAACTGTTACTTTAGAACCAACCCTAACAAAAATAAGCCTGCTTTTTAAAAAAGCTTAAGACTTATTCAGGAAATCTCAAAATTGGAGTTTAAGGCATGCTACAAGCTACTAAACACAATGATCTGTATTGGGTGTCTGTACAAAATATATGCTTCATGCTTTGTTTAGATACAAATAAACACTGTTTTTAAACAGCTGATTTACTCAGTAAAACCACAGATTTTACAAATTAATTAGGATGCCCTATATATACATGTTTGTAACAAGAATGTAGGCTTTTTCTTTTTGATGAACAACTTCCCAAAGCAGAGGAAGTCTGATTTTTTTAAGTAATGTACTCTAAGGCTTCCTACCTTAATTCCAAAGTTGTGCAGTTGTCGGGCTGCTGCTAATCCTGCTGCACCAGCCCCAACAATAATGACAGATTTCTAAAAAATATTAAAATATTTAAATAAAGATAGTTAGAAATAAAATGGAAATTGTCATTTCAGTCTCATTTTTCTTTTTGCTAAAGGTAAAAATGTCTGTGGGTTTCAGAATTCTAGGTTTTCTTGTCCTCTAAAGTAATCTGCGGTAACTTTTAAAGATGACAGTGCATTTCATATAGAAAAAGGATCAGTGGTAGCTTTGAAAATAGTTAGTTTTTAAGGACTTCAAAAGAAGAAGCCTTAGTTTCTTTTAACAGAAAGAGCTGAAGTTATCAGTAAAAAAAGTAGGAATCTAACTGAAATTATCAGACAAGAAACATAGTTACCTTGTAAAGATTTCAATCATAGATTGAGTTTACCAGTAAAAACTATTTTATAAATGAAAAACATCTACAAATACACTTTCCAAACATGACTTAAAATTTCTAGGAGGTATTCTCTTACAGAATGCATTAATTTAATATGTTTTGGGTGCTATCTAACAACTTGCCAGTGATAAACATGTTCCCTTTTAATCATAGTTCTTGCAAACCAACATGGAATAGCAGTTTCCTCACCTATAGAAGCAGAGGTGTATTACAGGAGTAGCCACAGAACCTGTATATTTTTCACACAGTTCCCATCCATCTGAACAGCACATGGGAAGCACAGATCCATTGGAATGAATTCCATAGATTGTAGTGGGAAAAATCTATTTTGGAAGGAGTCTAATTTATGTAGCTTCCATACCCATTGAAGGCATATGAGAACAATGTGGAAAAACTTGTCACATGTTAGCTTTTAGATGTAATTTTTCCTATCATGCCATCCATTTATGTAAATGAGCAAAAAATCCAGATCCAAAAAAAATATTGTATGAACCATGTAGTTTTATAGCACTACTAATGTAGAGATTATTACAGCAACTTACATTGTGGTATTCCTTAGGAAGAAGGTACTGGTCAGGACTGACTGACAAAATCCCAGTATTAATTAGCCCTTTCCTGGTCATAAAATACAGGATCCTCTCCATTTCCTGTACACAGCGAATCCGCACAAGGCCCCGAACAATGATATGATGGATACATTTTTGAGGGCTAAGAGCCTCCTGCAAAGGAGAAAGGAAGAACAGAAACTGTTGATTTTCTAATATTCCATTTTTTTTTATGTTTACATCATATTTAAACTGTAAACCAAATGGTAAAAAATCATGACTCAGGCTTCTGAGAGCATTTTAAAGGCATTTTTGTGGAAAATCTTGTGGAAATACAGCTATACAGTAAGGTAATTTATTAAGCAAGATTAGCATGGAATAAAACCAAATGAGTCTACAGGAGACTTTCACAAACTTCATGGTGTGTTCCATTAGCACAGGAACAGTATTGAAATAGATTCTTGTTTGCAAAATAATCTACATAGTGGCAGTGCTCACAACAGCATTTCAGTAAAATCCATTCCAAAATGGCCTTCCAAGGGAAAAAGAGATTAATATCCAAAACCTTCACATAATGCAGATATCCATATCAGAGAGCTTTGGTATGTGAAACTTTAGCAGTTCTATCAAAGGCAGTGCCATAGGGTTAGCCTAAGTAAAAGGACAATCACTTCCCTGTCCAACAATCAGGTAAAAAAAAAAAATCATAAAGCACCCACAAAACACTGTTTAGATGTGTTCAACCATCCCTTTAAAAAGTTAATAGCTGGGCAGGCAGTGTAAAGTTTTATTAATTTTAAAACTTCTGATTTTTTCTGCAGAAGAAGCTCCTATGCATTAAATCTAAAGAAAGAAAACAAACCAAACCAAACAAAAAACTCTCGACCCAAACAAACCCCCCCAAAACCCAGTCAATCTTAGAATCGATTTTCAAAAACATGGGAGCAATTTTTCTGGTGCATAAGGAGATATCCAAGAAGTGAGTCCACATCCCAGAAAAGTTGTGATTATTTTTAAACAAACAAATGAATTTTCAGCATCTCTTACCTTGCAGTTTGTGTACCACAAAGCCAAAATCAAGTTTCTCAATGCCAGGTACATGGTAGGGTCTCGTGAATATTCTGGGAACTCATAGAGCTCATCCAGTTCCATGACATCTGGCCTCACACAAAGTGCTTTCCCACATTCATTGGGCTGGTAAAAAGGCTGGAAATACTTGTTCATGCCTGCAACTGAATAAAGATGCACCAGGAATTAGTCACACTCCATCATATCTTCATCACATCTCTCTCCCTCTAGAACAATCCACTGACCTCACACAGATAAGTAAGAAAGCTCTCCAGCCTCTAGGCACCTCCAGAATTATTCCCTTTATATGGTTCTCCTCTCTCCTGCCCTCTAGGCTGTGCATTAGTTATTATCCTGCTGCCTGATGGGTATGCCTTGGACCTCTCAGAGCTGAAGTTTTGTCAAAGAAACAGTAATGTTTCATGGCGCTCCAATGCCATGAGGAGTCCAACAAGGAATAGGATCTAAATTCAAGTCTGAGGACTAGCATCAGTGTACAGACTCAGGCAGTACTCTGAACTCCTTTCTTCGTCAACTCCCAAAACTGTCCAGAAGGGGTAATAAGTAAAAGTCATCATCTTCCACATTGAGTATTGGTAGCTTTATGTAATGAAGTTTTCTGTTAAGCATATATAACATCTGTTGAACACATTAACAGATTTCTTTTCAGCACCTAAGGAGAACAAAGCCTGCTAAGACAACATAGAAGCTGAAATTTCATCAAAGCACTCTCTCAGAGGTCAGTATGACAATCCTGAATTACCTTTCTCTATACCTGACCTATTCTGCAGATCTGCACTCCCAGGCTGTGAATAGCAAAAAAAAATAAACTAAACAGAATTTGAGTGCTTTAAGAAATCAAATCCTTTTCTTCAAAGCCCCAAAGATCCACAATATCAAAACTAGCAGAATCCTGGGGGTTTTTGATAAATCTTCATTTCCTTAAGAATGCAAACAGTCTAAGTACCCACATGGTAATTTCCTGTTTCTGTACACAAATGACAGTGGTACACAGAAAGCTTCTGCAGTCTGTGCTTACTTCCTAAAGAAGTATTGTATGTATTGTATATTATATATATATATTATATATATGTATTGTATGTATGTATATTGTATGTATGTAATGTATTATATTTATCTTACAAACAAGTGAATGGCACCAAACTACAGAGGCAGTCACACAGAGACTGTGTATTAGTGCTAAGAACAGAACCAGTGTTCTGAATTAGTAGAATCATGTGTCTTATAAACTCAGCTATGAGAAAAAATTTATCACACCTATTTAAGCAACAGAGCCCTGCAGATGGCCCTTACCAGTCACGTTAGGCACGGTCTTTAAGTGGTCTAACTTCACAAGGTTGGATTCACCAGGTAACCGATTGGTGCTGGTACAGGATGGACTCATGCCCACGCAGTCTGGATAATATGCAGCTAGAAAGGGAGCTGCCACACTGTCTTTCAGCAAAGGAGGGAGTATGAGCATGGAGTACCACCAATGGTCTGAAACTTCAGCCACTCTCTGGCCAAGCGGAGAAGTGAAGGAAAGAGGGGAGAAGAGAACACGTCAGTACTTTAAAAATGTTGAAAATAAACCAATTTCCCCCCTCCCTCCAAAACTGAGACCAAAAAGCACTAGAAGTACCAATCTCAGAAATTCAAGTCATAAAGACATTTTCTCTCCCTCTTTCCCCTTCCTCAGCCTGACACAGAAAACCTGTAGCATTGATCTCTTCCTCAGACATGGAGCTGAAACTTCACAAACTGCACACCATGTGGAAAGTAAACAAATGAGACATGCCATAACAACACATCTATGCCTTATCAGGCCCTTTATAAAACCTTTACAGTCACTTATGCATCCAGAAATCTGAGCTTAGAAAAGTCTATACTAACTGATCAGTTTAATTTAGATTCTGCTATCCCTATCAAAGACCTTCTAGAACCCTAAGAAGTGCTAATGATTCACCCTTAATGTACAAGTCAAACATGCCTTAGGCAAACAAAGCCACAAAGCTTCTGCAGGAGTCAACAATAAGCTTGAACACGTTCCTTGTGATAGAGGTACCTCAGGTACACTTGTGAACATTGGCTTATTGAACATAAGTTTATATGAAATCTGAAATGCAGGGTGACATGATCACAAACTCCTTGAAACACCACCATACATCTTGTATGTACATTTTGTATTATGAGGGAGACAGAGAAAACATGCTTAGGTGGTCTCTTGCAGTCTTAAAAAAAATGAGACAGGCTTGACTAAAGACAGAAACCACCTGAAAGACAAAGAAATTTTAGGATGGGAAATTCTACTTGAAAGCTGGCAACTGATTAATATTTTGCTTGATCAAAAATGAGAATTAGGAGTAAACTTTGAGTCACAGGCCATGACTGAAGGACACCACGAACCACTTGAAAGCTACTTGGTATGGCAAGGGAAAAGAGGAAAAAGATGAGAAAGTAAAAGGCCCTAGGCTCTGTTGCAAATAGTGTCTGACAGTTTCCTGAGCAAAATGCATAAATACTGACATAACTGGCCAAAGAACCAATATAAAAAAAAGGAAAGAAAGATGCTGTGCTTTAAGCTTGCTTTCGTATTCTAGGACAAATGAGGAGGAACAGCTGCTACTCACCAAGTCCTCAGGCATGGAACACTGGTCTGAGCCCTCAGTCTGAAAGAAAAGTGAATGGTATGAGAGCTTTTCTTAAGCTGAATGGAAAAAAATATGTATAAAGCAAAATAATGTTCTATGGCATAATTCTCTAAATTAAACAAAAAGAAGGGTTTGGTGTTAGCCTTCTGTAGCAGACATGATGGTTTTTTTAAAAAAAGTAGAGAAATGTGTAAGTTAAAAACACAACACATCATAAAGCAAAAGTACTCTAAAAATGTTTCTCATTTGTTAAGTTAGTTTCTAATGATCAGACATTAAAATATACATTCTATTCTATAAAATGGGGTGGAACACGGACATAAATTAAGAAAAAAAATACAGAATTTTATAGAAAAATTCTGGAAATATCCCACATTTTTCCAGAGCAACTTTTCTAGTCTAGACTATAAAAGAGAGTTTCTTATTTATTTTAAGAGTATCTTTATCACACAGTTTCAAAGTTTAATGCTGACCCTTCAGGTTTTTATATGGTCACTATTTTCATGTTATGTTTTTTTCATAAGTGCCATAGAGATTCTATGGCACTTTAAGGACTCGTTCAAGTTTCAGGAGTTATCTTCATGCCAAAGCTGAAACTTTTCATGTAAAGCTCCATGACAGACTTGAGAGCAATTAGGAAAAGCTCATGAACCTTTTCAAATGCTTTCCCCAATAACAAAGAAAGGCCAAACAAAACTGAAATGAGCATTTTCGTGTATGTGTATTTTGTACATGCTGATAATCTTCCCATAGCTGAAAGATTTTACAACTGACTGTGCAAAGATATTTCAGATAATTCTTTCTTGACATTTCCTGTCAGAAAACAAAAAGTCCAAGCAGCATGTAGGCCTGTCACTGTGCAGCTCTCCAGGCTGTCAGACTATCATTTTGACATTAGAGATACTGAGCAGCAAACAGGAAGAAATTAATTTCTGCAAACAAGAAATACCAACTTGTTAAGTTTCAATATGCACAAAACTGTTGTGTGGTACCTTGGTGGAATTGTTCAGTTTCATACCACATCTGTAGGTTTTTGCTATTTGTGGTGTCAGCTGGATTTCCTTTGTCAGCTGACGCCATTTGCCACATTCTGGCTTTGTGCACTGCACCTACAAGTCAAAAAACAAACATGTTTTTACTTGTTGCTTGTGATTACAGATAAGATTAATGCAATTTAAATAACCAATTAGAAAGAAGTGAGACACAAGAAAGTTGTAAAATATAATTGTTAGATACATTCTTGTGTAATCATCAGGTCATAAGTAGTATTTTATCTACAAAAATCTTGTACCCATCTCCTACAAAACTGCATTTCTGCACAGAACCTAAGGCCAAAATTAATTCAATGCCCCATTACTATGGTCTTCAATGCAAGCATTACTTAAAAACATATTCTTTGCCACTTAAAGAAAAAACAAAAAAAACCCTCAAACAAAATACCACTACCACCAAACTTCCTTCCATTCCCATCTTTCTTCTGCTCTCTTTACCAGAGAAATACAAAATCTGATATCAAAGTCTTTCACACTCATACTTTCCCTGCCAAATCTTTTTCTACCTGAAAATCACAGCTGCTACTTCACTGAAAAGTAACAGAAGATTGGTCTTTGTGAGGTGTGGAGAAAGTCTCCAACAGTGGAAGAGCTTATGAGAACTTTTATCTTGAGCTTTTCCATAATCCTCTAATACTAGGAAAAAACCCACAAAAACTCAGCTGACCTGCTGCTTGAACAACAGAGTATCAGAAACACATCAGAACATCACATTCCTATTAAATAATTCACCTTTCACCTTACCCAGTAAGGAAGCTGTTGATCAGCCATAAAGGCTTTTGGACTGGGCTCACTTTTACCATTACTTGTCCAAATCCTTTTCCAGGCAGTATATTTCTCATAACCATCTTTATGGCTAAGAAGAAAGAGAAAACAGCAGTCAGAGAATTAAATATCCAGTTCACTTCAAGCAATAGCCGCTACTCTAAAATTAAACATTTTTATATAAGGACATAGAAATAAACCTGTAGAGAGTCCTGTATTTTTGCTGTTAAAAGGAGAGAGTCATGGTTCTTACGACAGCAATAATTGCATTCTCTTGCAATTTAGAGGCCTTATGGCCTCTTGCTTATGAGCACAATTCTTGGTATCTAAGGCCTGGACTGAGCGAGGGGTACTGCTGAGCACATAAGCACACAAAAGTCTTGGTAGAGCTGGATGTAACTCCCACTCAAAGGGAAGGAGCTTGGAGCTGCAAGTACTCTGTCAGCCTGACAGGAGTCTTCATGGTCACTGAACCGCAGGAGTTAGATCTCTAACTGCTTTTTATTGAACTGCTTTAGAGAGGCAAGGTCTCCCGAATGCACAGGGTAAAGTGAATTTATCTTATAAAGGAAAACACATTTACTCATAATTAGTCTCATCATTTAAAATTCTCTGTTGTTTTTAAAAAAGATAAAAGCTTGAGAATAATTGCACACACAAACCAGCCTGCCTAAACTAACCGGTTTTGTTCACGCTGCCCTGTTTAAGTTGATTAGTCCATACAATACCTGCAGTTGTAGCACCACTGTCTAAGCCTCACTCTGGCTAAAGCAAGCGCAGAGGACAAGTCTTTGTATTTTGTTTATGTACATGTTTGTTGTTGTTGTTTATGTTTCCACAGTTGCAACAGCTGCCAAATTTCAATAAGCTCTGACAGGACACAATCTTAATTGGTAAATCTACCTTCGGTAATAGTGGTCAAAACATTCATTGCAGAAGTGTTCCCCACAGGACAGATGATACCATCTAGACGTATACCCGTTTTTCGCGCATCTGTAATGCAGGAGACATAGAAATAATTTTACAATACATTTAGGGGGGAAAAAAAAATCTTTCTCTTGACGGTAGCACGTTCTAGAATGTGAAAAAATCTTCAGAACAAGCCAGGGCTTTATTTTATGTTCATGAAGGCTGACTTACACAAGGCACTACAACCATACAAATAACAATAAGGTCATTTCAATTGTCTCAAACATTTCCAGTTTCCAAACTAAGCAACACCAGATGCAAAGGAGGCAAAGTGTACACAATGTGCAGTTTTATAGTTGGTCTGGCTTCCAGCAGCCTCCCTCTAACAATGGTCAGCGGAGTCTGTCTTTAGTACCCTTTAAGCAGGCATTTCCTGAACATGAAACAGTGAATATGTGCTGTGACACATTAAGCATTTTCCAAACGTATAAGATGACAAAGCTCCTCTCCACAAGAACTTAAAGTTCCTTTACTTGGTTGCATTTTGCTCCAATATTAGTGCAGAGTTGGGAGGGATCATTTAAATTAGGATTTTTTTGTACATGTGATCAATTGATTCATAAGTCATTACAATGTTCTGTCCCGAGAACAACTCTAAAGGCAAATCTGAACACAAAACAGATGTTGCCTATTTTTTTTCTCATGAACAACTTGTGATTTTAACCCAGTGAGACAAAACCCTAAGGAAGCAGTTACACATTCTGGGCATTTGTTCTTTACTACTCTCAAAAAGAAATATCCATCACAAAGATTACGTTCATCAGACAAAGTTCTTCACCTAGAATACTCTCATTAAACTCAAAGAAATTGTTCAAGATAAATGTGCAAGGTAAAAAGCAGTGACTTAAACTACTAACTCAAACAGCCAGGAAATGACCTCATCTCAAATAAATAAAATTTGAAAGCATGTACCTGGGGGAGTGGGAAAGGTGAAAATCAAAATATTAAAATAACAATTCTAGAAGATGAGTAAGCAGTATGCATTGTTTCCTAAATAAACACTGTAATATCACCAGTGCTGATCTCACAGGTGCTTACTTCCTAGGAAGTCTCTCAGGCAGCTGCCAAAACACTTGGCTTCCCTATGACAACACCCAGAATATATTGACTTCCTGTCACCAAAGAACAATCCATGGATATAACTAAATGAAGCACCTAATTAGGTTTATTTATTTTTCAATGCTATAAAGAAGGCAAGTTTGTCTCAATTATCAGGGAGGGAGGAGTGCTACTTAACTACAGTGTGCCTGCTTCATAATGTGGTCTAACATGTTGCCTGTTATAGATATACCTTGCCAGTATCATGCATTCAAAACCACCAGGGTCACAATGCAAAAGCACTTGTGAAAGTGCAGAGAAAGTGTACAAGAACAAAGAGTTCAGAAAAATATGACTGTCTCTCCAAAACCCTAAAATTTCAAAGCTAGAATCTCACCTCAGACTGCAAAGCATTCCAATGAAAGAGTGGTAAAGACTTTCTACAGTAAATGATGGCTTCATTTTCCATCTCGAAAGCAAGCTTAGCTTTCTCAAATTACACTAATATGCTCTCACTTTCACAGAAGCAAGGCATGTTCCAGAGGACACCATTAATAACATAAATAAGCATATCCCAAACATACTTCATATCCATATTAGCAGCTTGCACAGGAGAAAGTTATCCACAACAGGAATAACTTGCAACATTTTCCTGGCATCTTAAGACTCCTATTAGCAGTATCTTTCAATTCTCTCTCTGTATTTAGAAATGAAGAAATTTTTCAGAATATAGTTAGAATCCTAAACTTCAGCTGCAGATTTAGAAAGTCCATGAAAAATGCAAATAAAAAGTAACAAACCTTTCAGCTGCACTGGCAAAGCAAACGGGACATGTTGCAGTGCATCCAGCTTTTTCACACTTTCTGTATTTCTTCTCTGACGCTTCATCATCATCATCTGCTGCTTCAGCTGCTTTCTTCTTCACCTAATAAAGAATAGCTGGAATCTGACCATAAATGACACAAATGCATCTTCCACAAAGTGGCATTCAGACAGTTTTGCAGCTTATGAGTGGTATCCCATAGTTAAAACGATCCTAATGAAAACCTTTGTAGCCATTGTGAAATAGCTGCAGCATGAAACAGCTGTCAAATTAGGTCAGTTGTTTTTTCTACTAAAAAAAAAAAGCCCACCAAAAAAAAACCAAACCCACAGTAAGACTGGAAATATCATTTATATCTAAAAATGTCTTGCCTTAGTCTAATTGAAGCCACTGAAGAAATTATAAGCAAAGCATACAGTTTAAATAGTATTTTAAGCTCCATCATGTGTTAATGAGTCAAGCCTCATGAATTCATTTTATTTCTCCTCTGGAAAATCTCCTCTTTTATAATACTTATTGATATTAATTAGTGGCAATCCTATCTGTGTCTCAAATAAAATGCTAGGGTAGGCTTAGGGATTTTTTTTGGATACAAAACTGTATACCAAATGTCTCTTCTGGGCCTCAAAGTACTGAGTATTATGTTGGTTTAGGCCTCTGTCTGGATGGGCAGAAAGCTTTGTCTGACTGCACAGAAATCTGTGATTGTATTTTTAACAGATTAAGTACTTACAGGTTATATTGAGTATATGTCTTTTCTGAATATTGTTTGCAAAATGAGACACCTGACCTGCTTATTTACAGAATTAACTCATTCTCCCTCTCTGTGGATAAGTACTTTGAGACCTAACTTACCCACAATGAAGCCCACTTTCTTTACAAATGTCAACAGAAAACAAAAAAGTACAAACCCACACGTTTTTAAATTATTATAAATACCTGTCTTCCAGAACTCCTCACAGGAAGGTTGTCTGGAGACTGATCTGAAGAACATGCCTTTTTTTTTGTTCGCACCCTTCCCGTTGACATTGTACTGTTAGATCTGAAAAAAGGTAGGCAATAGTTAATTAATTTAAATTGCTTGACTTTGCAGAGTTAATCATAGCCACTCAAAATACTACTTTTGACACAGGTAACCTAGGTAAGAATCTGTTCAGCTTGACTGTTAATACGAGAGGAAAATGGGAATGAGGCATTACGGGAAAGGAACAATACTACTATTTTAAACTAAATTCGTAGTTAAGATTAGATCCCTGAGTACATCTTGACAGGCTGTTCCAGATCAGCATATCCTGGATTTCAGTAATCTGATTTGCATTACATGAAGACCTGGACTGGAATTTGGGCTGGCAAAGTGAACAGACATCAGCTCAATGCTGATGAAAGCATTCAAATACCACTCAGAGTAACACTCGTCCTGCTAACTACTGATTTACTGGCAGCAAGAGATTTGCACTGTAAAGCACTTTTCCAAACAGTATACTGAAGAGGCATTTAATACCAGATGAACAACCAGTTCCAAGACTTGCACACCCTCCTATGAAAATACATCAGAATTTGAAGTCTAGACTGACATTATATTGCAGCTATAAGTTATTGGAATATTACGAAGTTTGTTGTTAAGTGTTCTGTAGGACAAAAAAGATTTACAGCACAAGAGCGCTCTGTAGCTGTCTTTGACTGCATTGGTAGGAGCACAGAATGGACCACAGTTAACCATGTAAACTGGAAACCACGGAGTGTGAGAAAGTATGATGCAGAAATAGGAAAGCATATTTTAAATGGTATTATCAAAGGCATTCTTTTCACAGGGAGTAAAGCACAAAGCCTAGAGGAAGAAGTAAATCTAAGAGTGCTCTACAACATACAGAAAAGAAGTGAAAATACAACCCCTTGTATTACAGCACTGCATCATGAATGTTATCTTGCTGTAAAAGAGATCAGTTTGTAATTACGTTTTTGGTAGAGTTTCTCATATATATATGAGACTTCTCAATTCTCCCTGTTTCAGGCTGCAACTTCCTTATTCAAGCTGCCACTGATGGACAAGGCAGCAGTACCTTCATTCAGAAATTCTGCTAAAGGTAAAGGTAACAAGAAGAGAGTGGGAATTTTACAGAATTTCATATTAAGCTGATTCAAGTCAAGTAAACCGGTTCATTCTCCTCTCAAGATAGAAGAAATTGTTTGGGAGAGGAGGAGAAATAACATGAGGATATCTGCATAACTGAAAAATTAGTTCAAACGACCCGATACAAAATTAAACTTTCTTTTTTGCATGTATCCCCTCCAATTACAACTAGCCAGAGGTATGAAATATTTAAAAAAAAAAAAGGTTAGCATCACTTCACTGTAACTTACCACTGTATGGGGGTGGATGAGGTTGGAGAGTAGAGAAAAGAAAACCAACCAGTTTCATTTACATGAGATTTCCCTAAACTGCTGCATAACACCCCAGAAAATGGTGGGTTTTTTCCCCTTCTTGATGGGCCAGTGGCACAACAGTATCTGTATTGCCTAGGCTTCTGATGGTAAATAATTGTTCCGACATGCCATGGTCCTTACAGTTGGAGGCTTCCAACTGAGCAAGGAGTGCTGAGCAAGGCACCAGGTGACTCATTTTGGTGACCATCAGGTGATCACAGTCTGCTGCTGCTGTGGGGCCCTTTCATCCAAGAAGGTAAAAGAACACGCAAATTTTTCATTGCATATCCAGGGATAGAAAAAGTGCCAGTTACCAATCACTAGGAAGTTTGGTAAAAATATTTCAGATTCAGAGAGGCCTCCCATTTTGAAAGGCGGAGGTCAGTTGTACAGAATCAGGCATATTTTTGCTGTAAGCACTATGGGAGGGGTAAGAGGGAGGTGGGGTGAAAGGCAGAAAAAGATCAGTTGTATGATACATTGTCCCCACTTCCCTCCCAAACCAAGAAACACCGTCCTAAAACCCCACAAATTCTTAGAGAACAAGCAAACATGGCTCACTCTACTAAGCTTTACATGACTTTGCGTCCTATCCGGTAGGCATCTTACTGGCTGAGAAAATAAGCCCTTTAAAAGGAGAGAGAGATGCATAATGCGCTGTCACATTCGATAACGTCTCATCCGTCTGTAATGCGTGGCCTGTATTGGAAAGCTTTGTGGGGTTTACCTGCACAGTTCGGCAGCAAGTTTGTCTTTGGGGAAGAAAAAAAAAAAATTAAAAAAATAAAGAAACCACACAGACACAGAGTGTCAGAGACGGAGAGGAAGCGAGAGCAGCCTGATTAACACGAGGAGGGCACAGAGCTCTAAAACTCAGCCCGAGTAAAGCGGCGGCTGTGACAGCTGGCGGCGGGCGGGGGTCCCGAGGGACAGCCCCGGGCAGGGGAGCCCCCGCGGCGGGGCTGCCCCGGCGCCAGGCGGAGGCGC
>VZRO01007927.1:129660-142770 GCA_013397915.1 Daphoenositta chrysoptera
GCGGCTTTCACGTGAGAGAGGTGTCGGCATCTCCCCCCTTCGTTACCGGGGTAGGGGGGCTTCCCGATGGGTGCGAACAGGGAGGCCACCGGCGGTCCCGCACTGCTGGACAGGGGGCGTTCGGCCGCCTTCGCCCCGGGAAAGGGGCTCCGGCCGAAGCTATCCGTAGCAAGAGTGTGCTGAGTGCTCCGTTGCGTTCGGTACATTGCAACTGTCACCAAATTGGGATCTCTTGAGAGCCACTAAATTTTTGTCCGACTCGAGGAAGTAAGAGCCAGTTCCAGACTGGGGGTAATTTTTCTCTCTTTTTTTCACAGCTGCAAGCACTCCCTGGAGACATGGACCAGTCAGCGGATGCATCCGGGCTCCTGGAAGGCTCTGATATTGGGTCACAGAAAGAGAGAGTGGTGACAGAGGAGGAATGGCTACAAAAATGGGAAATGGGTAACATCGGGTTTCACAAGGAACAAGGTCATCCGTACGTGACTTCACTCTTCTGGCTAAGCTGTTTTAAGAGATGCAATGAGATGAGTGACTCGGATCATTTGAGAAACTCTTAATTGAAAATGGAACATTTGCAAAAAGCAAATTAGCTTACATGGCACAGCTTGAAACAAAAATAAATACAGATATTTTTGTGACCTGCCTTTGTCAAAGGACAGAGAAACGAAAGTATTGAAATTAATGTAGAGCTTTTACTCTTGAATCAGGTTTTAAACCTTAAAGCTTGCATAGTTTGGCTAGAAAATCTTAAATTTTCTGATGGAGAAGTTTTGCACTATTGTTCATGTTATGAAACTTGGGCTTGAAACACTGTGCAGAGGGCATCAGAGCAACTACCATGCACTAAAAGACAAGGACCTAAGAGAGCAAACTTGATTATGTAGTTTTTCAAGACCTGTAGAAGTGATTTGATTGATAGAGAAGTTTAATAATCATTCTGTTTAAAATCTCTGTTACGGTCCTCTTAGAGGTAGGTGGGTTGGTTGGGTTGTTTACTTGCAAAGACAAACAGAAAACAGAACAAACAGAAATGTGTTAATTTCTGAATGTAATGAAATTTACTTTCTTGCTATGTAAACAGAAGGTAAATGCTTTTATTTTATGTTTTTATTTCTAATGGCATGAAGCAGGTTGAGCTAATAACATATGTGCCATGATGGAGTTTTCATGCTACCTGGCATAGTGTGTAGCATTTGGCTTTTCATGTGCCAGCACAAATACTTGCAAAGTAAAACATGACTGTTTTTCTGCAGGCTCCTCCAGAAGTATCTGGATGTTCTTTTAAACGGCAAGAGTGGACTGAGGATATTTTTCCCACTTTGTGGTAAAGCCGTAGAGATGAAATGGTAAAAAACAGATAATAAGAGCAAAAACCTTATTTGATGTGGGGAGGGAGGAAGGGAGAGGGGGAATTCCCAACCTTACATTGGCCAGTGGAAATGTGCGACATCTCCACTGGTAGGAAAGGTCGGTCACTGGAAGCTGAAGGGATTAGGAAGCTGGTGTTTTGTATAGTAGCATAAATTGAATTATAAGGTCTGACCTGAAAGTCTTCTTGATTGTCCCAAGTTCAGCTTGGGCAATGCTGAATTTAGACAGACAGAGTGACTGAAGCTATGCCCTTACCATTGCTGCGTTTGGTAGCAATGCCAGCTTAATTTGCCCACAATGAAGTCAGTTGTCCCAGTTAACATTTTCAAGAGACCATGTGACATGCCAGTCTATAAATTTAAATTATTTGGGCTAAATGTAACTTCATTTTTTATACTTCTTATTTTAATTTTGCCTTTTTTTTTTCTGGCACAGGTGGTTGTGGTGTTGTATTTATAACTAGGGCCTATATAAGCCAGTGGTTTTTCTTGGAGGGAGGGAGCACAAACCAAAAACTGAACTGCATCCTCAAGTAATCCAGCTATCAGGTTTTATCACAGTAACTGCTTTCTAGGCTGACTTTGGGCTCTGACACACATTGGTGTTTTGCTGAGCTGCAGGAGCGTGGAGGTTACCACACCTCCTTCATTGCTTGTTCCTGCCAAGCAACAAAGACAGCTGGCTGGACAGTGTGCCTCAGTCACCTCAGTTCAGAGCACAGCACCTTTCTGAAATGGACAGTTTCTCAGTGTGATCACCTGTTTTCATCAAGGTCGTAGGAATAAATGAATAATTCACTGAATCTAAATAAAGCATGGAAGTCCTTGTCAATTGCATGCTGAGTGGTGCTAATTTAAGCTCAGATCATGGAAGGGAGATGTTCAGTATAATCTGAATGCTTCAGAAAGTCAGGATTAGACATATCAGGGCATCTTAAAACTCGGGTTTCCCTAATGAATAAATGATGCATGGGAGATACACATTTTGCCCAACCTGTGGGCCTCATGTGAACCTGGGCCCTCTCTTGTGCGCAGGCTGGCAGACATGGGACACAACGTTGTTGGTGTGGAAGTCAGCGAGCAAGCGGTGAAGGAATTTTTTTCAGAACACAGTCTGCCTTATTGTGAGGAGCCAGTCCCTGAGATTCCAGGAGCAAAAATGTTCCAGGTATGTCTCCTGCATTGTCAAATGATCTGGTGTGGTTAATCATGCAATGCAGGCATAACTGAGCAAACAAGTCATTCTGCTTTTATGCCTCTCTTTTACTGGTAATCATTCACCTCTTCTGAAGAGGTCTAAAAGGAAGCTCTGAGTTGTATTTTTGGACTGAGAAGTTATTCTTCTAAACTTACTACTTTGACCTTCTTATGACAGTGAAGCATCTGAATGTAGAAGGAATGTATTTTAAAACTGGACAGTTGCATGCTTTGATAGAACCTCTCTGGAGGGGATCAGAAGAGCTACCTCAGTAAACTAAAACTGTTTCTAAAAGTAAACTAAAAATGTTTCTCACTGCTTTTCTCCATTACATGTAAATGTATTTTTAAAATTTCATGTTTAAAAGTATATGGGTGTATTTTAAGATATGAAGTATAAATATATACTTATGAGTGCATATTTAAAGATAGTTAGCTGATAAGGATTGTTTCCCTTGCTTTTTATTGTAGAGTACCTCTGGCAACATTTCCCTCTACTGCTGCAGTATTTATGATTTGTCCAGGTAGGAATACTCATCATGTTTTACAATTGTCCATAATCGAATGTGTATTAATAATTATATTACATTGATACGTATTATAAATACTATTTTATTTGAATCAGACAAAGATTTGTCAGTTCCTCTCAAGAAAACTCATATTAATTTGTATGAGAGATGTGAATAGCCAATCTCCAACAAAAGCCTAATTCCATTGCTGATCATTAAAGGATGACAACTAATTATCTTTAAATGGGCTTCTTATTCCAAGCCATTCTGTGAAAGCTATCAAAAAACATTTTTGCTTTTACAGTAAAACCAAATTATCTCTAACATTACTGATGAATTCTATGAAGCAAAACTCTAGCACAATCCCTTACTCAGAGTAGCTTAGTAAAAGTAAAGAGAATATATCCAGAGGTGTCTTAGCACAATAGTTCCCTCCTCTTGCAGTTCTTACTCAGATGTGATTTTCCTGAGATTACAAGGTTTTGGTGAAGTTTTTTGTGTTTGTTTGCTCTTCCTACAAACAACTGTCAGGCACAGGAATTTGTTCCGTGGCTCTTCAGTAAGAAGGAGGTAAAGTCTTAACATTTACTTTGATAGGCTTTCCAGAACTAGTGCATATACAGGCGCAATAGGTAGTTCAGGACACCAGAACATGGTGTTTATTATATGATCTTTTTTTTCAATCTGCCAAAACACTGGAAAAAAGACTATTCATTGCTAGAGTCCAAAGTCTTTCAGACAATAGACCATGACTAAGACTTCTGCGGCTGCAGCTGACTCCAGTTGGTTTGAATAGTGTATATTATGTAACTAGGCTTGCAAAGTGTCAAACAGATGGGCTGTGTATGAATGTGACTTTGTAAGTACTGCCTGGTTGCTTCCCCTCCTTGCCCCTCCAGTGTAGCTACTCGCTACACTATAGATCCCTATAAATCCTTCTTGCTGGGAGTTGACAAGTTGCCCAGGGATTGCTTAAGCTTCTCAGAAATTTTCAAAAAACTCAGTCGTAAGTTTTGTTGCAAGTTGTGTGGTGAAACCTGTAACTTCCATCACAACATGGTGGAATAATACTTTGAAATAAACAAAATTAAGTAATTAGTGACAATTTGAATGCATATCACCGGATCCAGAACATAGTTTGCCATCCACAAAATAAATTGGCAGATGGATGTTCTAGATGCAGAATGAACTGTATTTCCAACAGCAGTCAGCAGATACCTGTGACTAGAAAAATGCACACACATTTCTAGTTTCTGTGTACAGACAATTTGATTAATTACCCAGTAATTATGGAAATTAAACTTATTTCTTTCTTGCTGAGGCTGGCCTACTAACAGTTCCCTTTGATCTCCATTAGCCTAGCATTCATTAGAAGGAAACTCAGATGTTCTCCTGACCTTTGTCAGAATGGGACATTTCAAAGACTCTTGCTGGTTAAAGAGTAACAGGAATTACTGCTCTTTCTGGGAATTCTGGGACATATGTAAAACAGTTATATTACACAATCATTGTACCTCCTAATACAATTATGGCCGCAAGATTTCAGAAAAAATCAAAAATTGCATTAACTGAAACTATTAAACATATGCAGAGATAGAAATTCACAAGTTAACTCTTAAATCCAGTGGGTTTTCTGCAGATGCATGAATTTCTGATTTACATGTTAAATTTTGTTAGTTGTGGTAGTACCTAAACCCATGCTGAATGCCATATAACTCATAGCAGTGTGATACAGTGAAAGGTACACCCAAGGGAAGCCCCTCCTAATACCTTAGCTTCATCCTGACTCCACATCAGGATGAAACATCGCCGTGTACCTTTTTTGACCTTTTCCTCATGGCTTCATTATGTTGTGAAGCTCGAGCTAACTGTGCTGGGCATGTAGCTGGGAATTCAGGTGTCTAAAGTTACTGAATGTGCTGAGTTCAATGACAGTAAAAGCAACAAGGCACCTTCCTTAGCCTGCGTCTGAAATCATGCATGGGCAAGGAGCACACAGACACTCAGCATGTCATGGGATCTGGCCAGCCAGGAGACCAGGACTGGCCACAGCATGAGCCTGCCTGCAGCCTGGGATGTCTGTAGGCCCTGATGAAATCGCTGGGGAGTAAAGTACATGAAATGCCTGTATGGAGCTGCTGCCACCATTCCAGTTAGACCAGATTAAAGTTGGAAAGAAAAACCAAATGCAGAAAACCTCGGTGCCTTGCCTAAGGTCACACAGCAGACTCAGCTATGCAGAGAGAACTGCCTCCAAGCCTCAGAAGATCAAGTTTGTCACCTGCCCCACTAAACTTTCCTTTGTGCCCCGCATGTCCATTGCTTGTTTAACTGTCTCTTTAAAAATCTCCTTTAAGTTATGAGGCTGGTTATTTAAATTAGATGCTTAGACTTGGCAAACTTTAAAAGAAGTTAGCAGTTGAAAGAGTTATCATGTCTCATCACAGTGGAGTGGGAATACAAGATCAGCTTGTAGGTTAGATGCCAGAAACTTAGCAATGCCATTGCAATGAAAATAGCAGTGAACAGAGAGAAGTTCTCATGGTTTAACTCTGGCTAAGGTGGTGGAACTAAGCACCACACAGCTGCTTGCCCACTCCCCCCATCATGAGATAACGGGGGACAATCAAAAGGGTAAAAGTGAGAAAGAAACATGTGCGTGGAGATGAAAACAGTTTGATAATTAAAAAGAAATTTCAAAAAGTTGTAAGGAAAAAAAAACACACAAAAAAGAACAACCAAAGAGAAAGGAAAATAAAACCCAAGAAATACAAGTGGTACAAATGAAAGCAGTTGCCCACCAACCAACCAAGCAACTGACGCCTAGCCAGTCCCCAAGCAGTGTCCCCATCCACCAACCTCCCACCCAGTTTTATTGCTGAGAATGGAGCCAGATGGTCTGAAATATCCCTTTGCTCGGTTGGAGTCAGCTGTGCCTGCTGTGTCCCCACCCAGCTTCTTGTTCATTCTTGTAGTCTCCAAGCCTACTCACTGGTGTCACAGTGTGAGGAGCAGAAAAGGTGTTGGTGCTGTGTAAGTGCTGCTCTGCAGGAGCTAAATCATGAATGTGTTATCAACATGATTTCAAGCCCAAATCCAACGCAGCCCCACACAAGCTGTTATGATGAAAGGTTACCCTACCCTAGCCAAAACCTGTACAGAAATGAAGACAGAGGTGATGCAATTGGACTCTGACATCTGCTCAGTAGGCAGAAGGGTATTGCACAATCCATGCCACATTTTTCAAAGCAAACTTATTCAAACTTTCTTTAAAATTACGCAATTTACTTTATTACTACCTTACTGTCTAACCTCCTATTTTAATAATTACCGAAAACAAGGCTCTTTCTTATCACCCGAAAAGTCTTGTCTTTTGTGTGACTCTGGCTGCTCTAACCATCTGTTAATAAAGGCATTTCTTGATAGTCTTGCCCACTTGCAGGCTTTGGGTGGTAACTGAAGCCATCTGCCAGCATACCCAGAAGCAAAACTAGTGTCTGCAGCAATGTTACGCTGAGGCAAGCAGCAGTGTAACTTAGCTTTTCTAGCATTAAACAAATTGCAAGCTGAAGCTAACTGTGCTGGGCATGTAGCTGGGAATTCAGGTGTCTAAAGTTACTGAATGTGCTGAGTTCAACGATAGTAAGCAACAAGGCACCCTCCTTAGCCTGTGTCTGATATCATGCATGGGTTTTAGAAGGTGGTGAAGAACTATTGATGTGCATGTTAGACATCAGGATGTGGCTACTGAACACGGAGACTTGTAGCCAAATGTGTTAAAACTGCATTCCTTTCTCCCTGCTATGTCTCAGCACCCCCTGATGGGGAAGCACTGACCAATTCCTGCACCTCTTTGCTATTGCAGCAGGACCGAGAACCAGGAGAGCTTCTTGAATTCCAGTCCCATTGGTTTGGATTATGAAAATGTTGCACCATAAAAAAAGGTGGTGGGGAATCTGCACCACTAGCTGCAGAATCCTTGTGACTTCACGAAAGTATCTAACCCTTTTCCTTATCTTCTTACAGCTCGATAGTTGGCAAGTTTGATGGGGTTTGGGACAGAGGAGCTCTTGTAGCCGTGAATCCACGTGACAGACAACGGTTAGTAAATTGCATTGTTACTATCTTTTCTCTGATGTATCAGTGACAAGTTTTTGATCTTGTGACTTGTTGATGGGTCCTTTTTTATTTAAAGAACCAACCTACACAAGTTCTTCTCTACCACAAGCATCTGCTGCAGTTGCTTCCTTCAGGAAGCTGCCCAGCCTCTTGGTGGGAAAATATGTGGTTTGTTCCAACCCAAAAGAAGCAGAGCTTCAAGTCTCATCTGAATTCTATTATTTCCTTTTCACCCCGTCTACTTCTTCTCTCTTTGTTCTTCTTCCCCTCACTCCTCCTGATTCCAAATTTTTGTTCTTTCCTATAGCCAGCCCAAATTTAGTTTGAACCTGCTCCCGGGATTTTTTAATTAGATACATAATCTTCAATTCACAATAATTTTAAAAGATCAGTAATGTAATGTGTACTGTATTCTAGACTGTGGCAGATGAATACTTGGTTTGTCGGTTAATCTTGAGCTGAATGTGCAAAAAAAAAGGATAAATTCTTGTTTATGAGGAATAAATAGAACCTTTATTTGATGTTTTTCATGTGTAGCATGAATTTTATACTCCTGAAATTGAAACTGTTTGGTGTAGTCTCTGTGCAGTTCAGTTCAAATTCTGTCTGCATAAAAATGCATTTTTTTGAATATTTTGTTGTATGCTGTGCTTAAATGCTTTACAAAAACAATAAAGTATAATTTTTCCTTTTAGCTATGCCAGTTTGATGATCAACCTAGTGGAGAAAAATTCTTCTTATCTCCTTGTTACGGTTTTATATGATCCAAACAAACACAAAGGTGAGAACTTCGTAGTGTTCATGTTGTGATTTTGCTTTAATACAAATTGTATAAAGATATAGTGGGTGTATTAGTATCTTACCCAAGATTCTTATCTGCATAGCTTTGTTAGCTAGTGACACCAGTACAACTGTGTGTTAAAAAGTATAGATATTGACCAAGCTTGAGACTATATTTGGGTTTTCGCTAGCATTTAGATGTGCTAAGGGTAAGTTGAGGACAGTCATGGTATATTAACAATGAAATGAAACTCTAAATGTGGCTGTTAGAATGAAGCTGGAAGTCAGAGCACTTAGTAACATCCTGTCTGGCCTCGGGAGCTTGAAACACTCCCAAGAACATCAGCTTCATGCTGTTTATCCAGAATTTGCAACCCAATGTGTTGCCAATCTTGTGCCTCTCAGCCACTACCACGCTCTGAATGTACTTAGAAGAGGTGAAATTCTGTAAAGTCATAAGGTATTTTTTCCTTTTATAGTTTTTATATTATGTACTGAAGTGGGAAATTTTTTAGTTAATATTAACTCGCAAAAGAAAGATTCTTTTTCTGCTTTTGGGCCCCTCAGTGTAATTATTCCCCCAAAAAATAGGTCTTGCTATCACAAGCAAAAACAGTTTCATTCATTGCTTTCCTTCTGACATTTTTCAGCTTTTTGCCTTAATCATGCCATTGTAGTATAAAGAGATTGTGGATTGGATTCACACAGCACACTGAGAGTAGTCATAGCCACATCACATTCATGATTCTCTGCTGCAGCTGGAGTTGGAGCAGCAGCAACACCTAAAGCTTTCTGGCCCACCAAGGTGCCACGAGTTCCTGGACATGTTTTCTGGTTCCTGCTGGTGGTTCCTGCTGCTTCCTACACCCTGTGGCCCAATTACAGGCCAGGTGCTGTGAGTGAAGGGGTTGGCTCTCCTACTGCAGTGTAAATTTTGTCTTCTTCCCATGTCTCCTGTCTGATTAGCTTCACCCCTTTCCTTTCAGGCCCACCATTTTATGTTCCTGAATCTGAAATTAAAAGTTTGTTTGGTGAGTAAAATTTCAGCTAACCCTTAGGAATTTTTTACAAAATGCATAAAGATGTTTATATGCCTCTACCTTGCTCTGTGACAAGTGATACAGTCATAGCTCTTATCTAAAGGCTGGAGTCATGGAAAAATACTGGGAAAAATAAATACCATTTAGCCACAGGGATTTTGCTATCAAGGAAAATTCTCAGTTCTTCAAAAGATAGGAAGAAAACCCAAGAGAGAAACAGTTTCTTGTCTCCCTTTAGTACCTTTTCATTCTCCCAGGATTCATAGTGCACTCAGTAATCTTGTAGCTGCAGTCTTAGAGTCCTGTTTGACCATTTTGTCTTTGCCTGCACCTCAGCAACCAGTTGCCCTGGTTTTAATACAAGTCCTACCAGTGCTACTGTTTCTGCTGTACTTTTGTGACAAGGAAGAAAAGTAACATGGCACTCAAAGAAAATGCTAAAAATGTACAACTCAAATCCATCAAAATAATGAAATTTGGAGCTATGTCAGGAATTTGATTTTAGGAGTTCCTCCTGATGTGCTGTAATATCTCACTTTTAAATTTACAACTTTCTGAGACTCCAGCAGAGTTTGTGTGCAGTGAGTCATTGGCATAGACAGTTGCATCCCAGTGCAAAAGAGAGAGATTAAGTTTCCCCCAGTACATTTATGTCACTGTGTTAGGGACTGTGAGGAAATTTGTGGATGAGATTTTTTTTTTTTTTCTGGACAGTTTGAATTTTTCATTGGCTAATCATTCACTAATTTGTTTTTCTTACCTCCTTTTCAGGCAATTGCTGTGAAATTAAGTGTCTTGAAAAAGTTGATGACTTCTCAGAGAGGCACAGACAATGGGGACTAGATTATTTTCTGGAGGTGCTATATATACTAAAGTTTGCAGCTTGATTAAAATTAATTAAAATAACTTGCCTCCCATCTTGCTTTTACTTATATCTCACATTTTTAAATGGGGCATTCTTAATGCAGGCTTTTTGTCCATTTTGCTTACCAAGTCAGCTCTCCTACGCAGCTGCCTTTACTGCCTTGAGATGTGAACAGCTTTTCTTAAATTCCGAGCACAAACAACCATTACTAAAGTATACCTTTTTATTCCATATCAATTCAAATCATGAGAGCTGTGAGAAAGAAATGTTCCTGTTCCTTTTCAGCCATTGTTGACCAATGCTGTCTGCCTGGCACTCTGCAGGTTGGCCTCATCAGCTGGCAGCCCTGGGAGTGTGGCAGCTGAAGTTCAAATGCTGTTTTCTGGGGCACTGGCCTTGCTCCAGGCTGGGCAGAGAGAGGTGGGAAGCTGCTGCAAGTTGGTTCTCTCCGCCCCTGTGAATATATGTCAAGTGAAGAGCTGGCAGTGAGTGGGCAAGGCAAGGCAGCAGCTGCCAAGAGGAAATTACCATCCAGCAAGGGAAGTAGACTGGATGACAGTAAAGAGGAGAGTATGGGTAGAAAATGTCCTGGTAGTTGGTCACAAGTGTGCTGCTCCCTCATTTGAGAGCACAGCTATGGGCAATCAAACCAACAGGGCTGGGGTAAGAGGGTTCAAAGAGTGCTGAGAGAGCTGCAGATGTTATTGCTAAACCATTCTCCATCATCTCTGAAAGGCCACGGAATACAGGAGGGGTGCCTGAGGACTTCAGGAAAACCAGTGCCACTCCAGTCTTGAAAAAATGTAAGAAGGAGGACGTAGGAAACTATAGGCCAGTCAACATCACCTTCATCTTTGGAACAACCCATCCTGGATGTCATCTCTAAGCAAGTGGAGGAAAAGAAGGTTATCAGGAATAGCCAGCATGGATTCACCAAGGGAAATGGGCTGGGTTGGCGGACAGTGAGGTAGATTGGGAACTGGCTGAGTGGCAGAGCTCAGTGTTGTGATCAATCTAGTTGGAGGCTGTAGCAAGCAGTGTTCCCAGGGGTCAGTACTGGGTCCAGTTTTGTTCACCTTATTAGTCAGTGACGTGAATGAAGGGACAGAGCATGCCTGCACTAAGTTTGCTGATGATACAAAACTAGGGGGAGTGACACACCAAAGTGCTGTGCTGCCATGCTGCAAGACCTGGACAGGCACAGGAGCCAGGCAGAGAGTGATCTAGTGAAGTTCAATGAAGGCAAGTGCAGGGTCCTGCACCTGGGGAAGAAAAACCCAGGGCACCAGCACAGGCTGGGGGCTGACCTGCTGGAAGGCTGCTCTGCAGAGAAGGACCTGGGGATCCTGGTGGTGTGCCCTTGTGGCCAAAAAGGCCAGTGGTATCCTGGGGTGCATTAGGAACAGTGTGGTCAGCAGGTCGAGGGAGGTGATCCTGCCCCTCTACTCAGCCCTGGTGAGGCCACATCTGGAGTGCTGTGTCCAGTTCTGGGCTCCTCAGGACAAGGGAGACCTCGACATGGAGCAGGTCCAGCAGAGAGCTATAAGGATGGCTGGGGGACTGGAGCTTGCTTATGAGGAAAGGCTGAGAGAGCTAGGATTGTTTATCCTGGAGAGGAGGCAACTGAGAAGGGACTCATCAATGCTTAAAAATATCTTTAAGGGCAGTGGAAGAGGATGGGACCAGACTTTTCAGTGGTGCCCAGGGATAGGACAAGGGGCAACAGGCACAAACTGAAACACAGGAAGTTCCATCTGTATATGAGGAAAAACTTCTCTACTTTAAGACTAACACAGCATGGGAACTTCTCCCCTTTGCAGCTGATTTTGAAAGGAAAGGTATGATTGCAATGTAGTGTATCATAATTAATCAAGAATAGAAGGCCATGGGGCTTTTTAGAGTGCCATGGTCCTAAAGCTGCAAATGGGTCTGCTGGTTTTAGCACAGCAGTCCCCATGCCCACAGCCCATTGGAACACTCAGTATTGCTTGTAGATACTTACGTTTCAAGGTTGGGTTGACAGAGAGAAGGAGGGATGTAGTCAGTGGGCCAGTGCAAGCTGAGAGCTGCTGGTTTTGTTTGTTTTCACTCCTGGCCAGTACTGTAGCTACCAGGTTAAAGCACCTCCTTCCTTTTAATATAGAAAGTTCTTTCTGGATGCAACATGAGAGCTCCTGAAGTTTATCTCAGACTTCCAGATACGTGATAGCTGCAAAAGGCCAGGCGCTTGGCACAAGGCTGCCGCATGCTCTGTGGTGTCCTGCACAGGACTCCCAGGCATGTGACAGCCTGGCAAGAGCAACGCCATGTGCCAAAACAGCCATTTTAGGGTATGTAAGGTGGCTCTCTCTGTGTATCCTGCAATTACTCTGAGAATACCTTATAAATACACCTAGCAGAATGAGCACGTACTATTCATGCGCCTTACAAGATGTGTGTACTTGCCTGTCTGAGAAATGTGTCTACTAGTGATGAGTGTAAATATTTTCTAAAGATTGCCAGAACAGCAGGGAAAAACCAATGAAATAAAGATGCTCAGAAGAAAGGAGTGCAACTCCTGTGAAGACAGGCTGAGAGAGTTGGGATCGTCCAGCCTGGAGAAGGCTCTGGGGAGACCTTAGAGCAGCCTTCCAGTACCTGTAGGGCCTGCAGGAGAACTGGAGAGAGACTTTTTACAAGGGCATGTAGTGACAGGACAAGGGGAAGACTGACAGAGGGTGGGTTTAGGTGATATATTAAGAAGAAATTCCTTAGTGCAAAGGTGATGAGACTGGAACAGGTTGCCCAGAGTAGCTGTGGATGCCCCATCTGTGGAAGTGTTCAAGGCCAGGTTGGAGGGGGCTTTGAGCAACCTGGTCTATCCTGATCATCCCTTCCCATGGGAGGGGGATTGGAACTAGATAGTCTTCAAGGTCCCTTCCAACCGAAACCATTCAGTGGTTCCACGATTCTGTGAAATTGTGGCTTAATTCCTTACTCTGGTAGAGGCATAAATAGAGCCAGTAGTGGTATGGTAACTTGGTAACTGGGTGTCTGTAAGAATCTGGTGGATATATGACTATTCTGGCGGGTATTTGAACGCGCTTGTGGACATTTGACTGTTCTGGTGGCTGTATGAACACCGGTGTGTGTAGGATTGCTGCGGCGGGCACAGGGACGCTCCGCGGTGCCAGCGGGAAGGGCGGCCCGCGCCTCAGGGCCCCGGCGCCGTCCCGGCGGCAGCGCCG
>VZRO01007927.1:142915-159516 GCA_013397915.1 Daphoenositta chrysoptera
CCTTGCTTCGGCCCTGGGCAGGAGCGGCGGAGGGGCGGCGGCGCCGGCCCCCGCGGGGCTCGGGCTGCGGCTGTGCCTGGGGGGCTGGGGGTCGCTGGTGAACCCCACCGGGGTGGCGGCCTGCCCCGGGTCGGGCCGCCTGGCCGTGGCACACGACGGCAAGAAGAGGATCCACGTCTTCGGGCCGAGCGGGTTCTGCCTGCGGCGGTTCGGGGAGCGGGGGGACGCGGGCAGCGACATCAAGTATCCGCTCGATGTGACGGTCACGTCGGACGGGCACGTGGTGGTCACCGACGGCGGGGACTGCTCCGTGAAGGCCTTCGACTTTGAGGGAAGGGGGGTCCTGGCTGTCCGGGAAGGCTTCTGTTTGCCCTGGGGCTTGGATGCCACCCCCGAGAGCGAAGTAATCCTGACCGACTCGGAGGCGGGCGCGCTCTACCGCTTGACGGCCGACTTCCAGAGGGGGGAATTAAAGAAATGTCAGATGATCCGGTCCCGGCTTGTCAGCCCCAGAGCGGTTGCAGTCTGCCAGACCTCGGGTGCTGTCGTGGTAATAGAGCACCTGAAAGCTCGAGGACCAAGCAAGGGCAGCACCCGCGTGAAGATATTCAGTGCGGAGATGGATCTCATCAGCCAGATGGACAGCTTCGGTCTGAACCTCGTTTTCCCGTCCAGAATATATGCTACTGCTGTGGCCTTTGACAAAGAAGGTCGTGTTATAGTAACGGATATCTGTAGCCAGGCTGTCATATGCTTAGGGAAACCTGAGGAATTTCCCATCTTTAATCCTCTAATTAGCCACGGGCTTTCTTATCCTGTCGGACTGACTTACATGGCAAACGATTCCCTCGTCGTTTTAGACAGCGGTGATCATTCAATAAAAGTATATAGCTCTACCTGAATGGGGTTAGATGCTTACTGCTGCAGGCTCAAGCTGCTTTTGGCCATAAAGCATGCGGAGTTCTGGTGTTTGTAGGCGTGAAGGGAGGAGGTGGTTTTTGGGCTTTGAGTGAAATTACCCTCTAACGAACACGCCATGCTTCCTGCAAACTTGTATCACATCGCTTGCCTACCTGTGGGAGAGGACCTGGCTGTTGCTGCCTGTAGCCAACAATGAATCAATCAAACAAATAATTTGTCATTTTAAAATTATTCCATACCTTGACAACCAAATGTTTTTGGTTCTTTTTTGGTGCGTAATCAAAGACGTGCACCTGTGAAAGTAATGCGTCATTTATTTACATTTTCCAGCACATAGTTTTCACTATTCTTAATTAAGTATAGATACACTCCTGATAGAACTGTTACCAGGAATTGTGCACGAAGAAGGAGATTGCCTTGACAGAATGATAGTAGAGTTGGAAGCCTGTGTTCAAGGTTGCCTAAATCCAGCTAAAATCGTTGTGATGGAGGAGCTACCACTGATGAGTGAGTTATGAGAAGTGAATTCGTGTTCAAAGACTTTTTTTTTCTGTACCAGGAAAATGCATTTCTGGGGGCACTCTTTTCTCTGCCAGTTTATGCCCACCTTTATTAAGGTTGTACTGGAGCACTTTGTCTTCCTCTAAAATGCCCAAGTCTGTGTCTTTACCTAGAGTAAATCTGGTGTGTGGTTGCACAGAGTGGGCTGCTTTCCCTAAAAGCCCCTTGAAGTATTCACGTTTAGACCACAAATACTCCTGCATATGTAAGTTTGAGTTGGCTGTGCTGCTAATGCTACACGTAGGAGGTTTTCAGCACTGCTTGCCCCTGTTTTGTCATTAATATGATGCTTTTGCACCTTAAACTCCAGGATTCAACTGCAAATTGAAATGTTAGTGAGAAGTGATAGAGAAAGGGGGATGTAAGCCTCATTTTTTTCCCTAGCTTCCAAATGAGGTTTTGTTGATTGTGAACACACAGGAGATTTAGATCAGTTTATATTCTCTTGTTTTACTCACAGTAATATTATATTCTCATTTATATTCTCACAGTTTTACTGTGGACACAAGTCCTATTGCCTTATTGCACAGTGGAAATTATGGTATATATGAAATATTTTGAGAAGGATTTAATACCCACACTAGAAGTCACTGCTACATTTTTAGGCATTTACCTGCTGCTAAAATGATTACTTAGATGGTTCAGCATTAGAATGAAGTTAGATATAAATGTAAATGCTATTGGAAGTAGAGATGAGTAGGTTAAAATGGCACAAAACTTTTGGGGCAATTTCTTTTTTTTTTAGTAATTGAAATCATTAATATTAACTAACGTAATTTGAAATTCACAGGCAATCTGTCAGTAAATTTTTTATCTGGCTTTTGGTCTGACTTCAGGGCATTTAATAACTGCATGTGTTACAGCACCAGTGATTTACCAAATACTTGCATTAAATTGGAGCAGTTTAGCCCTCTAATTCAGCCAATGTGTTAATCTGTCTCATGTCAACATTTATATAAACAAAACAAATCTATTAATTGCAGCTATTTGTAAAGGTTAATTGAACAGTGACCTGCCAATAAAGTGTGATTTGCTTACTCCTATATTTCAATAATTTTGTGACAATTCCTCATATCTTTTCATCACACGTTTCCTTGTTACAACACCATTTCTGTATTGCAGTTGCCCTGTAGATGGTTTCTTCTTCTGTTTGGTGTTATCCTGCAGAAGATGTTGTAGGGCCATTTGTTGCTATTGAAAATTGTATGGATCTGCATAGTTGGTATTTTTCAGCCTTCTCTACTGCCAGGCCCAACAGCAAGTGCCTTTGGAAGAACCAGAAATCCTCCTTGGCTGTTCTGCAGTAGGAGGTGTACAGCCCTGAGCAGGAGCCCAGTTGAGAGGTCAGGAAGGAAATTTACTCACAGAAGCAGACCCTTGGATTATATATTCCTTTCTAGATGCCAAGGAGACGCCTGTCTTTGATAGAACCAATTAGATAACACTTCCTTTGGGGGACTGCTGTGTGTCAAAATGCATGCAATGCCATCAATGCTGTATTCATACATAATTAATACTTTGTCACAGTAGCACTTCCTCTGAACCACGGGCTGTGAGCTTTCATCCCCTCAAACCTTTGTGTGCACCAGGAGCTTGTTTTTGCTACTGAACTCATGGATGGGCAAATTTCCTAGGACCTACAGCCATGTAGGCAACTTTCCAGCAGTTGAAATGCTGATTTTTAAACATTTGACTCGTACTGTTTTAAAATCTACAAAAACTCCCATTGTTGTCCATTCTGCTCCTGTCTCCTTTGGTAACTAGAAATCACTTGATTTTTGGGTTTGTAAGCAAAATAAACTTTGGGACTTTATTCTACCTAAAAGGTTTTTCTTTTGCTGTGTGCCATCTCCTGCAGTCTCTGCTTCACCTAACTACTGAAAGCAAATGTAGACTTTTTCTGTGAACAATGCAACTGTTTTCCTTTTACTCTACAGCTGGTGTTTAGTGTTGTACACCACTGCATCAAAGGAACCATTACCTTCTGCCTTAATTCATTTGATGCAGGTGCCTAAATTGAGAAGCCATAATGAACTGTATAAAACCGAGTATTAAAAATTCTGAGTTCTTTGGTGTGTAAGGAAAAATGCAGCAGTAAAGCTGAAATGTTTCTTTTGACACAAAATCTTGTGTTCTGAGAGAGTGATGGCAAATATCGAAGGGCCCATACTCGAACTAATATCCTTATGTTTGGGGTCTGACTGGTTGTGCTTGGAACAGGGATAGCTAGACATGTGCTTACCTTTGGAAAAGAGTGGTGGCCATTCAATTTAGAAAGGAACATAGGACTGTGTCTAGTTGCTTCAGTGATAATTACTATTGAGTTTATTTTTCAAAAATCTACCACCTTTGTGTAACTGCACCTCATGCTCTAGCCATTGGATTAAAACCAAATAAATTTAATGGACAGTATTCCTTTAGTGTTATGTCTTCAGCCCCTAGTAGAGATTGCTGTCTGTTGTGCACACACACACACTGCAATTCCTATTTGGTTTATTTTTAAGCACTGGTCTCAGGTTGCATATAAATATATCCGGGTGTGTTTACAGTGTTAAGGAATTACAGGAGTCAGAGGAGTTTCAGAAATGCATACTGAGATGATGTTCTGTAACACATATATTTTTTGTTTTGCTTGTGAAGAAAATAATTTTAGATAAAGAATGTAATATTTTCTTCAGATTGTGAATAAGGGAGAAAGGGTGAAAAAAATGGTAAAATTTACTTCATTTTGGACATTGTCCATTTGAGCACCTGTCCATTCCCTCCAGTCACATTGCTGTGCACATCAGTTTGATCTTTATATTTTCCCAAAGCATGGATGTAACATCAGCATAGCATTTTTTAACGTGGACTGATTTCAGGGGAAGAGGGGATCTCCTGTAATGTCCAGCCCCCAAACCACTAAGAATTTTATAGAGCAGGTCCATCAAGATGATGGCCTTGAATATAGGAGACCTTTAAATTCTGGAAGGGTTGATGGAGGTCAAAAAGCAGCTTTCTTCCCTGGGACCATGGGTCACTGTGCTGTTGCACCCTGGACAGGAGGAATTTGTTTTCTTTTCTTTCTCTTCAATGTTTGGGGTTTTTTTTCGCTGATACTTCTCAGAGGCTCGGTTTACAGTTTACATGTCACCTGTGAGTCACAGCTTGCCTCCACAGGAGTAAAGCAAAAATACACATATTTTTCAAGTGAGTTCTAAACCTCGCTCTTCATTCAGGCTTGTCAGGAGAACCGACAGATCGTTCGGAGAACAGCAAGCGCCTATTTGATCCTGTTGCATAAACATCCAGGCTTTCTCTAAAGTGCCTCCTTCGTGTAACGTCTGACTCTCCTGGGCATCTGCAAAGCTCTCTAATACTGGAGAGGTTCTCAGGGAGCAGATGACACATTGCACTCACACCTTTTTCTCACTACTGCTTTCCAAGAGATTTACAGATATTCCTGAACCTGGCGCTCCAACCTCTCCGTGAGGCAAACACAGAACAAATGACTTGGCCCTGCAGCTGCAGACAAGAGAGCTGAGAATCAAGGGAAGCCTTTGGCAGACTTCAGGCTAGATCTCAGAGTTCCCATTACAAGGTTACCTTAATAAAGCAGGGAGAGTCTGTGTTTAATCACCCTCTTGTCTGGGAGGTGCCTTCCTGACTCTGGAAGAAGTTTTGACACTATACTGACGATCTTCTTGTTACTAATTCCTTTGATGTTTCCTACCAATCATGGAAATTAATACTTTTCCAAACCGCAATGTACTCCTAGATAATTGCTTCCAATGTGTTCCACAAAAGTGTGTGGTTTCAATTTTGAAATGCTCAAATTTCACATTGAGGATAGAAAGGAGGAGAGGAGATCAACTTTGAAAAGGAGAAAAAATTAATGAAAGGTGTCTGTGGCTTAAGCATAGGGTGAACTCCACCAAGTCAGAGCACGGAGCACACCCATCATTCCAGTAAAGGGAATGCATTCTTAAGAGGTGAAGCATTTCTGCCTGGAAAATGGACAAGATGATAAAGGCTGTTGCCTTTTGATTAGTGCTTACCTCTGGCAGAGGAATAACCTGCATTTGAACAGATTTTTCAGCTACAATTAGACACCTTTCAGATGGCTATCCTTAGGAGATCTATCTGTTACTTTTAGCTTTTATTATCTGTTACTTTGTAGCAGAATTCCGGGTGGGGAGGGAGGAAATAAAGATTTGGAGCAAACTTCGCATTTTAGATAAGTATGCTCCCGGTAATTGAATAAATACATATGTAGCATTTTTCTAAATATCCCTCTTAATGTAGGCAATTTTTATTCTTTGTTCGCAGGTGAGCACCGTATGGGCAGAGAGTTGAGGTGAGAGAACAATCCTGCTTTCATGGAATATATTGTTTTTTAAGTCAGGAAGCTATTGCTTGGCACAAGATTCCATAAAACATTTTAAATACTTTAAATATCATTATGTGCCTTGTATTGAATAAAAGCTAGGCAATTTTAAGCAAGCCACAGGATTAGAGATATAAAATTATAGCTGGGAAAAAGAAAGAATTTACTTTGAGAAAACTCTGAAGATACTAAGAAAACCCACCAACCAAAAAACCCTATAAAATTATCTTTATCAAAGCTTGCTTTTAAAACTTCTAGTACAAAGAAAATGATCTTGAAAAAACTATACACCTACATAATCACAGGAGGTAACTCTTACTGGGAATTTTTCCAAATATAAATAGATGAAAGGTAAAGCCCATTTGATGATCACCTAGCATGATTTCATGAATAATATGGCTATGGAATTTAACCAGTATTAACCAGTATTTAGTAACTACTGATCTGTACTAAAAGTAAGAAACAAAGAACAATTGTGTCTTCTATTATGACAGACTAAGGCACTACCATGAGTAGAAATATAATGTCATTAAAATATGCTTTATAAGAAATCTATAAAAAAGAGTCAGACAGATTAAGTATTAAAATATACATAATCACTTTAATATGAAAAGGATGTGCCTGGCTCCCTTATCTGTCATTGTCCTTAATTAGGTAGGAAATAGGGCTCTTCAGTGAGTTCTCTGCCAACTTCCCCTCAACTTGCAGCATGATATTATGGAGCCAGAAGTATTTAAAATACGTGTATTAGTCTTTTTCTATTCCTAATATTACTTGAGCTGACTTGTTTGAGTTGAGGCTTGCTCTGTCATGAATAGTTTATCTATGCAGTCATGAGTACTGCAAATGGAATTGTCCACATAAATAAATGCTGCAGGACTGGGCTTGAAGTCAGGGAGATTCAGGCTAGTGCAGAGGTTTGCCCTGGAGAAGTCTTTGCAGCAGAATTTACGATGACAATTTCTGGGAATGCTGCTTTGGGGTTTTATGTGCTGAAAGTCCTGTGCATGTTTAGAATATGCTATAAGCAATTATGACCTTCAACCTCAGAAATCTTTTGTGAAAGAAATTTATTGTGATAGTTTAGCTTTTCTTATTTATTCTTTCATAACACACTGAAGAACCCTTGCTTGGTTCCTAACAGTCCTTTAGACTGAGTGGATCTGATCCCTTTTGGCAGGTGCAGTTGCTCAGTAACCAGCGAGCTGGGGCAAGACCCACTCTGGACCAGCTTCAGTGGAGACCTTATACCTGAACATGTCTTGCAGAGCCTACGGAGGAGGCTTTTAGTCTCAGCCAGCAGGTTAGAAAAGTCATGGTGTTTACATTGTAGTAGATATGACACTGTAGGTTCTAGTCCCAAGAAGACTCTGTGAAAGGATTTCTAAGGCTGCAGGGTAGTTAGCCACTGTTAGTTTAATTTTGCAAGGATGGCTGCCTTTTAAAGACCAAGTGAAAAGTGCATCGTTTCTCCCCTAGTATGGCAAAGTGAAATTGAAGTTGCCCCAGGCCCAGCATTAGAGCTTTTTGTAATTTACTTTGTTCAGTACTTGGATGGTGTTATCATTAAAATGCAGCTGATACTATATTTCACATATTTCCACTGTGTCAGTGTTACTGAGATTAAAAAAAACCACAAACGAGTCACTAAAAAAAGTGTACCTTGAAGGCAGAAGTAAATCTTGTCTTTTGTGTATCTCTTACCTTGGAGAAATAAAAGCCACACAAGAATTATTATCAGACATATATATCAAGCAATGGACTTTCACCCTTTTGTTTGACTTGACTTAAACCTCAGGTCAGTGTTCTTGATGATAAGGCCAAATTTTTGATTTCTGAATTTCAATCACATTGCTCCTATCTGTGACTTTTGCACAACCCTTACCCATTCTTCCCAGTTGGTTTAGAACTGTATTTCTCATTAGCTGTTGTTCAGTCAAACTGTGGTGTATATGTGTGTCCTCACCACTTTGATTTCAGAAGAAAGGTTAATTCCCCCAGAGGTTCTGTCCATGTTTTGGTTTTGCCGTGTTTCTTTTCTAAAACAGCCTTTCATCTTTGCTGTCAGATTAAAGGGAGGAAACCTCAGATCACAATATGAATGGTGGGAAAGGACTTAAGTCATTCAGGGAATGCCTTTGGGAGACAGGCAATGCAAGCTTTATTTCGAGAGAGAAGAGGCTGAAAGACTGTACAATTTAAACTGTGTGTGGACTAACAGTTTTGGGAATCCTCTACCCCAGCTCCTCCTGTGCAGCTCCATTTGTAATAGTGACTGTGGGAAAAACTAAATCAGAAGTCACTAACTTACAAGTCACTGGTTTGTTGGGGTATTTTTCAGTCCTCTGCAATAGCAGCAGGCTGGTCCCAGTGACCAGGACCCTGTGTAGGATTTTGTGGATGACTTCTACAGCTGGTCTGAGTTTTCATATCAAATGCTGGTGTAGACAAATTATGAGAAGCTTGGAAGCTTCCATAGGCCATCTCTTCCCCAATTTATTTATTTTTTTTTTACCTGCAAAGAGCAAGCCTTTTGCCATGTGTTAAAGAGGATAAAACCTGAAGTGACATGACAACAAAGGATACCCAGTGGCTGCACTCTTTGACAGTCTTTAATAGAAAAATGAGAGTATGATCTGTTGCTGATAATTTTGGTGGTAGTGGTAGTTATGAGATTATTATATTTGGTATGTTTTCTTTAGGCTGGAGAGAACTGGGATGAGAAGTGATGGGATGTTTTGTTTTCTAAATAAAAGATCATGAGTCTTATTATGCACTTTAATTAGCACCTTCAGCACTTGTTTCTACCTTCTACAGGAGCTGATGAAACCTGCTCAACTTAATGCGAAATCTTCCTAATGACTTCAATAGACAGCACACAGATCCAAGATCTGTGCTGACCTGACTTCCATCTGTTTTAACAAACACAATTCCACCTCCTCTCTCAAGGCTTTGCCTCACTCAGCTTCCTTACTTGCTGACGTGCCAGTGTGTACTGTTCTCCTTTCTAATCTCTTTCAAGCAAGAGCTTCTTTCTTTCTCCACACTTTGGAAAGATAACATGTTTGGCTAGAGTGTTTATTTGCAGGCATGGCTAAAAAGTAATTGCGTAAGGAGAAGTTTTGGCTTGGCCAGCATGGTTAATAGCTCAGCTTACTTAGTAAGCAAGCTTGGTGGATGTACTCCTCCCTCCCCACCCTCCTCTTCCTCCCAGGGGCAGGGCCCCAGTTCCAAGTCTCTCCCATAGCAGCCAGCAAAGTTCAGCTTCTCTCTCAAAGCAGAAAGTAAACCAACAAGGGGACTGTGACTAAGTGCAGAAGGGTTAACAGGAATGCTGCTCTTTTGTTCCAAGAGGCTGCTGCCACTAATCAGGCAGTTTGTATTTACAGCTTTCCCACTCATCCCTACTAAGCAGAAAGCTCACCTCTGAAGACAGAGTCTGAGCACTCCTGTGTGTTTGACAGACTGCATGTAGTATCTGTTTGCTAACTGAAGACACTTAGAGGCTGGAGACTCACTTTTCCTACCTGTGGAAAGGCAAACACCTGCACCTGCAAATGCATGATAATTAGTGATGCTCTAGACAATGCTTGTGAGCCAACTCCCTGCTCACAAGTGCCCTTAATCTCAATTTGGGACTTGCAGTCACAAGAGAACTGCATGGATGTGCTGGAGTGATGCTTGCATACCAGACATTCCTAATCATAAAGATGAAGAGGGACGAGAGTTTTCTGGGTAGGGGGAATAATGGCAGGGTTGTCCTTTCCTTCAGTTCACTGGGGCCTGCCTACTGATTTAAATTTTAAATAACTTTACACAAACCATCTCTGGCAGTTTATTTTTTCTTAGGCAAAGCATCTGATTTCTAGTAATAGATAGTAGAAAATGGAAAGAAAAAAACTGGAATATCTCTCTTAATTTAATATCAATCCCATTTCATAACTTAATAATTATGTTAACCACAGATGGGTGATGTCAGTTCCTTTGGGACCTTGTGATCTTAGTTTTTAACACTACAAAACTGTTTCCTTTCCCTTCCCTTCCCACTACCATAAATTATTATCATCACCATAATGTTTAAACACTGTATGGTGGCACATGTCTGGTAGGGTCAGCAGGAAAGGTTCCCTGCTGTCACTTCACCTAACCCAATCAAGCTCACTCTTAAAGGTAGTTTAATTTAGTCCTCTGGTATTCTGTGTAAGAAGCCATTCATTCCTCTGAGGGTAGAAGTCAATTAATTTCCAGCCTGAGACAGAAACACAGAAGGATTGAGGTTGGCAGGGACCTTTGGAGCCCATCTGATCCAACTCCCCTTCCCAAGCAGGGCCACCTGGTTGCACAGGACCATGTCCAGATGGCTTTTGAGTATCTCTAAGGATGAAGTTTCTACAGCCTCTGTGGGCAACCTGTGCCAGTAGTAAGTCACCTTCACAGTGAAAAAGTGTTTCCCAATGTTCAAAGGGAACCTCCTGTGTTTAAGTGTGTCTCTTGGCCTGTCACTTGGCATCACCGAAGAAAGCCTTTCTCCCTCTTCTTTGCACCCCCCCTTCAGACGTATCTATACAATGATAAGATTCCTCCCCTTGAGTCTTCTCTCCTCCACGCCAAATAGCCCCAGCTGTCTCAGCCCTTCTTCTCAGGAGATGCTCCAGACCCTTAATCATCTTTGTGGCCCTTCCCTGGACTGTTTCCATTATGTCCATGTCCCTCTTGTACTGTGGAGCCCCGAACTGGACGGAGCATTCTGGGTGTGGCCTCACCAGTGCTGGGGTAGGATCACGTCCCTTGACCTGCTGGTAGTGCTCGTCCTAATGCAGCCCAGAATAAAAGGGCTGTATAAAAGAGAGTTGGCACGCATTTGTTCTTGTCCTAGTGTTTTCCTGGAACTTCAGTAGCACCATGTTTTTGACTGGCCTGAAAGGAAGCATAAACAGCCATATCCCTTCTCAGTCTTCATTTTGCTAGACTAAACAAACTGAACTTTTTTAGTCTGCTCTTCTTTGATAATGCTCACCATTCCACAGTTCTCCCAGTAACCCTTTAATGGGTCTGTTCTGTTTTGAACTCCTCCTCCTAAATACTGTACTGAGATTTCCATGTGGAATCTCAGCCATGCTTTTTACCATGTCATCTGTACCTCTTCTTTCACTGTAGGAAATAACTGAAGTGATAACTGAACTACATAGGTTTTCATTCAGGTATTACTTGGTTGAGTCCAGGATGAAGACACACAGCCTGCTCTCCCTGGTATAAAAAAATTTAGGAAGGTATTTGAGTTGGGGGTGGAGTGTTTCCTGAAGAGAAAAATGGATGGCATACAGATAAATAACATCAACAGCAACAAAAATGTAAATAAATCCACCATTTCTTTCCTGGACAAGTAAGGAATGGGAGCTACAGAGAACATTAGCTGTCAGAGGAGGACACAACTGTTGCTCATATCTGAGGTTACAATTGCAGGGATGTTAAATTCGCTGCCATAAACCAAATCCCTCCCGAGGTTCAGTTTGGATTCAGTAAAAGCTTTAGTCACACTTTTAGAGTGTAGGGAAATATATCTGAGCAATACAAAGAAATTTTCTTTTTCCCATCGGTTTCCCTGCTACCTTTCCTGACTTTTTTACTTCCCATCAGTTTCTTTGTTATAGCTGCATTACTCTGCTTCTAAGCTCATTTATTTCTATTAATAGGACTTCTCATCTCTAGGTAGTAATGACCATTAAAGTTACCACAGTAATTTGAAACTATTTCTCTGTTCTAAGTGATAGGAGATGGGGAACAGAGCTCCCTGCCCCCTCTTCTTCAGTGAGTGGAGCAAAAAGATTATTCTCTGCAGAATGGTCATGGAGTTAAATGTAGCTAAAATTAGGCAGCTCCTCTTACAGGTGGGTTAGTTTCATTTACTGTGCTGATCTTGGGATGAAGTTTATAAAAGCCTGTTGCAGTATTTTATCAGAGGCAGGGAGAAAACGTGGGATCTGATCAGTGAAATTGCATGCAATATTTTTTCCTCCCACAGCAAGGAATGTTTCAGCTTGATGGAGATGTGACTGCGCCTGTCTTGGGGACGTTCATTCGTTGTAATTGTTCCCCTCTGATCCCAGTGTGAAATCTGCTGTCAAGCAGCCAGGGTGGGCGTGGGGGCAGAGTTAGGGTCTAGCAGAGGTCATCACCCCAGCCAGGTAAAACCAATCTGGTAATTCAAAACATTTGTAAATTAGCCTGTAAGAACAGATTTAGTGTGTTCATCACTGAAAGCCGACTCTGTTCAGAGCTGAGGTAGGTTTAAACTGCAGGGCCTGTTCAAAGCTGTATACCTTGTGTAGCTTTGAGCAGCACTTGTCAGGCAGCATGTTTAGGTGCATATATTCTGAATTTGTTCTTAATGCTCGCAATTCAAACTGCTTCATTTTTTTCTGAGTGTCAGAAGAGCATTTGTCACTGCAGCCCCTTTCTGGGCCCAGAGTGTTACCATAAATATGCTGGACATAGAGGACAATTTTCATGCCTTCTGCACAGCTTTGGAGACAGTCAAAACAGATCTTTGATAAGACAGAGGTGGCAACCATCCAGCCTGACTAACGTCCAGCTTGAATTTGGAGCAAGAAGGAAGTGAAAAAGCAGCCTGAAAAGTGCCCTCAGACAGGTCACTGGCTAAAATCCTGCCCTCACACTCTTTTGTAAATTCAGTGCATCTGTCCAGCAGGGTTACTTGCAAAACCTAGTGATGTGTGACAGAAATTTGGTTCCTGGGCAGACATTTGCCAGGTGCTCTCTAAATGCATCTTATTAAATGAAAAATTCAAGTTTGTCTGCATAACAGGACACTCATTTGTGCCCTGTCGCAAATATAGTATTTTTTTATCCCACCCCTCCAATATGAAATATTTCTCCCTTCCATAATGACCATGCCTCCTTCTTATGTGCTAAATGCTATTTTTTAAAAATGCACTAATTATTATCCATTCTTCTTTTTCACCAACATGAAAGTGAATGATTTATCAAATATTTTGTTAGAGCTTTGTTTTCTTCCTATTTTTCCCTAACTTAGGTGTAATACATTAGATTATTAACCTTAAAAATATCTGTTGGTTTTATTATACAGTGTTTGTTCATTTTACCTCTTTCTGACTGGATGATGCTGGAATGTGTTTGGGTTCAAAATAGAGTTTGTCTTCTCTGTTAATTCAAATTTTAAAAAATACTCAGTAAAATTTTGGAAACACAAAACTTTTATTTTGGTCAATCTTATAAAATACATTTATTGGGTTAAATTTAGTAGTAAAGACCTTCATTGTAGCATCTCTTGGGTTTCGGGTGCTATAAAATGAAACACTCTGTCTTTCTTTTGTCAGTTTCAACACCAAAAGAATAGCACTGCTTTCCCCTGCTCTCACTGCTGCCAGCTCCTCCTCTCTGGCTCCTGTGACACAAGATGAAGTTAGATGTGCCAGTGACAGCATGCATCAGTCAGGCACAGTGAGGTATGTGCTGGGGATGCTGCTGACAAGACGGATATTCTTGGCAGGCTCCGTGACATTTCTCCTTGCCCTTTGCTGAAGAAAGGAGGTCACTGGAACACCATCAGGGCTTCAGGCATCAACCTGGATGCACAGCATCGCTCCCCTGTTTCCATGTCATGAAGCAGAGCAATTGATCCTCCTGCTCAGAATGTATGGGAAGACATGCCTTCACATCAAATCCCATTACCTGTGTTATGCCTTGGGAAGATGAGGAGCATTTGGAACTTCCCACCAGACCAAAGGAAGGAGCAATGTTTTCTTTATGCTCTTTGCTGAACTGTGGATCGTTGGGCAAATGTACAGAAATGCTCCAAGGCAAGATAGAAGAATGAAACAGATGGAAAACAAGAAACAGACAAAGATTAAATCCTGGCCCTAGTAAAGGGCAATATTCCTGTTGACTGTAGTAGAACAGAGCCAGAATAAATTTGGGGGTAGAGGAAAACAGGGAGAGGAAAGGGAAATTAGGGAAGGATGACTCCAGATTATTTTATCCCCATGTTTCCATCTGAGTTCCCCTCACCCACCATCAGTGTCCACTTTCTCCAGTTCTCATCTTTTCTCATTGGTGAAGCAGTAAGCTGTCATTTCTCATCCGGTATCTCCTATCCATCCATCAGCATGTCTGGAATAGCTGGCAGCTAATTCCGATGGGTTAGCGACCCATCAGTATCCCTTGCCAGTTCCCACGGGGCATGTAAACTGATCAAGCTAACAAATTCTGACAGGTGAGAGACATTCATCTGCAGTTGCTACCGGTAGCAAAGACAGAGATGTAAAGGGTTCCATATGGTGTCCAATGGGGACATACAATGCCAGAAGAGAAATGTCGCGTCGGCCTGAATTCACAGATTGCTCTTTGATCTACCTAATGATCTCACAGGGCCACTATAATATGACCCTGTTCCTATTCTGCCCTAATGGCAAAGGTGTAGGGGAGACAAGAAATACATTCTACTATGTAAGAATGCTGCCCAATAGGTGTGTCACATCATAGTACAAATGTTGCCAAAAGCCCTGTCTCGAGAGGGCAGAAAAACCTGGTGGAACCAAGACAACATTTTTGGCAGCTGATTCTCAGGGTACATAGATGTGAATGAAAGAGTAAAAATCCCTTTCTCAACTACCTAACACTAAAATAAATCAGAATTTCACAAGAAGTGAACAGTTACAGTCCGAGTTAGAACAAACAAGGCGGCATCTGCCTTTTCAAACAGTTTCGCATGGTTAGCTTTCTGTACCTGAAAATGGTGGAACATAATTCACACGCCTATACCAGACATTCATAAAGATTTCTTCCCAAGACTTTTCCCACAGCCAAAATCATAGTCAATCTCATAAAGACTCCCTTTAGTTTCTCTTCAGCTAATGTAATTGTTTTTACTTAATCTTGCAATGATGTAGTTTTTCCACTAAGAGGTGGAAAACTGAGACGGAAGGGAGTATTTTCCCTTCCATTTGTTGGCTGTCTTCTCTTTCCCAGCAGTGTCCAAGTTTCACAGAACAACTCCCTTTTTGCACAGCCATTTCAGACCTCATGCCTTGTCTTGAGCCAGCGCTTACTTTGATCTGGGTTCTTACAGTCTACAGCAGTAAATAGGATGTCTCATGTCAGCATCATTCCTTTTCTCTACTCATTGGGCCACATGCTTATGATGCATTTCATAATGAACTTCATTCCTTATACTTGCTTCTACAGGCAAGCAATCCATGTGCACCAGCTACTTCTGCTGACGTTCTCCAGATGCCCAGCTCTATTTGGTAACTTTTCTCTTTTGCTCTGCTAAGTACGTGTCTCGTTTCCTTTCAGCATTCATGCAAGTTGTGGCCACTCGGGGCAGCCAGACCTCCTCTAGAAACATTCCTCTCAGTCGCTTTGCAGGGCCCTTCTGGTTGGAGTGCTGGCAGCAGGGAAGGGTTTGATCTTCTAAGCCACCCTCCATTGTTTCCACCTCTGTTTGAAAGGTCTGCTCTTTCTCAGTGCAGCTATCTATTCATCATTGGTTGTTTAGCCCATTCTCCCTACAGAGGTTTAGCCCCAGAGTAGACAGAATAATCCCATTTGGGTTTGAGCCTGTCTTCCATAAAGAAAATGTTACAGACATCGTTGGTTTTGCACTGGGATTCCTGCCAGTTAGCTGCATCGATAATAAGGATTGATTCTTTGGAAGATATTTTACTGAAGCTAAGGAAACACTTCTGGGGAGAAAAGGTTTTAACACAAGACTTTGAAAAGAGGCCTATTGCATTTTTAACTAAAAATCTTTCTTGGCTTGCCCACTGGAAGCTCAGCCATCCTTGGAGCTCTCAGTTGCCGAATAAAGCACCACGGTTAGTAATGCTTTCCCCCAGTACTGAACTGGCCACTGGTAAATGGACACGTCCCTGTCCTGCGGCGTTTGAGCTGGCACTCGTCAGTGGTGGCCCATTGCTGCCTGGAGCAGCACGACAGCGCGAGTGGCCGCGGCCCCTCTCAGGTAGCCCTTCACAGTCAAGGAGGTGACATGCAAGCTGGAACCCGGGCAGGGCTCCTCGCTCCATCACCTCGAGGTGCTGCCCCGCTTCCAGGCCTCCACGCACCTTGCACCCAGGTCATCCACACTGTGCCAGAACCGCGCCAGGCAGGTCGTTGTTTTCTAATGCAGCGTTGTGCATATTTTGTCAAAAAATATCCCCTGGCGCCACGACATTTTTTTCCATGGCAGATTGTGGCTTTTCCTTTTCCTTGCCACGAGGAAGCCTGGTGTACAGCCGGGCAAGCCGGTGTCTCTGCGGTGGCGGCGCACACCTGCAGAAGGCAGGACGGCGGCCGTCGGGCAGATGCCCACTCCCGCAGCATCCCGCTCCCGCCAGCGCCGCCTTCCCGCGCACCGCGCATCCCTCCGCGCCTGCTCTCTGGGAAGCGGCGGCTGGCCGAGGATGGGGCGGGGGGAGAGGGAGTCTCCCCACGCCCCCGGAGCCGAAGGCGCTCGTGTGTTTCCGTCGCTTTCCGGCGGCGCCGCCGCCGCCTTTCCCCGCCCTCTCGCCGCTTGCCTGGGCGCCCGCACTCCCGGCGGCGCGGCGGGAGGAGGAGGCGGCGGAAGATGGCGCTGGGGGTTGGCAGGGAGGCGGCGGCGGCGGCAGCAGCGGTTCTGCGAACGAGCCCGTCGGCAGCCAGCGCCGGCGCGGACCGCGGCTGAGAAGGAGGCGGCTGGGGCTGCGCCACCACCGCCCACCCCGGCGCCGGA